>CM060964.1:108019353-108446853 GCA_030765045.1 Tenodera sinensis
ACACACACACACACACACACACACACACACACACACACACACACACACACACACACACACACACACACACACACACACACACACACACACACACACACACACACACACACACACACACACACACACACACACACACACACACACACACACACACACACACACACACACACACACACACACACACACACACACACACACACACACACACACACACACACACACACACACACACACACACACACACACACACACACACACACACACACACACACACACACACACACACACACACACACACACACACACACACACACAAAATCCGATGTGTTGCACTCACATGAATACAGTATACAGCATACAGAATAGAATACAGTAGGCTTTGTGCAATAGTCAAATCTTTTAAAGCTTTGAGATTCCATTCTCTTTGCATACTTAACATATAAACAAATGAACAGCGATGTTCCATTTCACGGAAGTTTTCCGAAACTCACACACATAACAAGGAATATCTCCGAAGTGGTTCACCCTACAAGACAATTTATTCAGACATAAATTGTGTATTTTAGCAAGATCAACATTTTTGTATAGTATGATTTGGTCTATCTCTAACGGTTTACTAGTTATGCAAAAGTCCTCCAGAGTAAATACTACTACAGGGGCTATATCCAGATAATTCAAGATATATATTTCATTAGTCGTAAAAAATCTCAAACATATGACATTTTAATCAAAATCGTTAGTCATTTTCAAGAAAATAAACATTTTCGAAAAATTTTCCATGTAAAGGGTAGTTTAGGGTGGGGCTATTTTCTTCAAAATCTTCGTGTCGCATCCTTGAAAGATATATACCAAATTTGGTTTTTAACCGACTTTTCGTTTTTGAGTCATGCTGCCACAGACTGACAGACACAGGCACAGACACACACACGGACCTTTTTCTAAAAATGCTTTTTTTTTTTTTTTAATTCAGGGGGTCTCAAAACATATATTTCCGGTGAAATCTCGAAATCGAATTTTTGGGTGGAATGCAATACCTACTTCCCCTACTTACCAGTAGAGAAAGTAATAAAGATTTCAATTATCACATACTGGAAGTCCTAACATCCTAAAATCAACATAACAGTAGAATCTAACAATCCTGGGATATTTAGAGGACTAATAAATTTCACTTCAGCTTTAGATGCAGTTGTGAAAGTTTACATAAGTAATATTAATATTTAAGGGTACATTTAAGGATATACAAAATGATTTGCTAGAGCTTGCGTATGGTACATATGCGTCATGAGGAAATTAATGCAGAAATAACTAAGGAAGACTTAGTATATGTGATAGCCGACGAAGCTTCTGATGCACTCCTATCTTCTAAATTTCAGTTGGTGTAGTATTTCGTTATCTATTATCAACTGGAGAGTCTGTTGACAAATATTGGACATTTTAAAATCCGTCTGGTAACGACGCTTCCTGCTAAGCAGCTTGCATTAAAACTGTCATCGCCGAAGTTGTACCCTTCCTTCGCTTTACACTTTTCTGCGTACCCAGAACTCTTTTCTAGAATAATTTTTAGTTCTTTTGTCACCTTTTCTTTAACAATTCCATCTAATACTGAACTCCGTGTTCCTGACACATGTTCTATTGCCTCAAGAACTTGTGCTATTTTAAGTGTAGATTGTTGTAAAATATATACGTTACTGTAGATTCAATGTTACCGAAATGATTCTGGAAAGATCTTAGAGCAAAATTGTAAAATTATTTCCTTCACTACAGGCACAGCGGCAATTTTCTCTCGACATAGATATTAATTTTGTGTAATATTAAACTTAGTGTACTGCAGCCTGTGGTCATGTCCCCATCGAAATACAATTTGGTTGTGGAGGCAAAGGGAAATCCAGGTGTCATCTCCTTAAATACTGTTTCTTGAAGGTGCTTTGCGAAGTATCTTGTATGCTCGACTATACTCAAATTGATTGATTAATTATAAGTCTGATAGCGATCCTTTAATGGACCTCCTTAGGTTCAAACTTTCATTAAAGGACAGGTGCTCCACTAATCAGAGAATTCCCGTGCAGCAATGGCAAAGCTCAATATCGATTAATTCTTGAAACGCAGCTAGCACGAGTTTAGAAAACGCTAAAATGTCGGACAAACACAAAACACACAAATTAACCTCAATACAGTATCAACTTCCAAGAATATTGCACTAAGCACAGTCCTGCAAATTAATTTCACTAACTTATACATCAAATAAAGATTCGTCTGAAAACGAATGTATTCAATTTGCCTTCTATTTTTCAATGTTACGTAGCACTCCAAGGTTATTATTTTCATAATATAGCTGTGACGTGCTGGAACCGAATCGATCGTTTAGCGCCTGCGCAGAACTCCAAATATCAGCTGATGCAATACGTAGGTCATTGTCCCTGGTGACTGTAAAACATTTTACAATATTCCAACTATAAAATTAGGTATATGGTCGAGCATAAATAGAGGTATGAAACTTAACTATAATAGTAATTAAGACGCTCGTATGAAAATTAGGTAACTCGCGTTTTAATTACTGCCATTATGGTCTCGTTACATAATATACTATTTCACGTTGGTTATAAAAGTATCAACGTCCGCAAAACAGGCTCTAATTTCTTCCGCAACTCGGAGAAAACCGATGTTAGACAGGTTAAAATTATTAAATATGGATATGATTGCTGTATTAGCCCGACAGCGTTCATACAAGAAGTCCCTTCCATAACTTGCGCAACATTTTCTTTCTTAGCCGGATAGTGGTTGCACGAGGCATTCAGAACACCCCAGTCGTTTTTATCGATGTATTATACATGCTGGATAGGAGTGTACCCTCGTGATTTTTGGTACCTTTCTAGGAAGTAATGTGCGAGCCTTGAGTAAAAATGGAATCAATAACGGAAGCAGAAATTCCAAGAAAATACGCAGCAATATACTTTGGGTGTCGTCAACACCCCGCGCGACTCTTTACGTTATTGTGCGCTGAGAAAGCTTATACTTGTATTCTGTAGCAGATGCTTGTCTGTTGTCACTGTGTGTGGTTAGCTCAGCAATAGATCCATAGCAAGTAGAACAAGAAAGAATGCGGAAACTTCTGCAAGAGGGATTAGATGAAAGTTTAATCGCACTGTGCCCGATGTTTGAAAGCCATGTGTCCAAAGCACGTGACAAATGTATGTGAAAACTTATGATAACACCAGTGACAGCGACTAAGTTCGTAAAACTTTTGTATGGGTTGACAGAATAAATGTTTAGTGATATGTGCAATGGCTTAAATCAATAGTACAGAACAAAGAACACTACAACAAAAATAATTTTACCGAAGGTTGTAAGCAAATAGGAAATATTGCACGCGCTTAAAAAAAGTAATTTGATACTTTATTAATATAAAAAATACACTCATATAAGGTGAGGTAACATTCTGAGCACAAATTTGAAATTAGAGCCGGTTTTGTTTGGGGTGACTAGTAACGTTATGAAAACATGCGCGACTACATAAAGGTGAATACCGGCAGGCGATTCGCAGTGATTTAACAACCCAGTTATTGCTGAAGAATTAGCTTCCCCCATCTCTTCGGAGGTTAATCGAAATTCTGTACCTCTAGACCATCTGGTATCAGGATTCCTATAATAGCATTAGGGACTGGTCTATTAGCAGCATGTTTAGTTTCCTCCATAGATAGTAAAATCTATATCCACACAGGTGTCTCATATTATTTAGGTGTTTGTCATAGACTGTCGGATGGTATGTTTTGCGTAATTGTGTTTCCCAAGGCATTTTTCTATTAGTATATTGAAAACTCTATCTTCTATAAAGGAATATCTACTCTCATTAGCATGTGACTCAAATATTCCAAAAATTCTGATCTGTAATTTGGGGCTGAGGGTGTTGAATATCCACTTTCCTCATGTTCTTTGAGTTTCTTTGAATTACAATTTTATTTAATATGCCGTTTTAAATTTCCTTTTGAGGTCCGTTACTTGTCTAATAGTTTCACCATTTGTGCTGAAGTTATTTCTACCAAATACCACCACAAACGATGTTTATTGTGATGATATTTTGTTGTGTGATACTTCTTTACTTTAGATAAGTGTTCTCCAACCAGGGGAGGGGGGGGGGGGGTTGGTCGCGACCAATAGAGGTTCGCTGGCAGTGTACTAGGGGGTCGCCTGTGTTCTTTAAATGTTATATTTACTTACTGGAAAGTAAACCGAGCGAGATGGCGTCTGTGGCCCGCATTCGGGAGGTCGCGGGTTCGATTCCCGTGACAGCGCACTCTGGCATGGGATTTTCCGTGGTTTCCCCATGTCACTTTGGCGAATGCTGGGGTGCATTAATCTCTTCTCCACAGTTTCCTTTCCCTTCGCTTCTCATTTTCCTCCCTTGTCATATTTCAGGTTTGGTTGGCATTCGGTTCATTTCCAAGGTCTGGCACGGGGTGCACTTAGCATTGTTAGGTCCAGGGAGGACCAATTGAGGAGCTACTTGATGGAGAAGTAGCGGCCCCAGGTCGAGAAGACCGCATAACTGGCCGGGAGGGCTAGGGGCGCTGACCACGTCCCACTCTCCAGTACTGCACCTCACCAATGACGCCTGTAGTGGGCAGAGGTGGGGGACGCAGCGGCTGGGCGGTAGGTCTTGGACCTTCATGGGCTGTTGCGCCGGGGTTTAGAATGCGGATAAATGGCATAGTTGCTTGCGCACTGGAACCTCTTCCCTGGTCCTCACTGGAAGTTGCTGCCCGGGCCGCAAGGGACGCCTCGTTGCCCTCGAAAGTTATTTGGTTTTGTAACAACCATTAAAGTTAGTACGAAATTTGGCACTGTTTTTTCTGAACTATGTAATTCTATAATGTCTAGTTCAAATATTGCAACACAAGAAAGGAACGTAAAAGTGACTGATATGTTCTTTTTAATAACTGACAAATTTAAAACGGTTATTATTCAGGGCTTCAACTGCTGCGTCAGTTTCCCATTTAGGAGTTGCAAATACTCACTTTTAAGTACTAACCTAAACTTAAATCAGTACATTCAGCATCGTTTTCCCTGTCATGTAACACGCTGACCAAATACGCCAGCTTATTTGTGCTTCTGTTTACTACAAATAAATACCAATAATCACACAACAGCTATTAATTCTGGCCCAGTTTTCTTCAATATTTAAGCAAACATGCCAACACGTATACAAGACCTTACATAACATGTTCACTACAATCAGAACAGCCAACTAAGTTTATAGAGCAGATCTTTGTATTTTCCTGCCTTCCTTCACTTCTTTGAAGGCCTAGAAGATAAAACGCTAGATCAAAATTTGAGCTTTCCTCAGTGTGTAAGGGAAAACGTTCTTATAGTCATTAACAGGGGTTATTAAACCCGCGAAAATCTATTATTATTGCGTCATCAACAATGAAGGACCGCGTTGGCTTTTGTTTACTTTCTCTACTGGTAAGCAGAAGGAAGTATTGTATTCCACCCAAAAATTGCATGTCAGAGATTTCACCGGAAATATGTGTTTTGAGACCCCCTGAATCCAAAAAAGGCATTTTTAGATAAAGGTCCGCGCGCGCGCGCGCGCGCGTGTGTGTGTGTGTGTGTGTGTGTGTGTGTGTGTGTGTGTGTGTCAGTCTGTGGACAGCATAACTCAAAAACGAAAAGTCGGTTAAAAACCAAAGTTGGTATTTAAGTTTAATGTCTTTCAAAGATGCGACACGAAGATTTTGAAGAAAATTCCTCCATCCTAGACTACCCTTTACATGGAAAAATTTTCGAAAATTTTAATTTTCTTGAAAATGGCTCTAACGATTTTGATTAAAATGTCATATGTTTGAGATATTTTTATGACAAATGAAATGTATATTTTGAATTTTCTGGCTATAGCCACTGTAGTCGTATTTACTCTGGACGACTTTTGCATAACTGGTAAACTGTTAGAGATAGACCAAATCATACTATACAAAAAATGTAGACCTTGCTAAAATACACAATTTATGTCTGCATAAATTTTCTTGTAGGGTGAACCATTTCGGAGATATTCCTTGTTATGTGTGTGAGTCTCCGAAAACTTGGAATATCGTTGTTCATTTGTTTATATGTTAAGTGTGCGAAGAGAATGTAATCTCAAAGCTTTAAAAGATTTGACTATCGCACTAAGCGTACTGTATTCTAATATTCCCCTTGTACCTACAAGGAAATAAGCAATAACATAATTTGTAGAAATGTTTATCTTAACTAACACGAAGAAGATATAGGAATAAGAGTTTGTAAGAATGGCTGAAGACCGCGTTTTTCACACTGCTACCAACACGTTTACATCAGCATATAGAAAACAGATTAGCTTTAAGGGAGGACGTAGGTTTAAAAAAATCACCTCCAAAAAGTATTTATAACTCCTACATTTTGTAACTTGGAAAACTGAAATTGGTAATTACTAATTCTTGTTTACGAACTGCGTAATTTTTTCAGAATTATTTGCTATCTTCGAGTTGTATTATGTTTTTTGCTATCCAGAAAGCAATGAAGTGTATTTTCTTAAAAAGTGCTTGAAATATTTCATTGAAACTTTCTATAGGTTATCTTTAACATACAACACATGATCCTATAGAACACAATTGTTATGTGTATTATCGTTTTTGAGATACAAATAATGTATTGTTACTGTCACATAATTCTTGAAAATCAATTTGAGTAAAATCTCACCAACAATTAACTAAAATGTTTATTGAAATTCTGTTCCACGGACAATGCAGTAGAACAGTAGAAACTTTTCTATCAAAGTGCCAAGTTTGATAACTGTATCTGCAATAGTCTTGGAGAAAATGCACCTTCAAGATTAAAACATGTAAACTATAGAAAAGTTGAGTTAAAGATTTACTTCGATTTTCATTGTTGTGGAGGTGTTTCAAAAGTAAACACTTAAAAAGAAAGGGACCTTAATGCATTTCGCCATGATGTTCACAGCCTTCTGAAAGCGCACAAACAATACAGCAAGTAATACAAAAATGGCAAGCAAGCTCCTTTAAGGAAAAAGGGGGCGTGACACAGTGACAGTGACAGTCATTGCTGTTTAAATTATTTGTTAATATTTAGAGTGATAATAGAAGCTTGAAACATCAGGAATACAGTCCCAATGCTGTAAAATAGTTTTAATGAAAAGAAAAAATAATTGCAAGTTTTTAATAATTTTGCTTACATCTACCCTTAACACCTAATTATCTTTTATTATAAATATATAATCAACCTATTCAGTGGTGGGGTGTCGTGTAGTTCTTAAGTTCAAGAAAAGCGAGTCTTTGTGTTAAAACGGTTGAGAAACGCTGCTCTAGACAAATTGGCTTAGTTCTCCAGTGATGTTAATGCACCGATAAACTGAACAGTCACCATAAAACCAGTATTGGGGAGGGAAGGAGAGGAAAGTGTCCGTTGCAATAACTGACGTCACCTGTGTACACTCCGTGCGGTATTACGCTTGCTCTGTTGACTTCGTAAAACCCTTCTGCCTGGTAATAAGAAATAGCCGTCAATTGATTTACTATATAAAACACATACCTTAAAAAATAGACGCCCAATCAACAATGTAACCTTCCCCTTTAACTTCATCTCTGTGTGTGGTGAAAGGCTCTTCTGCTTCTGTTGCTTCTTCTTCTTCTTCTTCTTCTTCTTCTTCTTCTTCTTCTTCTTCTTCTTCTTCTTCTTCTTCTTCTTCTTCTTCTTCTTCTTCTTCTTCTTCTTCTTCTTCTTCTTCTTCTTCTTCTTCTTCTTCTTCTTCTTCTTCTTCTTCTTCTCCTCCTCCTCCTCCTCCTCCTCTTCTTCTTCTTCTGCTCCTCCTCCCTCTCCCTCTCCTCCTCCTTTTTCTCCTTCTCCTTCTCCTCCTCCTTCTTCGCCTTCTTCTCCTCCTCCTTCACCTCCTCCTTCTTCTTCTTCTCCTCCTTCTCCTCCTTCACCTCCTTCTCCTCCTTCTTCTCCTTCTCCTACCCTTACTCCTGCTCCCTCTCCCCTTCTCATTTGTGTATATCGGACCATGTCAGATTACTAGAAGCTTTCATTCTAGCTCATCATTCATTATTTCGTAGATATGTTCAGGTTCCAACATGTATATGACTCAGTTAAAGGCAGTATATAGTGAAACAAATATAAAAAATGTATTTCCTTATAATTTCAGTACCTAACTGATCTTGCATTTGTGTGTTCTTAGCTTTTTTATTACTTTCTCTACTGGTAAATAGAGGAAATATTGTATTCCACCCAAAAATTCGATGTCGAGATTTCATCAGAAATATATGTTTTGAGACCCCCTGAATCCAAAATAAAAATGCATTTTTAGAAAATTGTGTGTGTGTGTGTGTGTGTGTGTGTGTGTGTGTGTGTGTGTGTGTGTGTGCGCGCGCGTGTGTGTATGTATGTATGTCTGTGTGTGTCTGTGTAATACAGGAGACTGGAACGATAGTCAAGTGTTTAAAAAGCGGGTCGCTATATGCTTGTCTTGCAATTCCATACACTTTGCAGGGAAATAGCTGAATGGCGACATTGACAACGGACATCTCGCAAATGGCTGGTGCCGCAAAAAGTTACTTGAAGTAAATCGGGTGTTTTGAAGAGATTTGCAGTTTTGGTACTTAGTGTTTGTGAATCCCTTGTGATTTACAAGTTATACAAAATCATACAAAATGCATTCAGATAATGAAGCGGACGTCACAGGCTGTTCCCAGAAAGCTAATAATATATTTTATTTTCCATATAAATGTTTTAAATATATGCACTTCAAGCAAACTCGTTAGATCCGCATTTGAGATAAAAAATGACTTCTCCATGTTAAAAGTAATTTATAGGGGACTTGCTTGATTCACACACACGCGGATCCACTTCTGAAAATGCTTTTTTTCTCTTTTTTAAGGCGCCTCAAAATATGCATTTCCGGCTAACTCTTGACATCGAATTTTTGGGTGGAGTGGGTACTTTCTGTACGTTCTAGGTGCGTGGTAGAGAAAATAGGACAAATCGTCCTTTTGGCTTCGGGGTAGTTTATTAATAACACGCTTTGATGTTGATTATTTATCCGGAATCGAAAATTACCAGAAGTCTTAATAAACTTAGGATTAAAAATCGAAAGTTGGCCAAGAAGTGGGATAGTCCTCTATTCTAGATATATTAAACCTGGGGTACGCAAAGACTTCTTAGGGGGAACAAAACATTTGAAATACGCAGTCAGTATGTTTCCTGAATGATCACAAACAACGAAAAATAAGATTTAAAGTAAACATGCAGTCAGTATAACACGTTTCCTGAATGATCAGAAAAACGAAAAACATTTCAACCAGAGAGATTTGAATTCCACTCTGTCCAAGAATTCAGTTTACTTACTCTACCGGTTAGTTAGTTTTGCTGATGGGCTTTTAGAAATTATCAAATTTCAGCTACAGAATCTCAGGTTACCAGTTTTAAAATATTTTCCAGAAATTGATGAAGACAACACACAAGACTGGATTACAAATCCGTTTTGCACCACTGCCACCAATACCTCTAATCTTCTCGTAAAATTAAGGGTCTTTTGGAAATGTCTGTTGACACTTCACTGAAAATAAAAATCGAAAACCAAAATCACCATTAATACTTTTACTAAGGAGGATTCAGCCACGAATAGAAAACAAACTCAGACATCTCATTAACATATATAAATGTATGTACTTTTTGGGTATGTGCTATCTGTAATGTAGTTGATCTATTTATTTTATATATTTATAGCACAATCCTCAGTTTTGTAGCAGTTGATAAATTATAACATTTTAAATCAATTTTAGATATGGTTATGTAGAATTTGAATTAAGGATAATTCTAGGACTAGGCCTAGGAGTACAGGCTGGAACGGAAAACTATCTTTGGGGGGTACCTACGCGGAGAAAAAGGGTTGAATATCGCTGTTCTGTTCCATTCTTACTCGACTGGTAGTGTAGAAACGTCTATGGGGAACTGTATTTTAAAATCATAGGTATTGGTGAGCGGAAAATATTTTTGAAGAAAGAGTCAACGACTTGCTTCTCCAAAGTGGCGAGAGGAAGTCCGAAGACAGCGCGTGGGAGGGACAGCTCACACACATGCAGCGCGCATGGTATTTTTAGTAGTGACTGCGCGTCTTGCGTTCGTGTGTATTGATCGTACCGAATGAGATCGTTGCTTTGGCGCCATCAGCCCCTACCCTTGCACAAAAATCGTGAGAAATCAGTACGTACTAGTGGGGCCCTGTAGATGCTCAGTCCCGGCATAACTCGCTGTCAAGTAGGCATCGAATGGTGCCGGGCGGTCTCTTAGACGTTCTGCGGGAATTACCGATTCTGCAACCCGATGACTACGTGTTCCATCCAATACGCATAGCAATATAGGTCAAGGTCATTCGGTGGGGCTGATTCTGAATGTCAAAATGGCTGTCAGACAAATGTTTTGTTATTGAACAATAGTGAGAGGGTGGCTGTCAGTGTGCGGTGATCAAACGATATGTGATGCTAAGTTTGTGGGCCCAAGGAGGTCCTGATGAGGAGCTTCCTCCACTCAACACCAAGCATAACACTCATTTTGAAATGATGTCCTTCAGTTTGGATCCCCAGTGGTGTGGCTTACTGTTCTCATTGTATTGTCGCCATGAGAAGGGGGCATTACTGTCCGGGAGTGGAATGCCCCAAACCGATGTCTTTGCCATCAGCTCACTTCCTGGACCTCCACTGGAGGCTGACTGGATAGCTATTGCCAGTAGCTTTGGCTTCGAGATCTGCCATTTATCTTCAACTTGGGCTCTTATTTTTGAGTCAGGTGAGGGCATAGTCTGTTTGGGATTGCTTTAGATTTTATCTACATATGTTCAAATTGTTACTGTAAATGTTAGAAAAGTATTGCTTTATTTGGCAGTAGTTTGTTTAATAGGTTTCCAAAATCAACTTGTTTTTCTGTTCTTTAACAATCGTTGAGAATGGAAAGAGTTGTCACTATTAAATTTTAAATTTTCAAAACTCCTGTTAAGAAAAGACCTCGTTTTATTTTTTTTAAATTTGTTTTGATGTAGTTACTTTCTTAAAGTTTGCCAGCGAAATGTGTTTCTTTTATGTGTATGAGTTGCATAGATGAAGCTGATACTCAAATTGGTTTATGTTTGGAATACATTACACAAATATAAGTAGCAAAGGATAATATTCAGATGACATATTTCATACTCACAGTGTGATCTTGCTGGTTCAAGCAAGTGTTCCAGCATTTCACTAGATAACATACAGCTTGAACAAAAAATGTAGATGTTTGGCTATCGAAAAAACCTCCCAAGTTTGTAAACTGGCATTCCTTGAGAACTTTCCTCACAGGGCAAGAGGTTTGGGCTGCCTGGTAATTGGTGGAGAACATTCTATTAAAATCACTATAGAAGCTCTTGGCACATTGTTGCCATATATGGGTGGGCATTGTTGCACAGTGCATGTTCCCATAGCAACTTTCATATTGCACTAAACTTCTAATTCCACAAAAAAAAAAAAAAAAAAAAAAAAAAAAAAAAAAAAAGCAAGAAATAAGAAAAGAAACAAAAAGAAAAGCTACTCCAAGAAGGAAGTAAATGCTGTGTAAATTGTATGTAAAGTATAAAGAAGAGAATAATAATAAATAAAAACAAACCCCACAAGAACATTCTACCATCAAAATACTAAATAAATATGCTGCAGGCATATTGGACAAATTCGTGGCATGTTTGTTTTTAGTCTCCTTGGTATCAATTGAGACACCACCACATAAATACACAATTTCCACATAGAACAGATGACTTCCTAATATATAAGGAGATCTAGCAGTATATAGGCGATATTCTATTGCTTTCAGCAGGATCATTCCTAATCAAGTCTCAGTTTCATGGGATAAACCCTTATCAGAATGTTGCATTAAAGATCCAGGGAGAAGCTAAGTTTGGGTCTAGTCCCCTCTAGTTGCCAATTTGACAGAGTTATTCTGGTTTAATGAAATTAAACCTAAATACTTTTATTTTGTGCTGTATGTCGCCAGATTTTCATTAGGGATGACCATATCCCATGAATAGTAATGATTGGAATTGTCCTAGCAGTGCTAGAGGACTGGCAACAATAAGCTACACGTCAGCATATTAACTTCAGTGATCACTGAATAAGGTATGGTAGGCTTACGGATTAGAGTACACCAATACGTAACAGTGAATATGTTTTACTTTACAAATACTACTTGAAATATTAGCTGAACGTGTAATTTTTCTGTGCAGTAAAAAGCAAATGTAAATCTTCTAGTGTTTCAGTGCTATGGCTTAAAAGAAAAGCAGAACATAAGATATGTCAAAAACTGCAGACTTTTTTTAGTAGGATTGACATGATTACCACTGAAAAATAAAAAGGATTTGATAAAATAAGATTAAGTACTCCTAGTACTAGAGTGCATTTCCACTGTCTCAAATAATGATGAGATTGTCACAGGAAAACTTGTAGGCCTAATCAAACAGGGGTTATGTTTACTAGAAGTGAAATAAATAGTGATACATTGCACCTTAACTAGCATTTACTATGCTATAACAATTTCTTTAAAATAAGCTTGAGAAGTTTCATCTCAATGAAGGTAAAATGTCCCTATTACCAGGGTTCGATTTACGGGGGAGGGGGAATGGGGCATTTCCCCCTCTCATTAAACAATTTCCCCAGCTCATCAAACAAGAATTCCTTCCCTGCCAGGGAGGTATATTTCCTTTTTACTGTATTTACTATTACTGCCCGTTGAAAATCCAAGAAAACTGGGAGTGCAGACTACATGGTTGTACAAGTTTGAGCTGTGAGTAAGCAAAAGTATCATACCACAAGTATGCTAAACAATAAACACTTCTCAGGTTCATTAGTTGGATTGGCATTCAAAGTCACAACTTCAACAATTCTGTGCCAGCAATGATGATTGCAGTTTGCAATATTCAGTTCAGTTTCTTGCAACTCACTGTTCTATTGTTCCTCAACATGGATAAACTGGTGACAAGAAAGTGAAAAGTTACAGAAAGTAATGACAGTGATGTATTCCAGTTCAAATCTCAGGCTTCAACTTCAATTAATGTTAATATTACAGTTTCTCAGGTAAAACTGCGACATTGGAAGTGACATGTCCTAGTGACAATAGTGAAAGTAAGTGCAATACACTAATACACCAAGGTAGAACCACAATACATTTACTATTTTTTTATCATCATCCATAAATATAATTGAAATATCTTCAATAATTTCTGAGAAATCAGGTAATTCTTAGCAGAGAATGTAATTCGGGGAGAAAGCTGCTCAAAGCAAAAACTGCAGAAAACAAATTCACTTGTGTTTGCCAATAAAACACCCACATGGCTTGACTGCACACAAGGTGCCAAACTGAACAGTAGTTACAATCTGTAAAGCAAAACTCTACTCCAAAGTGTGCAGAAGCTATATTTATCTCTGAAATGGTGCAAAATTCACAGTACAAAACATAAATGTCATACCATCTTAAAACAATATTTAAAACATAAGTTTTGTGCCTAAGGTGATATATAGCAAATTAAAGAGGAAATTCCAATGAACAAGACTGTAGAAAAAAAAAAAGTATTTTTTGTTGCAATTTTTGTTATTTAGTCTCCGTTAATGTAATTTATGTTGGGGGTGGGGGGTCCCAGAGACTCGAGCTACCTGCAGGAGAACCACCAAATGGAGAAACCTTCCTAAAGGACACAATCTGCCATCCTGCTACAGCATACTGAATACTGTTGTCTGACCTTTCAACTGTGAAACAATGAGTGGAATTGATGTGGACAGGAAATTTGTGGTAGAAGAGGAACCACCCTTGCATTTGCCCACTAATCTGGGGAAACTATGAAAAAAATTATGAATATAGTGGCCCACCTGATGGGGATCACACCCAGGACTTCCCAAATGTGAATCTTACACGTTATTACAGAGCCATCAATACATTCACATTCTACTGTGAATACTAGAATTCAAAGAATTCAAAATGTAGGCTTATTTATTTGTAACAGCTTATCACTTTGGGATACTTAACCCAGTGATTTATAGACCGCTATAGATATAATTGCTTTATTCAGTTTACATGAACTCTCAAGAGTTATTTTGACCATGTATATCATCATTGATGTTATCTGATTATGTGAACACATTGTTGTCTCTTAAAAGCTAGAATATTGTGAACTTTGTTAATTTACAATAATAAGGTACAAATTACTGCAGTGCCTGTGAAAGCATATCCTTTTTTTCCTTGTTACGTTTCCCCCCCAACTTTCTGTAATACAATAAACTGTTGATAAAGGTTCGTATTATTGCAGCACACAAAGCACATGCCACTGTAGGCAATTCTAATGCTGAAAATATGAGCCTAAACACAAGCAATCTATTTATAGACTGTTGGGCACAAGTGTTATCTCATGTCAGCACACGGAAATCCTAGCTTATACAACAGCTAGCGAGATTGTTACTTCTGTAATAGTATGCAAGCATCTGCCAAGTATGTTATTTGCCTTCTACAGATTTTCTGTTTGAAACAGAGCAAACTGGTGTTCAACAGTATTCTATATTCTGTTCTTTGAAGTGAGGATAACATGCATGTACATGAATTCCTAAAGTACATACATCTTATAGTTATTATTTATGGGGATAGTTTTGCAATTCTGCACTAATAAAAAATGCAAAGGATAATAGGTGTGATAGTTATTTATTTTTTCCTTTTCATTATTTTTAGATTACATTCAGAGATATGGTGTGTAATAATTATGACATCATATTCAAAGGAATTACACTCGATATTGTGACGATAACTTTTTCCAATAAAATTCATGATGATTGTGATATAGTTGATGTGATTCTTCCTTCTGCTCCAGACAGCCTGACTGATAAAAATGGAGCACTACAGGTATTGTAGTAAATGTGAATGATGTTTCTGGCCCAACTGAGGTACATTTTGCAGCCTCTAAAAAGAGTGACATACAGAAAACGGACTCTAGGTTTGAAAAGTCAACCAAAAAGAGAAATCTTTGCAAATGACCAATGAGATACTGATGGCTGATAATTGCCAATACAGGTGGCTGATAATTGACTATTACTATTCTTTTTCCTGTTTCAGAAATAAATTTTGTGGGTGCAAGTAATATTTATATCACCAGCTGTTACAGCCTGATTTCACATCGTGTTTAACTGTACAATACTGCAAAGGGTGACAAGCCTATGATTGGATTTTGTGTTGACCCTGCTGCCTGTAAATTTTGACAGCTATAGTTACTGAAATTGCAAGGAAATATTGTTGGAACCTGAAAATATCTATGAAACAATTTATGATGAGGAAGAACAGGATACTTCAGATTTTGATGCAAATGATGAGGAAGAAGAAGAAGAAAAAGAAGCAGAAAAAGGAGAAGGAGAGTGTTTCATCATATATGAAAATAAAGCTACAGCAGAATATTTAATTGCTAGTTGGACATCTCTACTTTTGTTTTTCAAGGTATGTGTGTTTTATGTAGAAATAAAACAAAACAATTTCCCATTACAGACAATGCTATGCGTTGAAACAGTGTGTTATTGCAGTAATACATTCTCATGGAACTCACAAACTTTAGCAACAAAGAAACGAGAAGGAAATGCTTTAATAGCAAAGTCTTTATTCAGCAATTTAAGTCCTGCAAATCACTGGATTTGGCAATGTTTTCAAGACCTACTTTTGATAAAACACTTGAAACTTGGCGGCACCAGTTATTAGATCATTTTGGGTTCAAGAAAGAAAAAAAGAACTTGAATTCATTTAAAGGTTGCGGTCCACCTATATGGTTGGTAGGGGAAAGACAGTATGACCCCAAAGATTTCCAGCTAAGTACTTAGTCTATTCTGCCGTGGATTTAAATTCCTGAAACATTAATGATTTTGAACTTGTTCAAAGAGGTATGGTGAAAGGCGATTTGGAAAAGGTTACTTGCAACAACATAATGACTAGACTTGTGAAACAGCAAATGTGTAGACTTGAAGTATTTCTCACCGGCAGCCATAAAGGTGCAAGATACCTGTTAAAAACTCAGTATCCAGAAGTGGAACATGAATTTGACGTATTGGCATTTGTCTAAAAGTCTAATAAAGAAAATTAAAATGGTAGAAAAACAATACCTAGAGCAGATGGTATGAAAAGCCAGTATAAATAATCATTTGTGGTGGGCTGTACAAAACTGTTGTGAGCATGGTGCCATATTGATTGAAAAATTCACATCAATTTATCATCATATAAAAATGAACATAAATGGCTGGAAAATGGTGAATGGAAATCTTGTGAACATGATGAATTGTTGGAAGAAGACTAAAGAAATAAATTATGGATTAAATGCGAATCAAATGCCTATCATACTCTGAAGAAAATTATTTTGTATAGCAGTTTCTTTAAAGATTTGGCGTATATTTGGCGTTTTATACACACAGGAAGTTTGGAAACTTATCAGCCTTTGTCTCAGATATGCTCCAAAAGGAACGTGGAACGTTTTTCATATAATGGCCTTCAACTTACACAAATGCACAGTGGGCCAGATGGCAGTCAAAATGGGATGAAAGTCCAAAAATGAAATGTTAAAAATTAGGAATTTAAGGCTTGGAGGTGAAAGTAGAAGTTTTAAAGTGTAGAAAACCATCAATAAATCGTTTCTTACCCTATTTATGGCATCTCTGAAGACTGACATTTTATTGGTTTGATAAGAAGTCTGTTACTCAATCAAAGTTAATGCAGAGCTGCAGTGTGTCATTTGCTTGTTTATAGTGCTGTGGTAACGTTTAAACCGTGATACAACTACAAGAATGATTACTGCCTATGGTGAGTTTCAAATGGTTAATAAGTGTTTAACATTTTATACTGTTTGATAATGGATATGTTGAGTTAAATGTGACACAAATGTTAGAGATTACGTAATAGATTATTTATGTTCTAACCTTTTTCCTCCACAACCCTACACATTGTTTTATGCACTGAACGAATAAGTGTACCTTACATAACATATATTAAGATTACATCTTGTTGCAACTTTGGAATGTATAGCGTATTTTGTCTAATGGTACACTCTGACTTCACATTGCAGATGGTCAGTGCTTTATACATTGAGACCTGTATAAAGTATCGCTGCCTAATAACAAAGTAATAAGTCTGTTAATGACTTTGTAATTTATAAATTAGATACTTCCAGCTACCATAGTGAGGAAGTTTTTTCACAATTAGAAAAAAAGTGGAGTAATTTTTAAACCAACTTCAATTCTGGATGACACAAATCCTACAGAAATAAGGAATATTTTGAACTGAAGTACAGTGACTGTTTAAGAATTCCCACAGCATGTAATGTTACAATAAACCAAATACAAGTAAACGTACTCCCTTAGCTCTCCTTGGCAGAAAAAAAGCAAACTATTTTCAGAAGGTACCATGAAATCAAAGAGACAGAAAACCGAGAATCTCTGAAAATCAACTAGTACTGAGGAACTTTCTTTTGACATTCAGTTAAATCTAAAAAGGTCTGGGAAATATGATGCAACAAAAGTACTTGAAACTGCACTAAGCAGTTCCACCAAATTATTGTCTTCATTTAAATACTGTCCTTCTAAAAATATAAATAAAACAATAGCAATGAAGCATTAGCACTTATAACAGATGTCAAATTCGGTATTAAGGCTCGGAGCAAAGAATAGGAATCCTGACTTATACCCAGCATATAATAAAGTACAGGAGGCTAAGCTCATGTGTACATACATTGTCACAGAAATTAGTGCTGAAATAATATTACAAGGATTGCTAGACCATACACTTCAACAGATTATTCAGTGTATGGAATCAATCCCAAGTAGTTTTTTTAAACAGGGTAACCTAAAGTTATTCAGCAAATGGGGGCGTAATGGTAGTACAGGTCATCAAGAATTTAACCAGATATATACTGATGAAAGTGACTTATATGATGCAGAAATTTGTTTTTCTTTTGTTCTCCTTTGTTCCGATTTTGCTACATGGTAGAAGGAGATGACAATACAAAAACTGTGTACTGTCAAAATTCGCAACCATCATCAAAAAAATACTGTAGGCTTAGCCACATCAAATTCTTGCATGCGACAAGTGTTTTAGTGATTTCTTCTGGAAAGGGGATAAACTGTAGCACATTTGACTTACGAGTATGTGCATTTCAAACTGCATGACTTTTTGTAAAGAAATACCTCTGGTTTTACTTCTCTCTTAGTGTCCACAAAGTGCTAATCATAAATTCAGCAATGATAACCATTGGCCAACTGAGGAGACACAAGAGGCACGTAAAAAGGATATTAAAAGATTCTGACAGCATCAAACAAGAACAAGTTCTCGCCATAACACAATGAGTGATGTGCTGAATAATTTGCTGGTGTTATTGGACCCTTTTATTTTGAGTTTATGAAAAACTAAAGACTCCTCTCTGTGTAGAAGCTCAAAATTTGCTTTATTTGAATGAAAGAACTGATTTGCAATGGGAAGAAGAAGAGGGAGCAAGCATGGACAATGAACAGCAGCACTAATGTGGAGTACAATAGTTGTTAAAATGCATCCATTTGAGATAAGACCACTAAATAACAAATTATATTACTTTTATGCATTGATATGTGTTTCATGGCTGTTATTGAGATTCATTGTTCCATAAAAATACTTTTGTCCTGTTTTGACTGCCATCTGGCCTACTGTGCAATGGATGGAACCAGCACAGTCTTCAGTGTTCACACTGTCTCGGAATCGCTAACTGAATGGTTTAAATCAGTGCTCTCCAACTTTCTTATGTACTCGATACATTTAACTAATGCCTATGGAGGTGTGGGCATTACTTCTACTACTGGAAAGCACTGGTTAGGGAAGTAATTAATACAGCACTCATGTTTCATGAGTGTGTACTGGAAAGATATTCAGAAGGAAATAGTTTTGTCTTGAAAATTGAATTAATATGGGGTAAAAATTTGCTTATGAAGGGCACCAGAAAAATATATCATAGGTGTTGCATTGGACAGGGCTGGTTTAAATCATCACAATTTCACTTTTTTGGTTCCAACTGATAAGCATAGATACCACATTCACTTGTTTTCAAAGCAGATGTTGACTGCTGTTTATTACCTAGTAGATATTTACAGGTGAACCTTGTTAGCCATTTAAAGCACCACGTTTTGTCTGAGATCAGTGGAGTTCATCATGTCACGCATCAAATATGCCACTGCAAGTAACATGAGAACCACTCACCTTGGGATGGTGAAACTGCCTTCATTGCTATCTATTCTTGATGACAAGTCAACTAATGTAGTGAATGAAATATTCACTTTTGTGCTTCATTCCCCTTTAAGTACCTACATCTAATATGTGACAATATTATTTTACTAACCAAAATCACAGCAAATACTCCAGTTATAAGTATAATGCATTAAATAAAATGTATTATACATAAACCAAAAGGATAAAGGTACATGAATACATCAAAATGAGCAATAAGAAGCAGAAAACTGGAATTGAGACTGAAAAATTGAAACAATGAAGGAACTGTAGTAAACTAACCAGAAGAAAGCAAGAGGGGTCTGAAGTATGAGAGGGGGCTTGAACTGTTTATCTGCTCACATAGTTGATTTCTTTACTATGAAAGTGTGTGCGAAGCACCCATGCTACAAGATCTAATTCTTGTATGTAACTGCTGTGATCGATATAACACATTTATCTGACAACACTATGTATTGTTTAAAACACTAGCATCCATAAACATGATGGAAAATGTAGAAAATGTTTACATAGCACATTCCTCTTGCTCATCTTCCTCTGGTATCACATATTACTTAAACCTGACTACTTATGAAAAGGAGATAAATGCTGGTTTTAAAGGTGGGGGGGGGGGGGGGGGGGGGGGGGGTAGAATAATCATCTAATTGCTAAAGTTGATATTAATTACAAAAGGTAGGTTTGATACAAAAAAATTGCTATAACGCTTCGGAACTAAGGCTATATGATGTCTGTCTACAAAGATTTTGCCTATTAAATTCAAACTATACATCTGGTGTGCAAAGGGTTTTGTATAACATTTTTATAAATAATTAAATAATTTAGCTTATCACTGAGTAGTAGGCTGTATTTTGAAATGTATATATTTTTAAAGCTTGTTAACTTTTTCCAATGAGTTTTAACTGGCAAGACAATCTTTCTAAGCCCTATAAAATAAAGACCTGCATCAACTTTGTGTGTAATGAACCACCTTAAGAAGTGTACTTCCTGTTTTAGTGTGATGATCTGTAGTATTGATCCATGTGGCATAACTTGTAGGTTCATTGAACTGAGTGCGTGCATGATACACCAGTATTCCTTCTTTTGTGTATATAAATGTTTCTATTCCTTTTTTGTTTTGTTTTGCTTTTTTACATTATGACATGAAACTTTTTGTTTCAAAATATGCATTAACAGCAAGAAAATAAGAAAAAGTCCTGCAGAGCATGAGGCAATAAATTTGGATATTAATTTCACTTTTCTTAAAATTAAACATCTATTTGTGCTTTAGGATAAAATTATTTTCTGTAAACTTACTAACGTAAGTTGGTAAGGACATACTCAGGATTTTGTTTCCCTAAAAAAAGTTTTAGGGATACTCTCATCAAAGGCTCAATTTAAACTTTCCTTTCTCATAGTAAGGAAAATGGTGGATGTAGTAATGACTTAAAAAGTCTGATGTGTTGCACTGACCGGACTTTCTCTACTCTTGTACTAATTATTCTTGCAAACTCTTATTCCCGTACCTTCTTCATGTTAATCAAGATAACATTTGCAGAAATTATCTTATTGCTGATTTTCTTGTAGGTGCAACGGGAATATGGAAATACAGTAGGCTTTGAGTGACAGCCAAATCTTTTAAAGCTTTGAAATTCCATTCTCTTTGCACAGCCAAGAGCTAAAAAAAGTGAATAGTGACCTTCCATTTGAGAAAAGCTTGGTATTGCAAAACTCACACAAATAGCATGGAATATCTCCAAAATGGTTCGCTCTACCCCTCCCCCCAAAAGGGGGGAAAAAAAACCTGCATTTGTATGTAACTTGTGTGTTTTAACAAGATCTATGTTTTTTGTATAGTAAGATTTGGTCTATCTCTTACAGTTTACCAGTTATGCAAAAGTCACTAAGAGTAAAGAGAGCTGCTTAGGCTATAGCAAGAAAATTCAAGATATACATTTCATTTGCCATAAAAATATCTTAAACATATGGCATTTTAATCAAAATCGTTTGAGCCATTTTTGAGAAAATCAAAACCTTCGAAAAATTTTCCATCTAAAGGGTGGTTTAAGGTGGAGGAACCTTCTTCAAAATCTTTTTGTCACATCCTTGAAAGATATTAAACTTAAATATCAACTTTGGTTTTTAACCGATTTTTCATTTTTGAGTTAAATGCTGTTCACAGACACACACACACACACACGCACACACACACACGTGCACACGCACACACACACACGCACACACACACACACACACACATCTGCCATCTCGTTTCATTGGCGCTCCATCTTCATTCCATGTATCATCAGTGTCACTGCCTGCGGTGCCGTAGTAGTAAAAGCGGGTGTTAAACACTACCAGAAAAAAAAAAGAAAAAACTCTAAACTTCAAAATTTAGAAAAGAAGGCAACAATGAACATTATGGAAATAGTTAATGCAATGAACTGCTCATACCATACATTATCTCATGAATACATTCATACACGAGTACATTTATGCATAAGTACAATTATAACAATATATTCATTCATCATTGTAATTATAGAATATAATAATACTGGTTGACAAAACTGAAGCGGGTTTCTTTCATACAAATAAAAATATTAGAATTTACAAGTATTTTTCATGCTAATTTAAAATATAATTTCAGTTTTTCCCCATCAGGCAGGAGTTTTGTGTGATATTCATTTGAGTTTTTTATAATTTGTAATAAAATTAGTAACTAGCTAACTCTTATATGCTACTCATTCTGTCTTACCTATCCTTTAGGGGCCTACTTTGGTAGGTATAGGTCTCGGCGCACCCAGGTTTCTGTGCTGCTCACCATCATTTCACCCCCTTTATGTTCATCAACTGTTGCCACATGTAACTGCTTTCATTGCTACTATTCATCACCCTTTTGCTTTTCAAAGACTATTATGATTATTAGTTTTTAAGGTCTTAGATTTATTAACTCCTGTCTCACCAGCAGGGATCTTTTCTATCTCTGTGGTCCTTTCCCACGGTTTCAGTGCAGCTCCCGATATGTATACTCTCCGGAGGTCTCAGGCATCAAGGTTGGGCAGACCCTTCACACTGTCCCCATGTGTAGCCTTAGGTGCGGAGCCCGCCCACACCGTCATGTACACCCACGTAGCTCTCTTAGGGTCCAGCCTATGTTAATTTCCTGACGGGCATGTGCTGTCAGGTTAGTATCACCGGCCAGATGTGTTACCCTGATGGAACCCTGTGTAATCAGCCATAAGTGGCCTGAATCTGTGTCCATCTCTTGAACATAGGCACAGCCTAAAGTGGGGAGCCACAGGCAATTATTCCTGTGGTAGGGGCATAAAGCCAAGGTGTGCATGATGAACGGTTTATCCATGTGGACAAGCAGTGGAGATTGGAGGGTAGTCCCTCTGAAGTACGCTTTGTGGTCAGTCATTGACGTGTCTCCATGGCAACACAAACCGTGGAGATTTGGTGTTTTTCTTCTTAACCCCCAGATGGCAGGCTAACGGTTCCAGAAGGGGGTCCTCTCCATGATGCATCCATGCAAAACTCTTTCATTTAACTGGTTCTTAGTTATGACCATGTCATGTGATGGGAAGAAATTAAAGGACCTTAGCCCCTTTTATATCAAATGGGAAATCGACAGGATTTGTGGCCATGTGAAAAATGCGGCTAGAGTTCTAGATGGTACGCTTTTAATTGAGGTGATTGCTGCAGACCAGGCACAAAAACTTTTCAAAGTGACTTTGTTAGGATCCTATCCCATCCAGATAGCCCCACATAAATCACTCAACTCATGTAGGGGAGTTTTCACCACCTCTAGTCTGGATGGTCTGACTAATGAGAAGATAGTCACTTGCCTCTCCAACCAGCGCGTCTGTCAAGCGTACTAGCTCTTGTGGAAGCAGGATGGTAAAGAGTACCCTTTGGGGACAGTGCTTCTCACTTTCAAGGGCACTGTGCTGCCGGAATACATCTTTTGTGGTTATGAGCGTGCCACTGTACAGCAGTATGTTCTTCACCTTTTATCTCCATGAATTCCTGTTTTGGAATTGTTTTTGGGATCTAGATATGTTCAGTGTCATTTTAGGTGTGCTCACCGAACATTATCCAGTATAATTAAGTGACATTCATTTTAAAGGGCACATATCTCTTTATTGCTTAGGTGACATGATTGGGTTTTCCATTATGATGTTCGTTGCAGTAAAGTAATACAACAATGTGTGTTTTGTGGCTCAAAGAAAGTGACAACAAAGCAGTCACTGCTTTTGTGAAATAAATAATGTCCACTACTTTTATGTCGTAAAGTGTGTCTGCAGTGAAAAGTTATTCCATTTTGTGTACATTAAATGTGCATAATTGTATTTACTCTGAGATTAGGCATTACTTTATTTACCTAATACAAATTTATTACTATTTAATGGCTTTGTCAGGTACAATATAGTAAAACAATACATTTAAATATTATCTAATTCTACACATTATTACAGTAAATTGACATTCTGCTATCAATTGTATAAGCAGTAAATGTGAAGCTCCTAGTTACATTTGGTTAACTGCAAAAACTCTTGCAAACTATAAAAACACTGATCAATTAAAAAGCTCTTAACCTGCTTTCTGAATCTCTGTGGATGTTTGTCGCTTAGTTTTGTTGAAATTATACATCGGGATTCCGGTGTATAATATGGAATTAATCTTTCAGCCACTTGTATATGAATGTTATTCCTATTGAACTTGACTTTAAAAATACTTTCTTTATGGAAGATATTAAATAATTGATTTTGGGGAACTAGTTTCAAACCTCCTCTGCTACTTGATGAAGTGCATGATCCAGACAAGTAAGATGTGTTAAATTCTGGAAAAATACCTTCAAAAGTTTCCCAGCTGCTATCATATATGGTGCTGCATCAGTGTATAGTAACAACACCCTTTTATCCTTTACGCCATTCTGATACAGTACTTTTAGTCTGCTGTTTATGAAGTAGGCAACTGATTGAGCATTGGTTTTCTCCAACACCTTTGAAGAAATCAAATGCAAATTTCCGTAATTTTTTTCAGCTAATTTCCCTACAGTTAAATTTGTTATACTTCATTCCAGGGCATCTGTGGTTTCATCTACGGAAATTCAGATGTAGGAATCTCCTATTTCTGACCTTATTTCATTCATATATATATATATAAAAATAGAACTGGGATTTTATTTTTGAGGGCATGGGCTATGTAAGTAAAGTTTGCTTCAGAGAATCTTTTTTTTCAGAATTTGCTTGATGCATTTAAGTTTTCTCATGTTGCACCAAGTGACTCCTTTTTTCGGCAGAAACCTTGAATAGAAGAATATATTTATAAATATATTTTAATATCGATAAATCATATTCTATTAAAATAATTAAAATTTTAAATGAGTAACCAATGTAATTTACATAAAAATTAGTGTAACTTAAAAAAATTGTCTTTTACAAAATTAGTATTGTGATCTGTTGCACTGTTAGACCCCAGTATTGGACTTAATAAAATGCATCAAACAAATTTAAGATTATTTTCAGATAGAAGAAAAAGTCATACAGTACAATTAATCGCCGTAGTTAACACATATGGTCTCATGTGAATAGGAAACGGTTTTCAAAATTCAAAAAAAGATAATTCGCATAATGTTACATGCTAGCTTTAAAGATTCATGCAGACCATTATTTAAAAAATTAAAAATTTTAACAATGCCCCCGGTATATATTTTAGAGTTACTTACCTATGTATACAAAAATTATGACAAATTTATGCAAAAACAAAATCAACATCATTACAGCACTCGGAAAGGGTCCAGCATAAAATACCCTATGCATAGACTAACACTATATTGTAACTTTTTGGTGTGGGTGTAAAGTAAAGTAGACAGATGTAGTCGAGATAAACACTTTTATTTCCGTAAACAGTAACTTTGTACACTCGTTGCAACAACAAGAAAGTCTTTTCCGATTCTCCAACAGCACGGCTTCGAACGCGTAACACACAGAACTAACTCTTCTCCGTCGGCACAACTCTCCACATCGTCTGTCCGTCTCCGTCGGCACGACTGCTCAACCTTCACATACGTCTGACTCTTCTCCGTCGCACTTTACCGCTATTTATATCTCCCAGGCACTATTCTGGAAAGTTCAGTTATTTGGGGGAATACAAAGAGGAAGATTCCAGAAGCTTCTATCCTTTTCTCTCTTTCGGCAAGCGCCCCAACAATGCGGCCATTCTCTGTCTCTTTCCTTCGGCTCCTTTGCGGTAGTGCCGACAATAATGCGATGGGTGACACTGCGGTTGTCGGCAATTAGATGCGGCGGGCGCGGTGACACTGCTCCCTCCTCAGAGCTGGTCGTCCCGACCAGCACTATCACTGCGGCATCTCCCTTGCGCCCCGGTGGACTAACCCATCGAACCTCTTCTCCAGGAGGCACGATCCTAGGTATCGCTGTTGGATAGTGTCCCTTGGTCCGGGTAGGACGATGTATGCCATCCTGCTTCGAAATTCTCCAACAGTACCGCCGGTCTTGACGGTCCCTCGTCCAGTTGCCCTTCTTCCTGGTGTGTTGACGGGCCATCCTGCGCACTTGGAAACGGCTCACTAGGTACCATGTCCGCCGACCTCTCTGGCGCACCTTCGCAGCCACCTTGCTTCCGATGGGTCCGGCAACAAACCCCACCACATCCGCGCGAGTCGCGTCCACCGCTGCACTCGTGTTCACTCGTGCTCGGCACGGTCTCTCCTGTATCCTGCCGTCCAAGACGATGTCCACCATTCTTCCGTTCACGGCACTATGTGTCAGGTGATTGCATGGCTCTGACGGTCCCCCCATGTTACACGCCAAGTCGGTTCTCGCGTGTTGCTCGTTTGCTTGTGCGCTTCCCTGCTGATCGTCTTCCACGTCATATCCTGTTTGGTTACGTACCCGACACACTCCTCCAGAGGATCCTCGATGACGTCCCTGAACTGCCCCTTTGTCTTCCCCGAGACGTACACTTCCGTTATCTGAAACGGGCGCAACTGTCGCCTCGGCCACTAGGTGCTCCCTCCCCGGGTCTGTGCTATTCCGTCTGCCCCTGGCATCCAGTACTTTGACGCTCTCGTCAACTCTTACTACCAGGGCGCCAAGACGTTCCCGGTCGTCCTCCACGACGTCCACATGCTGGCAGAGGTCTTCCACCTTTTCGCCGAGTTCTTCCACGCCTTCCGTCACGCCAATCAGTTCGCCGAGTTGTTCCACGTCTTCCGTCATGCCAATCAGTTCGCCGAGTGGTTCCACGTCTTCCGTCACGCCAATCAGTTCGCCGAGTTGTTCCACGTCTTCCGTCACGCCAATCAGTTCGCCGAGTTGTTTCACGTCTTCCCTCACATCATCTGAAACGGGCGCAACTGTCGCCTCGGCCACTAGGTGCTCCCTCTCCGGCTCCGCGCTATTCCGTCTGCCCCTGGCATCCAGTACTTTGACGCTCTCGTCAACTCTTACTACCAGGGCGCCAAGACGTTCCCCGTCGTCCTCCACGACGTCCGCATGCTGGCAGAGGTCTTCCACCTTTTCGCCGAGTTCTTCCACGTCTTCCGTCACGCCAATCAATTCGCCGTCAATTTTCGCCGATAGCTCCGTCTTCATCTCTTTCAGCTCGGCAGCGAGGTTGTTGTTTGACGTTTCCATTTTGGCAGTGAGGTTGTCGTTTGCCGTCTTCATCTCTTTCAGCTCGGCAGCGAGGTTGTCGTTTGCCGTCTTCATCTCTTTCAGCTCGGCAACGAGGTTGTCGTTTCTCGTTTCCATTTTGGCAGCGAGGTTGTCGTATGACGTTTCCATTTTGGCAAATAATTCTTTCATCATTGCCATCATCCTGGTTTCCGAATCTCCCTCCATCTTGGTTCCAACGTTGCAACTTCTAACGACGATGTAACGAAACTAGAAGCAATTCGACGAATCCTACTTCTGACACCAGTGTGACTTTTGGTCTGCGTGTAAAGTAAAGTAGACAGATGTAGTCGAGATAAACACTTTTATTTCCGTAAACAGTAACTTGTACACTCGTTGCAACAACAAGAAAGTCTTTTCCGATTCTCCAACAGCACGGCTTCGAACGCGTAACACACAGAACTAACTCTTCTCCGTCGGCACAACTCTCCACATCGTCTGTCCGTCTCCGTCGGCACGACTGCTCAACCTTCACATACGTCTGACTCTTCTCCGTCGCACTTTACCGCTATTTATATCTCCCAGGCACTATTCTGGAAAGTTCAGTTATTCGGGGGAATACAAAGAGGAAGATTCCAGAAGCTTCTATCCTTTTCTCTCTTTCGGCAAGCGCCCCAACAATGCGGCCATTCTCTGTCTCTTTCCTTCGGCTCCTTTGCGGTAGTGCCGACAATAATGCGATGGGTGACACTGCGGTTGTCGGCAATTAGATGCGGCGGGCGCGGTAACACTATATGAAAAAACACCCTATTACATGGGCATAAAAATATATAATAAACTGCCTCAACGATTCAGAGAGATAAAGACTCAAAAATTATTTAATAAAAGTGTAAAAGAGTTGTTATCAGATAAGACGTATTACTCCGTACAAGAATATATGGATGACACAATACTATAAGTATTACTTTAATTAGTTGTAATTGACAATTTATATTTTATAAAGAATACCTTGTATACCATACATTAGAATTAGTTTTCTCTTTTATCCTAAATCTGTTTTTATATCTTGACGAATCACCAGTTTACCAGCTTAGGCTCACCATGTAAACATTATGTGACAATAAAACAATACAATACAATACAATACAAATTACAGAAAATACAGTAAAAAGCTTACCTCTTTATTGCAGACCTGACAGAGGGTTATTTTCCCATCTGTTGTATAACACAGAAATCTGAAACCCATGCTATTATTAATGCACTTTTGGTAGATTTGTCATTTTGCTGCACTAGCACAAAAATTATCCCAGCAACCAAAGACTTTAATATAGTTATATGAACATGAACTGACACTTTGCCTTATTTTCAAATAGCTGTTTCTGAGAACCAGATGTGGACTTATTGTTGTTATTGTATTCCATTGCAGAAGTTCCAATTTCGCATATGGCACCTTAAGATTTCACTAATTGTTGCTTTATTTATTGTTCCGTTGAGCCTCTTAAAAATTACACCATGCCACATTTTATCAAACAGAAATGAAATAAGTATCCAGTCAATGAAAGGTTTGTGGTTGATTATATAATTATGTATTGAATATAATGGTAGTGAATAAATTCATTGGAATTTTAAAAAAGGTATTTATAGGCACCAAAAGGCCTTTATAGGCATTTATGTTGCAATAGGTACCTATAGGCACTATAAAAGTTGATTAATACCTTTTTGGGTTAGTTATATGTGTAATTATCTGTTAGGCTCAATAAACTGTAAAGGAGAACAATAGGTAAAAACCTAAATATCCGAAGTCTAGGTATTGCATATATCCATTAATGGGGTAGCGATATAGTTCACGGTATGTTTAATTACACATTCCGATACTTAACTAGGACCACCCAAGAAGCAGTTTCTTTTAGATTTTATGATTTTAATTATTTCTTCATGAGCTACTGGTTTAAGGAAGATGCTAATTTGATTTCTGATCAATTTTAGGATGGAGGATATTATTATTAGTGCCAGTTTGTGGCAATATTACTCTATCAATAAAAGTATTAAAGATATTAGCGACTTAAGCTGGATTTTTTACGATTACATTATTTACTGTTAGGTATATGTTATTTCTATCTGCAGGCCTAGAGTTGTGAGTTTCACTTTTTATTATATTCCATATTCTTTTAATCTTCTTTGAATAATTAAGCATCCATGCATCAAAGTATTGTGTATTTTTTGCAGTCTTTATTACTTTGTTATAAATTTGCTTATATTCTTTAAAGCACCCTCATTAATATAATCCTCTCTGCAACAAATGTCTATAACAGTATAGTTTTGAGAGTTTAAAACATCTTTGTTGCCTATGAATTAATGTGCACTTTTATTCACCTTAATGAAAGAATGTCTTTACACCGAACCATCTGTTTTGCCTTAATGAACCTTAGGCTTCCTTTCCTTTTAGATTTTTAAAAATACAACAATCATATTACACCAAACATTTGATTGGAAACTTACCTCAATAAATGAATTATTTGTTGCAGAAAACTAAACGTAAAAAGTCATTGTGTAAGCACAGAGGCTGAAAACAAAACAAAATAGAACAAAAGAAAAAAAATATTGGGTAAAAATAAAAAAGGTTGCCTCATTGAGCTTTATGTTTAATTGTGTTGAGTTTTTAACTAATAATGATATGAAGAAGTAATAATAATAATTTTAAAAAATGTAGCTGTGCCTGCAAAAGAACTAATATCACTTTAAAGGATTATGAACTAGTAATCATAACAACAATAACAATAATCTTAACAGCAATAATAGTAACAAGAAGAAGAAGAAATGCAGAAGAAATAATAACGATACTTTGTAAAAAATGTAGCTCTGGGTGCAAAAACACTGCAACTTCAAAGAATTACGAAGTAATAGTAAGAAGAAAATGAAGAAATAACGGTAATTTGAAAAAATGTAGCGAATAAAATCGTGTTATTGTGATCATGGGTTATGGATGTCCCTACATATGATGTATACCATTTTTCCACTCAGTCATGGATCTACTACACCAAGTTATTTGGAGCCCAGCTCTTAACAAAATCACCCACTTGACAGCCAAAGTAAGGTTCATAATGCTCTTTTACAAGCAACGTGAAGTGTCACCTCTGAAACTTGAAGGTTAACTCACCACGAATATAGAAAAAACTAATGAAAATTAATTGTTCCTTCACACTAGCCGTGTGTAAGACAGGGTTTGAGAAGGGTAAAATGAGACCTGAAAGTTCAATGCCATAGCTGGATTTGAAACATGGATCTTCTGGTCTCTGTCTGCTGCTCTAACCACTGAGCTACCATGGCAAGATGCTGTCATGTCACTGAATTCTCCCCCTCACTTGCATTTTTCCCAGTAAACCACAAGATCTCAGATTTGTATGATATAACATACCCTAATGGCAAGTTACATCGTGCAAGTACTTAAGTTACAGGCTTCATAGTTTAACCTACTATAAGGTCAATCAATGGAAATTAATTGTTCGTTCACACTAACCATGTGTAGGACAAGGTTTGGAAAGGGCAGAATGATATGAATTGTAATAGGCAACCATTTTATTATTGTTCATTAAATGTCTTTTAACTCAGCAGGTCTTTATTCAAAACAGTCAATAAATGGGCTGCAAAGGGCTGCAAAAATAACCTCACAGTGTACATAAATTTTATTTACTTTAGAATTACCCCACAATAACCTTCTTAGAATAGCATTTGTATATGCATATCCATCATAAATCATTTAACAGATTCAAACTATGGCTCTCTAGTTTATAGCAGAAAAGAGGTCCGTTCCACACACTAAAAATGCAGACTAAATTACTGCTTGAAAGGCATGAAAAACAACTTGGGTGCACTATTGCAGAAAGACTAAGTTATATCTAATATCCTGTGATAGAGTATAATACAAATGATGTTGCATTGCAGAAATCCAAGGATTTTCATCTCATTTCAACCAGTTGCTTTAGGCTAAGGGGTTTCAACATGTGCATGTGGATATATGCGCACTGTGCTCAAATATGTATTACTTGCCATGATGTCCCAGCACACTAGAATTTTTGTGTAATGTATTAAATTGGGTATAGGTAAATTTTCACCAGTGTGGCGAAGGTTAGATAGATAGGGTAACACATGCTAAAATTAATTCATTAAAATAACTGAATTTACCTCTACTGAGTTTCTTGATAATGTGAATTGGGATTTGAAATCCGAATCACTGTACTATGATATAATAGAAAAATAGTTGCATATTTTGATATGCTTCTCACAAACTGTTATCAAGAGAACAATATCACTGTCATTGCTAGAAACAGAAGAAACTGAAGATTCATGCGTTAAACTAAAATTATGTAAGCTGCTGCTTCCATTTTCGATCAGCTGTCCAGTTGTTTACAATTTAGTTAGGTTGTGGGACTATCCATCAGTCTCTATGGGACGATGGAACCTGTGGTTAGGCGATGCATTCAACACTGAAGTTGGTGGATCTGAACAATGAATTTAAAAACAGTATGATGAATTTCTGATGGATGGACATGAGTGTGCACTGAATATAAAAACAGGCCCAGTCATTTTCAAAGATGATCTAGCACGCTCAAGCATAATAGCAATTTGACTTTAAATCATAAAACCCAAACCAAAAGGACCTCTTCCCATTCACACACATTCTGTCCAAGCCGAATTCTCCTGCTGATAACACTATACAGAAGGAAGCTATTCCTGCTACACCAGTCTGGCTGCTATTGATGTATAATGCATTTTAAGTTTATTAATTAATTTATTTATTTGCCATTTTAATCTTATACAAGATTTGTTGTTGTAGTGTTTAACGCCCACTTTTACTACTACGGCACCGCAGGCGGTGACACTGATGATACATGAAGATGGAGCACCGGTGGAATGAGATGGCGGGGGAAACCGGAGTACCCGGAGAAAACCCGCCCTGACGCCGCTTCGTCCACCAGGAATACCACATGCGGGTCCCTGGGATCGAACCCGGGCCGCCTAGGTGGTAGGCGAGCGCGCTAACTGCTCGGCCACGGCGCTGCCCTTATACAAGATATTGGATACGAGCATACAAATATGAAAATTACAAATAAATATTTGAAAATATAAATAATAATATATGTAAAAAAGTAAACCCCAGTGCAACAGCCTATGAAGGACCAAGGCTTGCTGCCCACCACTGCGTCTCCCACCTCTGCCCACTACAGGCGTCATTGGTGGGGTGCAGTTCTGGAGGGTTGTATGTGGTCAGCGTCCTGAGCCCTCCCAACCAGTTATGTGGCCTTCTTGACCTGAGGCCACTACTTCTACATCAAATAGCTCCTCAGTTGCCCCCCCCCCCTCCCGGACCTAACGAGGCTGAGTGCACCCTGTGACAGACCTCCCAGCAGGGGAAAAAATCCTGCTGGTCCTGGGGATCAGACCTGGGTCCTTCACGGCAGAGGCAAATGTGCTACCAACTGTGCTACGGGGCAGTCAATAATATATGTACTGTATGCCCACGACAAGAAGGCTAGAGGGGAATGAAGGGCATAGGAGCTTGAACTGTTTATCTGCTCTGGTAGCAGACCTGTTTACTAGGAAATGAGTGTATGAGAGTGCATACTTCTAGCTATGGGTGAGCTATGTGACAACATTGTGTATTTTAAACAAACCTAGCATCCTTGTCATACCCGGAAACTAAGCGTTGACACCGTGTGGGAAGCAGAAAATGATTACGCTACACATTCCTAAAACTTGCCTTCTTGTCCTGGGCATACAGTAATAGTATTAATAATATTATTATTAAAATTATAATAATATTGTATTAATTGTTATTAACATTATTATTACTGTGATTCTTCTTCTTCTTCTTCTTCTTCTTCTTCTTCTTCTTCTTCTTCTTCTTCTTCTTCTTCTTCTTCTTCTTGTTCTTGTTCTTGTTCTTCTTCTTCTTCTTCTTCTTCTTCTTCTTCTTCTTCTTCTTCTTCTTCTTCTTCTTCTTCTCATTCTCATTATCATTATCATTATCATTATTACTATTACTATTCTTATTACTATTGTTATTGTTATTGTTCTTTTTATTGTTCTTGTTATTATTACAATAATATACATAAATCTGGTGATTTTGTCAGTGGACATACTTCAAATTGATTAAAGGCTATTCAGATTAAGACAGTTTTATTTGAAAAGAGGAAAGAAGGGAGAGAAAAAATTTTGAAAGTAATATGACAAAGCAACATGGAATGCTAAGGCAGGTATATTGACAAATGATGTTACCATCAAATGTCACAAGTAGTTGTACTGTATACATCAGATGCACTTAATTTCAAAAAATACTAAATCATAACAGATTTTAAATACATAGCTACTAAATGCAAAAGAAAAGTTGGCATAGCCAACAAAAAACTAAAATTCACTTGAGGCGGAATGTGTTGAACCGCATTTTTGGCCTTCACATAGTTATAACTTGATTTACTTTAAATTAAGTCCTTTTAGTTTTTGAAAGTTTTATTATTGTAATACATCATTTTATTTTAACAGCTGGTATGCATATTTAACGGTATTATATAAGGAAGTTTCAAAAAGCATATCTTGTTTCCCATATAAAATTAGATAATTGTAGGTTATGACTTTCTACGAAAATCACTACAATATTAGGTATTGTAAACCCTCTATTACCAGCGCCACCAAATGAAGACTTTGAGCTAGCATAATTACTTTTTTATTTTTTTTTATTTTGAACTAAGGCAGCATCACAATACATAATGCTAAGTCAAAAGCTCACTCTTATCTAGATGTGTTAATTGGAAAGTGATTGATTTCGTGTCATTCAAACATATTGCCCATACTAGCTGTTTGCATATATTTTGTGGAATGATAAGCTAGGCTTAAAAATAATTTAATGTAGTGTAACATGGAATTACCCAAGCTATGGTTAAAGTTCCCCTAGGTACACTTCTAGTCTGCTTCCAGCAGATTCATAGGGATTTAGCGGTATCAGGGCAAACTACTTATGTATAGGGCAATTTAAATGCAATTAGATCTAGCGATTATCAGCATAACTATTTGTAGTACACTATTTTTTGTTTTCTGAGATCTACACAAGGGAATTGTGTTTGTTATAACCTTTTACTGTTTGGCAGATTTCTATGTAGGTGTTCTTTATTGAATTTATATCTATCATGAATATAATTAATGTGCATATAGGTAGGATAGTTTGCATTAGATGGACTATTTACTAAGATAAATGCACAGTCTCCTAATGAACTAAGGACTATACATTGTAGGTAATTTTGTTCAGCTTTGTTTTTGTTTGCATATTAGTTATTTGCTTCCTGTTTCTGTGTTTACAAAATGGTCATTCAATATTGTTTAAAAATGAGAAAATTATTGGAAAGTAATATTAATAGGCATATACATATAAGCTGGGAGTAAAAGGCATGGTATGCCACTTTATTTGTTCAGTATTCATATTTATTTTTCTTTTACAGTTAAAGCAACTGGTGTGATCTTGCTGCTGGGAGTAGGAAGCTTAGTGTGCTACAAAATATGTAACCATTACTGGCCAAGGAGACGTCCTCGCTCTCGATCCGGTTTTCAGCGACACAGAAGAGACTCTTCTCCCTCATCCATTGGAAGAAATGCATCAGGTGCTTACATTACAGAGGATACAGATGCTGAAGAGTTATTAGAAGATCTTGAGGAAGGAGAATTCAATGGAATTGAAGTATGTTAAAAATGTATATTTTCATGGCTTGTAAAGAAAAATACATTTACAATTTAGTACTTCTGCTTTTATGTTGATCAGTCGCCATTTTGAGTAGTTTTGTCTACTACTTTTCATCCTAATGATCCAGCAAAGTGGGCAAAGGCTGAATGCAGGAATAGAACATCTGCAGCCTCCATCTACACTAGGCATTGTAGTCAGAGAACGGCTTTAGTTCTCTTATTTATTCACTTTTTTCAAGACAGGAGCTACTATTTCTCAATTTAGTAGCTCTTAATTAGCCCCAAGGATCTCATGAGGCTGACTGCACACCATTCTAGACTTTTTTTTAATAACAAAAATGTTGTGCTGGTACCAGGGACCCAACCTGGATCTCCCATTCCACAAGAAGTTGTGCTACCACGTCATAATGGGGACACTCACATTACTAAGAATTCCATGTATTGCAGTGTTGACCTAAGTTGAAAGCATGGATGTGTTACTAAGGTTCCTATATTATCTAAATTTTAGCCCTGATGTTATTGTGAATCAGACTGTGCATGTTGCAGAGAAGAATAATCTGTTACATAAGGAAAAGGGTGCTTGAGAGTAATTTTCATATGCTTTGGGTTTCTAAGGCTGAGAAAAGGATACTTAGTAGCCCTCAGGATTTAGCTTTCAGTGTTGACTAGGTGTTGTGAATTTGTCTATTGGTACAATATGATGCATAATTTATTTAATTAGCTTTGTTTGGGGAATTTCATAAAACTTGTGCTTTGTCTGTTCTCTCATCTTTTGGTACATAAATACAAATACTATTATTCTGTTAAGCCTTAATCTTATGTTTCAGATTTGCTCAGAAATTCTGTTTTGTTTATTGATTTGTGCTTCGTAAGCAGGGTAGTTCTAGCCTTATTTGTTACTCCTTTCTGCTATAGTGCATTATATAATTTGGAGGCCTTTTGATCCCATAAACATTCTTTTGAGTATTGATGAAGATAGTGCATCTTTGGTTCTTTTTTCCAAAATATCTCTTTGTTACAGAATTTTTCTACATTCCAGGTCAAAACATCCTGTTTGAGATTGCAAGTAATTTGTGCTTATTCCTTGCTCTGGTCCAATTCCAATGTTATGAAGTCAGTTTCATATATTCTGGAACTTACGAGTAAAATATTTTTAAATGAAATACACAACCTATTTCCTAAAGAAGGGGCTTTTCTATCAGGGTATTCCTCGCTTTGGTTGTGGCCTTCACCATGAGTTATGAGAACCCTCTTCTCTGACATATTTTTAAAGTTGCTTCCCAACTTGTCAGATGGCTCTAAATGTATTCTGACAGATAAGAAGGTGTGGGGTTAAGAGACAAAGAATTTTCTTATGAACTAGTTGTGCCTGGTCCAGGGAGAGCATTATCAGAGTTATTTACGTTTGTATGTGTTTGACATGTGGTGATTGGGGAGGAAACATGAAACGAAATACTTTGTTTTATATTTAATTCTGGCCAAATGAAAGAAATCAGCACATTTTTTTCTGCACATATATAAAAACAAATAATGTTGCTTTTGTGGTAGTGTTAAGTGTTTTAGAGATATGATTAAACAATTCTTTAAATGAAGATAATGCATATAATGTATTTTTTAATAATAATGACGATGACGATAACGATAATGATAATCATAATTGTAATTAAGTTTATAATTTTATTTATAATTATTTATTTGCTTTTAGACATACAATATATATGTTTCAAGCATCGTCACATCTAAATTCTTTGTATTATTTACACAACTATAGTTCTATTTTTAAAATTCATCTATTCTATATATGCACATTTCTATCAAGTATTATTATTATTATTATTATTATTATTATTATTATTATTATTATTATTATTATTATTATTATTATTATTATTATTATTATTATTATTATTATTATTATTATTATTATTATTATTATTATTATTATTATTATTATTATTATTATTATTATTATTATTATTATTATTATTATTATTATTATTATTATTATTATTATTATTATTATTATTATTATTATTATTGTTGTTGTTGTTGTTGTTGTTAGTGTTATTATTATTATTATTATTATTGTTGTTGTTGTTGTTGTTGTTATTATTATTGTTATTGTTGTCGTCATTATTATTGTTGTTATTATTACTATTACTATCATTATCATTATCATGTGTACATGACTGTATAAGTAGTAAGACTTAAAGCAAAAGAAGAAAACAAAACCATGTGATACCATTGCTGCAGACTAAAAGTTATGACTCAACCACTGGTAGTGTCTCCTACTTAATTCTAATCAAAACTAGGTCAACTCTCATACGGGCATTAATATACTCACTAGGTGAGCAAACACCAGGGCAGAGACAGCTAATAACTAGTGTTGAAGTTCTGCAAGAAGTTGTACAAATGTGCTTTTGCCATTGTAGATGGTAATGCCACCACATGTGGATTCTGGAACACCACTGATGTAGACCCTCCTTGCCATTGTCCTTTACACCAACAAACAGAAAGAAAAGTTAAGAATAAAAAAATCTTAGTTTAAATGAACTAGCTAGCAGAAGAATGGAGTTGAATCCACTGGCTAATTAGACAAATATCTGCTGCCATAAAAAAGTTGAATTTCCAAAGCATAATGTGGAAGACAGAGATATCTCAATTTGTAGCTTTCTATTTTGTCTGGAATGCACCCTTACCAAAACTTTGATTTCAGAGAAGCTGTGGTTAATTTCCTGATCATGCCAGCAATTACTGCCTTTGTTACTTTTTCAGAAATCAAAGTATAATTTTCAATGGACTGGATTTCACAATCGTTACCAGTGACAATGTGAGCTTACAAGACCTGTCTTTTAACTTGTTCAAACACACAATTCTAGTATCCTTGCAAGAATTAAACTTGGTTGCTCTAGACCACCTTTAGAAATTACCCCTTTAAATGCATTTTAGGTTCCTCTTCTTAATACAGGGAGAGCAAAAAACCTCAGTTTGCCTGTCTGCATCCTCGGTGCTCATTGCCATCTATTGCTATCATAGAAAGGGACAGATGAAGCCATACAACATTTTTAAAACTACTTTTAAAGGCTTTACTTTTCAACTTTATGAAAGGAGATGCTGAAACTGGTCATCATCATTGTCCATACAGTTTTGGCACTTCTTTAGGAAACTATCTATTACTCGTGTAGTTCATGTTGAGAAATGCTGGCAGTTTCCTGGGAGATATTTTGTTTTAATTCTTTCAGGTGTGTGGGTTTGTCTTGTACACTTTATGTTTTAAGTTACCCCTGAGATAGAAATCGCAGGGGGACCACAAATCTCTACTAATAATTCTGCCATCAAACACACTTTCAATTGTTCTTGTTGAAAGATTGGCTGTATGAGCTGTTCAGAGTCTTGTTGAAAAAGGGAACGGGGGGGAAAATTGTATGCACGGGCATTAATTGTCGACTCAAATAAAATTGGCCCTATAACTCAGAACCTCGTATTGTTCATGAAGTACTTCTTCATGACGGAAATATTGGTATATGGTGTCCATTAGCAGAGAAAGGTTTCTCAGAACTCCAGTAGGTGATTTCCATCTCTGGGGTAGCTTAAAACTTAAATTGTACATGACAAACCCACATACCCTGGAAGAATTAAATAAAAATATTTATCAGGAAATTGCCAGCAGTTCTCAATGTGAACTACAGCAAGTGATGGATAGTTTCCTAATGAGGTGCCAAAAATGTATGGATGGATGACGGTGACCAGTTTCAGCGTCTTCTTTCATAAAGTTGGTCAGTAAAGTCTTTAAAAGTAGTTTTAAAAATGTTGTATGGTTTCATCTGTGCCTTTCTGTGATAGTGACAGATGGCAACGAGTGCGGAAGATGCCAACAGACAAAATACCATCAGACCGTTTGTAGGTTTTTTTGCTCTCCCGATACAACTGTGATATTGGCTTCAGGCTATTTCATAATAAATAACTAAACAATAAGAAATTAATCCTAATCCATCTCAACCTAATAATCCTTACAATTTTATGAACCTAATACATCAAAGCTCAATTTATTAACTGATGCTAATAATGTTGCTGCGTTAACTGATATATTCTTTTTTTACAGGGACGTTACTTTGGACCAGAACAAGCAGAAGGAGATGGAGGAGATGGTGAAGAAGTGAAAGGCAGAAGAGATGGTTGCTACAGTAGGTTGCATGCAGTAGACCCCTCTCATGATAATCCATGTTCTGACTCCTGCGCACAATCAGTTTATCACAGTTCTTCATCACCATCAGAGGTGAGTTTTTTAAAGTTATAGTTGCCATATTCTGTTTGCTGGAATACAAGTTCTATTTTTGGCAAGGAAACTAAGAACATCTCTCTTTATAACAGAGCGGATGGATTTTTCAGTGACTTTCATTTTGGTATCTATTCATATATTATGTGTGTGGGCCTAAGGATTAAGGTTAGGAAATAGAACAATGTTCTTTTATGCTTAAGACAAATTACGATAAATACTCATCAGTGCTAGAGAAAGTAGGTTTTGTGTTTAAAAGATTTATGACATAGGCATTCTGTATTAAAAGAATAAATAAAAATGCTGATTTATAAACAAAAAATTCACAAGCAAAAGGTAAATACCATATTTCATTGCATAATCATCACACTTTTTATCCTTTCTTCATAAAGAAAAATACACAGTGACAATTATGTAAATGTGACCATTATGTGAAGAATAAATTAAGACTGGCCATGTTAACTTTCAGTGACTAGCGTATGGTGACGGGAGTAAGAGCGAGTCTAAGCATATTGAAGTATGGCCATGGTTGAAAAGAAAGTAGAGGATAAGTGGGGAAACAAAAGTGACACTGATGCTGCAATGCCTACTCCAGTAAATAAAAAAATATATATATAAAGAAACAAAAAGAAAAATGAACACAATTAAAGAATAAGATGGTTATTGATTGGGATATGCTAACCAAATGATTCACATCCTTTGCCACTCCATGCAGTTATCACTGAGTCACATCTTCTAATTCCCGCACTTTAGATACTTGAACCAATCACATTCACTGAAGGGCCAGCCATGATCTCAGCAGTCAACAAACTGATAGTATCAAAAATTAGGAATATATTACAATAAGCTGTATACCTGTACTTTCTCCCCTGAATCTAAAAGACTGTAGTGGCAACACCTAATTTTTCAATATTTCTCGATATGAATACCTGGAATGTTAATGCAATGATTATGCAGTGAAATGCTTAAGTCCTGATTACTTTTCTATAAACCAAGGTGCAACCATTATGCAATGGCTATGATTATGTTGTGAAATATGACTACTGCATCAGCAAGTTTGCATAGTTCATATATTGAATACTTGGAGGCCTGGATGAAAACTTTTGAGGAACTTTCTTGTTTCCAATGGAGAAAGTTGTGAGAAGTTTCATCTTGGAAGGTGGTTGTACCTTTAATAAAACTTATTGCAAACAAAAGGGTTATAATTACTGAAGTAAAAGCCTTTTACCAGTTTTGCAATTAAAGATACAAGTTGAGAAATTAAGTGCCAGAGAAATGTGATAAAATGTCAGTAAATCAGTTGTGATCATGTTATTTCTTGAGATGTTCAATAAAGAGTTGTGCTCAGAATTGCTAAAAATTGCACAATTTTTTTTTAAATTCCAGGACACATTGCAAACATTAAATAGCTATCTATGCAGTGATCCTATAGTGGGAGTTATTAAGACCAGAGTACTTCACTTTCACCCATTTTCTTGCATTGTTTTGTTTGTTTCGCTAACAAAACAAGACACTCGCAAACCTGCTTCTCGAGAAACTTGTCTTGTTTGGTTAGTGCAGTCCTACTAGTCTGTCGGTATTGCCTGATGTTTACAGCACAGTGCAATGACCTTGCCCTGCTGCAGTTGCGGTATACGTCTGTAGCTGATTACCTTATGTTTTCGGCATATCTTTCCAGATCATAATTCGGCCCATAAGCTGTGTTAATAAAATTAAAAACATTAACTCAATATCATTTATAATATTGTGGTTTCGCTTCAACTAATCTCTCTTAATAAAAGTTGTAAAAATATGTTCATGAAATAAACCGAGAGATGAATTTCACTGGCTTTAGTAAATATTACAAAATTTATGTCCATTCTTTCAAAACCACACTTATGTATAATTAAGTGAAATTATAATAGGTACTTATTACTTGATAATGAAATAACAATGCATACCTACTATAAATGCTAATAGAATAAAATAACTTTCATTTGAAAACAAACATATAATGAGCATATTTTATTCTAAGATAGCATTAAAATACATATCATGTATATGGATTCTTCGTTTTATAGCTTTCTTGGTTTTCTTTTTGTCAGTTCGTTCAGTAACATAAATTAAAAAAATTAACCTGAAACAAACAGCAAACACCCTCGAGTACGGAATCTAAGTTAAATCATTTAAAGGCCTTTTATTTTGATACAAGGACACAAGATCACTGAGGTCATGAGTATCCAAATTACAGCATCTTTCAGAAAAAATAAATCCAGCAGAACTAAAACACCTTTCACGCGGGGAACTTGTAACCTCCACAGCACAATAAAATTTACTCCAACCTGGAGTAGGAATTCTCTGTCTCACATCTGCTTCTTGTCTTTCTACCAATATGTAAACACCACAAGCAAGCTTCTCTTCCAGTTGTTCACTTCTAGTGCCCCATCCATCAGTGAAAAATATTGGAGAGCAAGAGGATTAATGACTTCATTGTCAGAAATCCAGCATTAGCTAACAACAACAACTTTTTAATATTTTATCTATTTATCAATTTAATTTTGTGTTTTAACCTTCACGTTTTAACCACATAAGGTTGTGACTGTTCTAGACTTCAAAATTTCTGCTTCTTACCTTTCTACCAATATGCAAACACTAGAAGTGAGTTTCTCTTCTGGTTCTTCACTTTTTAATGATTTAATTATTTATCAATTAAATTTTGTGTTTTAGCCTTCACGTTTTAACCTTCATGTTTTAACCACATAGCATTGTGACTATTCTAGCCTTTAAAATTTGACTTAAGGCCCAAATGACCTAGCTGACAACAGGCTCTTAAACTCCACTCATTCACACACAGACGTACATATGCACCCACTCACTCACTCACTCACTCACTCTCACACACACTCACACTCACTCACTCCAACACACACTCTCTCACACACACTCTCTCACACACACTCTCTCACACACACTCTCTCACACACACTCTCACACTCTTTCTCACATTCTCTCACACACTCTGTCACACTCTCTCACGTTCTCTCACACACCCTCTGTCACACTCTCTCTCACTCTCACACACCCTCTCACATGCACAATCTCTCTCACACACACTCTCTCCCACACACTCTCTCACACACACACACTCACTCTTTCTTACATTTTCTGACACTCTCACACCTTCTCACACTCTTATACTCTCACACTTTCACATGCTCTCTCTCACACTCAGACGCATTCTCTCTAGTGCACTATCACACACTTTCTCACATGCTCACTCACTCTCACACACACTCACACTCACTCACTCCAACACACACTCTCTCACACACACTCTCTCACACACACTCTCTCACACACACTCTCACACTCTTTCTCACATTCTCTCACACACTCTGTCACACTCTCTCACGTTCTCTCACACACCCTCTGTCACACTCTCTCTCACTCTCACACACCCTCTCACATGCACAATCTCTCTCACACACACTCTCTCCCACACACTCTCTCACACACACACACTCACTCTTTCTTACATTTTCTGACACTCTCACACCTTCTCACACTCTTATACTCTCACACTTTCACATGCTCTCTCTCACACTCACACTCACACGCATTCTCTCTAGTGCACTATCACACACTTTCACATGCTCTCTCTCACACTCACACTCACACGCATTCTCTCTAGTGCACTATCACACACTTTCTCACATGCTCACTCCCTCACACTCTCATACTCACACTCCCTCAAACACACACTCTCATACTCACACACTCCCTCATACACTCACTCCCTTACACACTCTCTCACACACTCCCTCACACACTCACTCCCACACACACTCTCTCGCACTCTCATTCACCCTCACTCTTCCAGTTCTAACTACGCTTCTCGGAAAGTACCCTGTTGACTCTTACTCTCCATCGTGAACTTTTAACTGGCTAAAAGACGGAACAAGGCTAGCAGGGTTATTGGTCTTGTTAACCTCCTTTATCTTGTTCAGTGTACATTGCATGTTGCATAATACCAAAGGGTACACAAGAACTTTAACGAGAAAGCATTCATCTCTGATTAAGATGCAAGTGAAGAGCAACTTTCAACAGGAACAAGCATCAAAAACTTCACAAGGATTCTTAATCATTGTATGAGAGTTGAATACAATAATTTTTCTGTGACATTTAGACGTACAATAAACATTTAATATTTAGATGCATACAAAATAAAATAAAAATGTGATAAATTAATTTATCAATACTTATTTTAGATGCACTTTGATAACAAGTAAATATCAGTTCAAGGTCACAGGCGTTGATTTTATAAGATGGAGACAACATCATGGTGGTTCGAAGTCCACAATAATAGCTGAATGTTATTAGATGAATCTCTTGAAAGTAAACTAAGGATCTCAAGTGCAATACTGAAGTCCATAGAAAATAAAAGCATGAATAAATATGAGTTTACCATGTAAAGTGTCATGAGAGATCATTACCAGAAATTATCTTTGCAAATTGCACTGTACAAAATGTGTATACTAACAAGATAGATAACAGTTAGATTTTATGTTTCTAAAGTCTTTGTCACTAAATTATTGTAAAATGTGTTTTTATTAGAATTTCATTGTAAAGAATAAAAACAGTGAAATAAACTTAATATAAATTTATATGATTGAATAAACTGTTTTTCAGTGGCTCTGAGCAGGACAGAGCACAAGCATGGAAATCTGTATTGAAATGAACTTAATTTTGATACAGATTTGTAATGGCAAAGAACATATTTAAGTATAGGAGTGGAAAAATAATTTTTTCATTGATTATAAGTCAGTGCACAAAGGAGAGGAATTGCCTCTCTGTAGAGACAATAAGCGTATTAGTATTCTTGCCGCGTAATTTTCAGGACATGAGTTGAAGTGATTTCTACAGATATGTACATTCTCTTAAACAGCAATCTTTTGGTAATGATTGGTGTTTCAGATAAGTATAAGGTTTGATCTTTATAGGCAAACACTATGAATATAACTACATTGTAAATATGTATCCGTGCTTAAAAAACCAAAAAGTGATACTTTTCTTTTCAGTTCAAAATATCCTGTTTTCTTATGTTTGATGTCCTGGTTTTTTATCTTTGGTGTCCTAGGTTTTCAATTTTCCAAATGATAACCCCCAATCGGACCAAAGATTTCTGGTGGGCATTGCCACTATAAAGCCCTTAATATAGCTTGGAAGGACCAAAGCAGGAACAGTTCCAAGGTCTCACATCAAATACATACTTATAACTGTTATGCTGTAATGCAATATACTCTCTGTGATCAGAGCGTTAATTTTTAAATCAGTTGTAAAAATACTCAAATTATTGCCATGGAAAGTTGGAACTCCATTTATCTTTGAATTGTATAATTAAACAAATGAGTCGGTCTGGGAGGCTCAGTTGGTTAGACGTTGGCTTACTGATCCCAAGGTCACGGGTTCAAATCCGGCCCAGCCTGATGGTTTTTAAGGGTGCTTAAAAATGACAGCCCCATGTCAGATTTACAGTATGTAAAAGAACTCCTGCAGTACAAAATTCCTATACACCGGCAACACTGATGTGATCCAGCAGTTGACAGTGTTGTTAAACAACAAATTCATTTTTTTCTAAGCAAATTATTATTTTTAGAATTTTTTTTTTAATGTCCTCCAACGTAATGTCATATTGGACGGTGAATGACTGGACTGAAATGGGTGAAATGGTGCTCAAATGAGCCCGAGATCCATAGAGCTTTAAGTTACCCGACATTCGTCTGTTCAGGATAAGGGAAAACCTCGGAAGAAACCTTTTCCTGATAACTTACCCTAAGCGAGATTCAAACTCGTGACCTCTTGAACGTGAGGCAGACATGCTAACCATCGTGCTTGTTCCTACCTCTACCAAACCCCATTAAAATCTGCACCAACACCTGACATGCAGCTGTACATGAAATATGGTCTGGGAAAAGGTGATAACAGGAATGAGTGTTTAAGTTAAACAAATGCTTCTCTAACAAATTTTATTCAAGTGCTTCATTGTGCTGAGTTATTTTATGCGAACTTGGATCTACAAATCTATGTTTCTTAACAACTTACTAATTAAAGGGAAAGCAATTTGAATGCCATATTGAAAATATCAGTACACAATTAATAAAATAATAATTTTAATTACACTTAATTAACTATTTTGCATTCCATCAAAATTCTCGAAGTAAAAACATGTTCAAACCTTCACATGGTCACAATAGCATATGGTAGAAGTCTTATTAGTTCATAGATGTGATATTTAAATATAAAGCTTTAATTCTTTATTTTCAAAACTGCAACGTTTTAATTTGCATTTGCTTTTCAAACATTTTATGAAACAAAGCAGGCTTTATAGATCCACTTTGTAATACAAAATTTAATGAATGATTCTCCTCAGTGTCATTTTATAATTTGTAAAGCATCCATTTTTAAACTAAATTTTTAAATGTTGGAGTAGTGAAACTTAGATTTGCATAAAAGTGAACAACAGGCAGTCAAATGTGTTCCTTATTAAGGACATTTTTTTTGCTTTTCTGAAAATCTAAAGTACTTGGATAATGACTAATCTATCTTGGGCTTCCAACCAGGTAAGCAGTTAGAATAGAACTGGCATTTTAAAAATGTCAATCATTTGCATCTTGATGATCTGATGAATTTATAGCACTGAAAAAATGGGACAATTGGTGCCAATTGGCTTGCCATGTCTTTATTTTTCTTTCTTTTCTTTCTGGGAGGGGAAAAGTCATGTTATTGAGACCACACTGGGTACTGTTGGAGTCGCCATGGAATGTGGCCCTACCCATTAGAAAAAACACTCCACCAGAGTAGGAAAGTGAAGGCCTGCTGTGGTACTGCCTGAAGCACCTGCGCATTCTGGAGAGACAATGGTAGCTGGTCCACAGTGCATAACCAGAGGAGTAAGAATTGGGAGCTGGGAGACAAGCTTGACCAGTGCCCAGCCTGCCCCTTAGCAGAGTGCAAGAGAGAGTAATGGGAATTCCAAGTGATGTTCTAGGAAGGAAAATCAGGTTGTATTTCTTCTGGCAATTTTGGGTGCTATTCATGCCGGAGCGCTGCATCTTGTAGTGACATGTGTCATGCATTACAGGTTTTATACTTGTATGCGTGTCCTTCTTTACCACGTCCCTGAAACAGACTAAACTAAGCATGCATAGACACATACAGGTATACAAATTAACAAACATAATAACACACAAATATATCAAATTATAATTCTGGTGAATGTTAGTAGTTAATAAATTTCAGTCATATTATTTGCCATGCGTTATCATCGTTTAATTAGCAAGCTAACATATTGCTTCTAACAATAATTTTACTCTGCCTTATGGCATCATCTTGGTTTATATAATTAGTTTCATTTACATGCCATTAGTATTGTCACTGTGTTTCCATTGCTATTATCACTGAGTGCTTGGTTGAGTAGAGTGCACACTCGACGAACTGCCTGCCTTAAGTGCAGGTGCAAGCCAGTGCTGCTTGAGGGGAGGCCCTCAAACCCTGGGATCACTTTGGCTTGTAGTAAGCACAAGGACTTAAGGGCTACTGCATTTAATGGTGTGCATGCATGCGTGCATGCAGAAATTGGCATTGTCATGCTACTGGGAAAGCTGCTGCTTATACTTGGGTATTTCACACTAACCAGATCAAGTTAATGTAGGTGGGGATATTAAGCCATTTTAGAGGCCAAGGCAAAAATAATCATCACAAGCCAAAGAGAGATGAGGTGTCATATCTTACTACCTACAGAGCCTCTGTTTCAATGTGTGGCCATGTTAAAGGCAATTGCTTGTCCTGCACTGTCCAATTTCTAACCTGTTCTGTTCCCTCTCCACTTTCCCTCCTTTCCATGTGCAGGCTAATCAGCTGGTGCAAGTATAGAGGTTGATATGCTGTGAGACCAGTGTTATAGTGTGTTAGTGCTGTTATAATTCCAAAAAATCTGTATACTTTACCACACAAAAACTTCATATATGACTCCTATGTGATAATAAACCTTTATAGTGAAGTGAGATGCCACTTTATGGATTCCTTGCTGTTTGCTTGTCTCAAGGAGAAATGTTTTGTAATCTTGTGAATAGATTTAGGGAATAGGATCCATTCTTGATAATAAACAAAAATTAAATCACTGTTATTACAGAGAAAATCCTTGATGACCTTGGAGAAAAGTTAGAACAAAGGGCAAAGAAATATTATAAAACATGCTCAGAAATCAGAAATTTTGCAAACCTTGACCTGGAATGCCATTAAACTTTTAAAATTAAAGCCTATGAGATAACTGCAGCTGAGGAATTGCAACCATATGATAACACGAGAGTAGAGTTAATTCCTGCAAGTGGATGTTGGATAATGTTAATAATCACCCTATTGATTCACGTTTAGTTTGTTTTTGTGCATATGGCCATGAAGAATAAATTAATATTGATGCAAATTCTCTTGAAAGTTATGAGCAGGGCCCAGATGTATATGACCTAAAAATGTTAGAAATATGCAAGCATTTATGACCAAAGAAATTAGAAAATATGACAGTAAATATGACCTAAATTTTTTTGGGTGTATTTTTGAAATCTTCAAAATTTTAATGCTGTTTGAATTAACATTATATTGAAAATCTACTTTAAAAGTCTTGCATACTCAGTAATAAATAAATAAATAGACAGACAAACAGACAGATAAATAAACAAATAAATAATATTAATTTTGTTGTTATAATTTTAACTTAATAGCTGAATCCAGTATTAACCCTCAGCTCTGCACGGAATGAAATGTCACATTTTGAAGGGCCATCAGAAAGAATTACAATAGCAAATTACATACATTTTAGATGTTTCAAACGGGAATGATCTAATTGCACACAACATTGACATGTAAGGGAAAAAGGTCTTTCAACAATGTTTGCCACATATTTCCCTTCAGCGTCAATTGTTTCATCCATAGAAACCCAGATCTTGTTATCAGCAATGCAATGGCATATTCTATTTAAAACATCTTTGTAACAAGCAGTCAGTAGTTCTTGTGAAGTCTTGTTCCATTGAGAGTGTGTTGATTGGTGTATTTTATCGAACTATTAGTTTCAGGCATAATGAACTGAGCATTTTCGCGATCACACACCTACAGTGAAAGCTGTCTGGTAAATGAGGGCTTGTTGTATACCTGCCATCAGGTATCTTAGAGACTGAACCATTCGATTTCTGAGAATTTTAATTACAGAATCAATTGACCATGGTAGAAAACTTGACAATTTCATACTAAACTGTCTGTGCTTTCTTTGCATCTGTCACTTCCTATGCGTCTGTCTCTTTCTACACAGCTTACTCTCCAAATTCACATAAAAATGTATCTCTAAGAAAGATAATTGTAAGAAATATTACAGGCAAAAAGAATTAAAAGATGTGAAAAAAAAAACAGCCTATGAGACGACTGCAAGCACATAAGCGAAACTGGAATAGAAATATAGAAATATGAAAAAAAAATATGAAAATTTAAGATAAAATATGACACTAATATGAAAAATGACAAGAAAATAGCAAAAAAAATGTTAAAAAAGCCAAAATATGACTTTATATGACACATCAGAATTGCATAATTTTAATCATCATAGATAAAATTGTGTTTCGCTTATATTGTCCATCGAAAGAAACCTCAAAGAAAGACAATGATATTTCATAAACATCTGAGCCCTGGTGGCAGCATAATGACATAATATTCAACATCTTTTATGACAAACGTATGTGGTTATTGTGGTTTGCATGAGAACTATATGAGCTTGAATATTAGGGGGTGTGAATATTCAACTCCACTGGCCAACAGTGTATATCCCGGTGCCAAGAAAATTCCCATTGGACTGGCCAAGCATCCAAACAAGGCTCTGTAGATACTTTTCATTGCTTCTCTAATTATTTTAATAATGTTGTGTCAGTAATCAGAATTTTTATTAATCAGAGCACTACCTCTGGTGAAGATGAAGGACGTGATGGAGATATATCAGAAGGAAGTCTACTAGATAGGCTACCCAGGCAGAGTCAGCCTGCCAAAGAGCAACATTCATGGCAATGTTTGAGTTGGTCTGGAGCAAAAGCAGCTCCTCCAAAGCGTGCCTCTAGACCTACAAGTTTGGATGGAAGTTTTATGGAACATTTATCAAAGAACTACTCTGGCTGCCTTGTAAACAGAATAAATAAGCTGATAACATCAACCCCTGGAACTCTTCAGGTAATTAATCTGCTCAGTTGTTTGCCATGCTTACAATAAAGTTGTAGAGAGTGAACCTTCATACAGGGAACAGAAGGTTGTAGAGTATGGACTATAGAAAGTGGGAGTGGTCAGTCTGTCACATGATCACAGCACAGAGGAGGCAAGGTACAGTTGACGGACAAACATTGTAGATAATGTTGTTGCATAACTTACTTTCAATGCTGTCACCGTTCACAGTAAAATATTCACTCCCAAATTCTTGTATAAGTTCAGCAATACGTGAATATTTTTATTTTCGTGCAGGAGGCATTTTACTCTGTGTGTAGAACTAGTGAACACATTCGAGTCAGTATGCCCTGTAGGCAGTGAGTCCAGTTGTTTTGTGCTGTCACTGTACCTGCCCAATAATGTCACGCTCTGCCCATGTGGCAGGTGACTTCCAATCGCCTCATTTTGCAATAGCTGTATAAAGGCTCAAATCCTAGTTATGAGTAATTGCAGAGTGGAAGCTGTAAATGTATAAATGACTCTTAAAGAACGTTTTATATAATGGCAAAGTGACGTGGTTCTAAAGAGGTAAGGCAAATAATTCCCTTCCATGAAATCTTAAGTTCAGAGATTATAGATTACTAAAATCCTTTTTTCAGAATTTTATGCTGCAAAATAGACATTTGCTTGACAAACTTTATCATATTATGTCAACACAACAGCAACATCGTATTTTGTATCACTGCATTCCCAGTTTGTAGGGATTGCAAGTAGGAATGAAATAACATCTATTAATGAAGTATCTAATCCTAGTATACAATGTATGAGCACAGTGGTCCCTCAAGGCTGAATTCTAGGTCCACTTTTGTTCCTTTTAGGTATTAATGATTTACCCAATAACATCTCAGTAGGGTACGTTATCTTATTTTCAGATGTTACAAATATATCAGTTAGTAGTGACAGTACACATTAGGCCAAATTAAAATTAGCATTGGTGAATGAAAACATAACAAGGTGGTTCTCACAGAATAATCTTGTAATAATTAAGAATTAGACACATGACAGCTTATTTAGACATTCAAAAAGTGAAAATCAGTATAAACCTCAAATAGAAAATAAAGATTTTGTTTCCCCGCTACTACAATAAAATGTTTATTGACCAATCTTCATAATGTAGGGATTGTGTCCCTTTCATATAATGCAGTGAAGAATTTGTTTATTTCTATTTGAGTTATTTATATTTCATATGTTGTGTTACACACATTTTATATAAGTAAATGTGATGAGGCTTAGATTGAATTTCTAAGTACTAATTTATATTATACAAGATCCATTCTATGATTAAATAATCACATTTTTGTATGTTGCAGCTATCCGGAAGTGCAATGAGAAAACTTCAGCTAAGGTCAGGTGGCAACACAAGGTTAAATAGATCTGGTAAAACTCCTTTAATGAAATGGCAAAAGGGTAAACCAAATGGACTGAGACGTACAGGACAAAGTGCAGAGAAGGAAATGGAAAAATCAGCTTCAGAACTTAGCAGGTTAGATGAGCCCTGGGTAATGCAAGGATATTCAACACCAAATTCCCTTAGGCGAGATGAGTCATATGATTCACTGGGATATCCGAGACGGCTTAATCGAGATGGCTCATTTGACAGTACATGCTCAGAGCTGAGTATGGACTTTTCATTGCCAAGTGCAGGTGATGCAGACACAACCACAATGCTTCGAATGGAAAAACTACAGGTGGGTGTATAATATATTAACAAAATAGGAAAAGAAACTCTACTATTTCAGATTTTCAGTCAATCTGAAGGCTTTAATGATACAGATTCTTTATAACAATGACCCACTGTATTGAAGTATTCAGATATATAAGGAGAAGAAGGAAAGATATCACTTGTTTAGGTAATGAATGAACAGAAGTGAATACATTTAAAAATAATAATAATATCCTTTTAATGTTTCAGTGCTTTTTTCGCTGCAAAAGAGTATGTTTTAAGAAATTTTCTAGGGATCCTGATTCAAACAAAATACTAAGCCAGTGAGAGGTAGAATCGGAACTGAAAAAATTCAGTGCCACAGCTGGGATCTGAACCATAGACCCTCCGCTTACCAGGTAGGTTCTCTAACCATTGAGCTAGTGTGACAACCTGCCAGAATGACACCGAATTCTCCAACCGATTCATATTTCGCCCGGTAAACCACAAAGGCAGTCCCACATCAGAGCAGAGGGTCTAAGGTTTAGATCCCAGCTGTGGCATTTAGTTTTTCAGTTCCAACTTTACCCCTCAAACATTGCCCACACATGGCCTGTATGTTTAAAAACACCAACAGTAAGTTTGTTGGCATAAATAAATAATAATTGCCATCTAAAGGTTATTTAATCTCAGGACATGAAGTACTTACAATAGTAGGTTGTCATTGAGGTAATTGTATCTGATGTGACACTGCCTTTGTGGTTTACTGATGGAAATGGGAATCGGTTGGAGAATTTGGTGTTATTCTGGCAGTTTGTCACAGTAGCTTAATGGTTAGGGCACCTGCATGGTAAGCAAAGGGTCTGTGGTTCAGATCCTAGCTGTAGCATTGAGTTTTTCAGTTCCAATTCTACCTCTCAAATGTTGCCCACACATGGTTTGTGTGTTTAAAAACACCAACAGTAAGTTTGTTGGCATAAATAAATAATACTAAGCCAATTCTTATTAAAATATATACATATGACAGGTAATCTTAAATTTTGTATTTTCTTGCTGTTTTACTTCCTCTGCCGTGCACATAGTAGGTGGAAGAAGTATGCCCTTTTAAAATATAGCCCATGAGTGCAAGCATGCATTCATGCATGGAGATGTCCAATAAATACCAAACTTGATTTGTAAGTTCAGTAACTGTCTTTTAAAAATACAACATGAAGCTTTTCAAGAAAATAAACCCACCCAGCCCAACTATACATTAGGAAGTTTTTTATTTTCTCAAAAATGTCAGTTGTGATGAAAGTACCAGATATGTAAAATATCATGACAGATAAAAAAAAAAGTCTTCAGTTTCTCAAATAAATAAAATGTATGTCCTGAGTTTCTCAAGTTTCAGAAAAAATTTTAGATGAAGGAAGAATTTACTCACTGTGAATTTGGGTTTCTTGAACATTTCTAAAACACTGATTTCTTTTAGCCTCTTCTGTGTTTATTAATTAGTACGTCAATGAAGTTTGTGTTGAAAACATTCTGCTCAAAACATCTGTGTAAGTTGCTTGCATTCTGGTTGCATTAGATTGGATTGCATTCAGTAAGTTCACAAGTAGCCATAGAGGCTTGTGAGCATTGTACATTAGTGAAAATGTACAGAATAGCATACAAATTATATACAGGTACAAAAAACAAAGCAGGGATACTTGAGAAACACAATCAAATCTTCCCTGCAGTTATAAGACTAACGTAATGTATATTTACAAATACAAATTGAATTTTGTTTTAAACTTTCACTAGGCTTTTCCTGCCACATTCTCTCAGTTATTTATGTAATGAATCACTAAAGACTGGAATATTTCCTGACAGAATGAAATACTCAACTGTCAAACCCCTTTTCAAAAAAGGCAAACAAAATGATATCTCAAATTACAGACCAATATCCCTCTTACCAATATTCTCGAAAGTATTTGAGAAAGTAATGTTTAACAGACTGTATAATCATATGGAAAATAATAATCTGTTTGTCCGAGAGCAGTTTGGATTTAGAAAACGAATATCAACCAATAATGCAATCTACAAACTCTCTCATGAGGTGTTGACAGCGTTAAATGATAGTATGCATGTGGGTGGCATTTTTTGTGATCTAGCAAAAGCATTTGATTGTGTAAATCATGAAATTTTGATAGGAAAACTACAGTTCTATGGGATAAAAAATGAAAATCTAAATTGGTTTATATCATACTTAAAAGAAAGAAAACAAAGGGTCGAAATCAGCAATCCCAACCAGTATAACAACAACACATCGAAATGGAAATCAATTAAACATGGCGTTCCCCAGGGATCGATATTGGGGCCTCTATTATTTTTAATCTACATAAATGACCTCCCACTATACATAAATAACATTGCTAGTATCTATCTATTTGCAGATGATACCAGTGTCCTCGTGAAAAGCAAAAATTAAAGTGAGTGCGTTATCAAATTAAATTATGTACTAAACTGCGTGTCAAATTGGTTTAAAGCAAACAAACTGTCAGTAAACCTTGAAAAAACAAAATTCATTAAATTCATAACTAATCGTTCACCACATACCCATATAGAAATAGGAATCAATGATATTTTACTGGAACAACCTAATGAGGTAAAATTTCTAGGTCTCCAAGTAGACAACCACCTGGATTGGAAGTCACATATTAATTACATTACACCTAAGCTTAATGCAGCATGTTATGCCATCCGATCTCTGGTTAGCTTCCACACGATTGATACACTGAAGTTAGTTTATTTTGCTTATTTTAACTCCATTATGGAATATGGAATAATGTCCTGGGGAAATTCAGTGTATAGTAAGAACATATTCCTAATACAAAAGAAGGTTATACGAATAATATGCAACACCCATAGAAGGCAGTCATGTAAAGATCTATTTCGGAAACTGGGTATATTAACCTTACCTTGCGTATATACTATCTATTTTAAAATTTTATGCTAATAACCAGAATTGCTTTACAACTAACATGGAAATTCATACGTTTAACACTAGGCAAAAAAGTAATATACATCGTCCCAATGCCAAACTCTCTTGCTTCCAGAAAGGTGTTTATTGTGAAACAATTAAAATATTTAATGCTCTCCCCAGTAATCTAAAGGAAAATGTTAGCAATTTCAGAGTTTTTAAAGCTTCCCTCAAAGAGTATCTCTGTGATAAGTTATTTTATTCTGTAGAGGAATATTTAAATCAATAATCAGCGTAATGTCAGATCAGTTGTATTGTTCGATAGGTACCAATTAGGGAATTAAGTATAACAAGGGTAGCTGAAAATACAATAATGACGTGCAGGCTACAAAAGCCAACTAATTGATTATAATTTAAGTTCCAATATTAAGTAACAGTGTTAATATGTTTGTTGATATTTTGAAAATGTATATTTGAACAATCATGTTGGACATGCTTTATGTAAAAGTAAGGATGTAAATAGATATTCAGTATATATGAACATAATTGAAATGTTGTCTACTCTGTACATTACATACTATGTAAGAATTAAAATAGGTATGCTATGATTAATGTGCACAGTTAATATTTTGAGGTCGCTTATCTTAAATTTGACACACTTAACACATGAGTAAGAATATTTTTTACTAATAAGCTAAATGTACATGTGTAACATGTTAGAATGTATTACTTAGCTATAAATTTGGACTGCTTTTTCATACAAGCAAAAATGTAAACATTCAAGCAATGACACAGTCTGTAAAAGCCAAGTAACATGATTTTGTACATGTATAACTATGTAAGTGTCAATGCACTAGAAGTATTATCTTCATCTCGTACTTTAACAGCAAAACTTGAAACCTGTACATGTTTTGCATGTTTTTTATGCATTTAATTGTAAATGCTTTTGACATGTTCTATGTTCAAGGTATGCCTGGCCATTATTGAACCTACAGAACGCAATCTAATCTAATCTAATCATCCCATTATTTAGTTGTATAGTTAGCAATGAATGGCATCTTTTATCACTTGTTCAAATCATATAAACTTAACTAGCTTTCAAGCAGGCATCAAATGTAATTAATAATGTTTTGTCACTAAAGCAGCTAGAAACTACTTAAAAAGCTGCATAAACGTTCACAGGATAATTTGTCATTCTGATAATGTTGTACAGAATAAAATGATTTTGAGCATAGGTACTCTTTGACAACAATTTTAAAAGGATTGAAATTGTCAACTTTTTCCTTAAGAGCATTAAATATTTTTATGATTTCATAGTATACACCTTTCCGGATGCAAGAAAGTTTTGTATTGGGGTAATGGATGTTGCCTTTTTGTCTGTACTGCTCGCAAAAGTTAAAGGCATGTGAACACTAGCCAATGCTCAAGCAGAGCACTGTTGCCAAGCGTAGTGCATGTTCCGGCAGAGGTTCTGTACATAAGGCGCGTGAGATATGTGTACCACATTCGGCAGCGCTGGTAGGAGGGGCAAGCTTAGGATTTGCTGGACTCTGCAGTACGGCCCGCCTCCATATGCCTTTAACTTTTGCGAAGATTATAGTGTTTATCTCATGAATTTCATTATTTGTTATAAATGTGGATCAATTGCATATAAAGAATTTTAGGATAAAAAATATATACTTGCAGGATAAAGTTAATATCTTCAGTTTTCTAAAAAGATATTTACATGAGCATTTCATATGGGTGTTGGAAATAATTCTCATGACCTTCTTTAGTATAAGAATACTTGTTTACTCTCTATTGAATTGCCCCAAAACAAAATTCCTTATTCCATTATAGAGTTAAAATAATTTAAGTGTGCATATAGAAATCACAGTTGCCAGTGCTTGGATAGCTTAACAGGCAGAGCTGAGTTTGGGTATGATATACATAATGTGAGCTTTCCAATCTAAATATTTGTCTATTTGAAGAACCAGAAATTTGATGTCTATTTATTGTAATAACATGTCGTTAATCCCAATTCCAAATGGAGTGTGTGATGTTCTATGAGTTATTAATCTAACAACTTTTATTTTATCGAGGTTTACAGATAATTTATTAGCTTTAAACCAATAAGACGTGCAGTTCAAAACTTAATTCAATTTAATTACATATTCATTTATGTTTTTATTAGTAACCAGCACACTAATGTCATCGGCAAACAGAACAGTACTTGCTATATCCTTATATAAAGTGATAGGTGGTCTATATAGATCAGAAATAATAAAGGCCCTACTACTGAACCTTGGGGTATTCCGTGTCTTATGGTTTTCTAGTTTGATGTTTGTTTTTCGTAATCAATATCACTGTTTACTTTAACTCTCTGTTTTCTTTCATTTAGATATGATATGAACCAACTTATATGTTTATTTTTAAGGCCATAGAATTCCAGTTTTTCTATAAGAATGCCTTGATTTACATAATCAAATGCCTTTGCTGGATCACAGAAAATATCACCTACATACATTTTATTGTTCAGGGCAGTTAGTGCTTTATATGTAAGTTTAAAAGAAAAGTAGAATAATGGACCATCAAAACTTAAAGCTTGATTGATCTGCCATATGAAATTTAGTGCTAAAATCTTAGCCTCTGATAACCATGGTGCAAATCATAGTCAAATTTAAAGAAAACATGGTGAAAGCACGGATTTATTTCTCATAGTTTTCTGTAATGTCTGTGAATCATGTGTTGTTTATCTTTTGCAGGAAGAAATTGATCTGCTGAAAACCAATTGCCTTTTAATGGATGAGGAATTTGAAACTATTAAGTGTAATAGAAACTTACCAGGAATGTCGAGTCTTATGAAAGTTAATGTTCCTGATAGCAATCTCATATTACCATCAAGAAACACGGATGAAGATGATACCAAAGGAGAGCATGAAGTAGATAGAATGAAAGAGGAGAAAGCTCGAGAATGCTTTACTGGACTGTACAGTCTAACCACTATAAATCATAGTACGTCATCAGAGTTATCTGATTCATATCCAATGGTGCAAAGTGATGCTTTTGCCCAAGAAAGCGTTGGATCTGCTGAGTCATTAGCTTGGGATTCTCCTCACCTGGCAGCTAGCCCTAGCAAATTAAGTACCAGTGAAGTGGAATCACTGTTTTCAAGCCCAGTGAAAGAAATGGAAGCTAGTCAAGTGCAAGTGAGTATTACATTTTTACTCTCTCTGCCACCTACCCACAGTTCGTAAGAGGAAGTATTTGCTTTGTGTGTGGGTGGGTGGGTGTGTACATGTGGGTAATAAATACCATATTTGGTATTTAGGTTGAGAATCTTCCAGAGACACATGAATATTTTCAAGAAAATCTCTCCATCCTTACACGGAAGATATTTTTGAAATTTTTGATTTGCTCAAAAATGACTGTAATGATTTTGGTTAAAATACAATATATCTAAGATACTTGGATGTAAAATAAGATGTGTATCTTGAATTTTCAGGGAGTAACCTGTGAAGTCATCTTCACTGATAAGGAATTTTGCATAAGAAATAGATAAAAAATTTACACCTCTTTAAAATACAATTTATTTCAAATAACATTTTTTGGCATGAGCTGTTCTCAAGATACCTCTGTTCTTGGTTTGAATTTTTCAATACTTTTTCTTATAAAGTGCTGCTGTTATTCAATTGTTTCTTGCAATGTCATGGAAAGAGTATGGAATTTCTGCCAGCATACAATGACCCAGTTTTTAAACATCAGGCTGTCAATTCAGTTTGCTCTTCACCCCTTGTAGCTTTAACAAAGAGTGTAATAAGAGTATTTCTATAAACGATCATCTCTGTTAACATGAAGTAGATAGAAAAGTAAGCCTTTGTAAGAATAGTTTGTATCTAGGTGGGAACTATATAAAAATAAGTGATAGTAGATATAGTCATGTGAATTTAACACATCAGATTTTTTAACTCTGTGTGTATTTTATGCCAATTTCCTGATCCATCAAAACATGTAACAGCATTTATAAAATGATTTGATGCTTCTGTTGGAGAGGAAAACATTAAATTTCTCAACATTTTATCTTTGGGTTAATATTTGCAGATTTACTCAAGGAACTCAAATCTGCAGCTAGAGCATATTTTATTAATACTATAACCAAACCATCCACATTGCTAGCAGAAGGTGATATGTTTTAAACTTATAGAATAAAATATGGTGCATAGTTATAAATGGTAGAATACTCCTAAGAAGGTGGCTACTCCATAATCAGATAGCATTACAAATGAGGGCAGTTATCGAAATAGTAAATAATGGCATCAGCATTATTTACCTATTGCAAGTGTCAAGAAAACAGGAGCATGTCATTCAACACTTAATTTTTCATTTGTATGTTTCTAAGTGCAGTGCGTTGCATGTGTCTCTCTGCGTTAATACACATTTTTGAACCTACGCAATTCTTCATATCTTCAAGGAACTAGTGCCACTTTGGATTTTCTGATTTAAGACCAGTTTTAATTTTTCCACCAAAATATGTGCAGTTTCATCATGAATCATTTAGTGAAAATTTTATATTCTAATTCTAAAACATTTCAAATAGTTGCTTTGAGTTAGTCATTTAAATTCCTTGGAGGGGAGGGGCATGGCAAGTGTGTTCAGTGTATACCAAGCCTATTTGTTATCTACTTCTAAAATGAATAATGCTATAATAGCACCACACTTTAGTTGAAGAGCTTCTCCACAGATGAGCTGCAAATCAGTGAGAACAATTGTTTTATTGGCATTGCTTACTGTTTGATTTTCATTCATTTTTGTGAAAGTGTTTTTACTTCTTGGTATTATGTTTACTTCCAATTACTTCCTATTCCCATTCCAATTACTCAACTACCACCACCACCACTGCCACCACCACCACCACTACCACACCACCACCACCACCACCACCACCACTGCTACCACCACCACCACTACAACCACCACTACCATCACCACCACTACTACCACCACTACCACCACTACTACCACTACTACCACCACTACCACTACCACCACCACTACCACTACCACCAGTAGCACCACCACCACCGCTACTACCACCACTACCACCACTACTACCACCACTACCACTACCACCACCACTACCACTACCACCACCACTACCACTACCACCAGTAGCACCACCACCACCGCTATCACCACCACCACTACCACCACCACTACCACCACCACCACTACCACCACCACTACCACCACCATCACCACCACCACCACCACTACTACCACCAGTACCACTACCACCACCACTACCACTACCACCATCACCACCACTACCACCACCATCACTACCACCACCATCACTACCACCACCATCATCACCACCACCACCACTACTACCACCACTACTACCACCACCACTACCACACCACTACCACTATCACTACTACCACCACCACTACCACCACCACTACCACTGCTGCTACCACCACCACCACCACTACCATCACCACCACTACTACCACCACTACCATCACCACCACTACTACCACCACTACCACTACCACCACCACTACCACCACTACTACCACCACTACCACTACTACCACTGTTACTACCACCACTACTACCACCACCACCACTACTACTACTACTACTACTACTACTACTACTACTACTACTACTACTACTACTACTACTACTACTACTACTACTACTACTACTACTACTACTACTACCACTACTACCACCACTACCACCACTACTACTACTACTACTACTACTACTACTACTACTACTACTACTACTACTACTACTACTACTACTACTACTACTACTACTATTACCACCCAGGAGTGCACTTAGGAGATAACTGTACGAAGAGGCTTGAGTGATAGTGGTCTATGACCTGCTGTTTTCATTTTCTGCTATTTTGCCTAGAACAACAATAAGCTCTGCTTTATTTTTATACATTGTGTTCACACCATGAGAATGAAAATTCCATTTTGTTTGAGATGGTCTAGGTAAATTGTTTTTGCATTATTTCATTAAATATTTGTGTTCTCTGTGGAGAGTTAGAAAAAAATCTCAGATTCCAGATAAGTGTAAAAAAGATATCCGAGTTCTGCTATTTATTGAGGATGCCTTGGCCACTATAAGGTTCATATGATGAGGGTAACAATGTATGAAATTTGCATTTGTCAGGAACAACTTTCTGTACGCCACTGATGCTACCATTCATAATTGATGCACCATCATAACTTTGTGCTATTAATTTTTTCATATTTTGTCCTGGCATGGTTCCTAATTCCTAAAAAATCCTCAAAGAAAGTATAACTACATTATGCCCTTCAGGCACAGTAAATGTCCAAAATCTTTCTACAGACCTACCTTCAACAATGTACCACAATACCACTACCAACTGTAATTGATATGATGCAAGTTGTTTCATTGGCTATAATTGCAGTGTAGTCAATCACCTTTGTGTATTTCTTGATCAACATCATGATATGGTATGATATGATATGATATAGCATGCATTCTAAATGTCATTCTGTTTAGTTTTAGATGTTCCTTGAAATACAGTGGAAGATGACAAGCATAACTTTAATTCTGTATTCAGCTCAGAATTGACCTGGATTAATTCTCAGAATATGCCTTTATTATTCAACTCCTCTAATTCAACATGTCTGCATAATGCTAATTCTAACTTTCCACAGGGTCGTATGCATTTGATTATTAAAGTGCTCATACCTGTTTCTGTCTACTTGCTGGTTATGCTTTAGGATGGCCCACTGATACTGGCAGTCAAGTTTAGCTCGGATGTCTGTGGTCCCTGGTACAGTTAAGTTCAGCTGCTTGGATTTCCTGTGGATTTTTATTTTTTCCAAATGTGAACTATATCCACCACATCTTTCTTTAACCAATTGTTATTGCCACCAAATACAATGAATGGAAAGCACAATAAAGTGATTTTGGCTTGACATCCACAGATCCATTTGTTTTTTGTGTAAATATCCTTATTGAATTTTCTAGCGTGGTTAATGCGGTCTTACTGTTGAAATCGCTTATTTTATATATATATATATATATATATGTATATTCTTTGGGTCTTGTGCTTTTCTGTTGTTTCCTCAAGTTTCTTGTACAAGTTATCTATCACTATTCTATGTACTTAATTTTAATCGACATAAGCATTTTCAGAAATTATCTTATTGCTAATTTTCTTGTAGGTGCAAGGGGAATATGGGAATACAGTAGGCTTTAAGTGATAGTGAAATGCTTTAGGAGATGGTTACTATGCGATGCCTTTGAAATTCCATTCTCTTTGTAAGGCCAAGAGACAAAAAAAAAGAGTAACATATTCCAATTTGAGAAAAGTATAAGTATTGGCAAATTCAAACAAGTAATAAAGAATATCTTGGAAATGGTTCAAATGGTATTTGACATAAATGTGTGTTTGAATGAGATCCACACTTTTTATTTAGCAAGATTTTGTCTGCCTCTTACTGTTTACCATTTATGCAGAAATCATCCAGAATGAAGAGGACTTCTGAGGACATTCCCAAAAAATCTGATGTGTTGTACTCATATGATTCAGGCAGAATTTAGAAAAGGAAAGAGAACAGTGGATAGTATTTTTGTAATTAATCATTTGTGGACAAATATACGAGTATTAAAAGAGTGAGAGTATATATGGCATTTATCGATTTAGAGAAAGCTTTTGATACTATAGATAGGGAAGCACTATGGGTGAAATGGAAAGGAATAAGTACAAAATTTACTAATGAAATACAAAATATATATAGACTTATAGGAATAATAAGTTTTATATTAGGTTGAACGGAAATGAAGTAACAGAAAGTTACAAGTACTAAGGGGTTAAGACAGGGATGTAGGCTTAGTCCTATACTGTTTCACTTATTTATAGATGATATACTGGATGAGATGGATAAAGATAATTTATATTTGCCTACAATGAACAACAGAGAAATATCAAGTTTAATTTTTGCAGGTGATTTAGTGATAAGCTCGATTTCAATTGGAGGATTGTCAAGTGTTATACAAATTGTACATGAATGTTGCAAGAAGCGGGGTTTGAAAATGAATTATAAAAAGTCAAAGGTTTTTAAAAGAGGAAATAAATTGAAGAGGGCGGAAAAGTGGAATATGGAAGGGTAGGAGCTGCAAGTAGTGAGGAAATTTTACTATTTAGGGGTGAGACTGAGTAGTAATGGGAGATGGAATGATCAAAAGATTAATGCTTTAGCAAAGGGAAAAATAACAATGAACGCTATAAGACTATGTTTACAAAAGATACCAGGAATACAAGCCAAGTGGCTGGAAAGAATATATATGATGGTGGTGGAAGCAAAAATGGTCTATGGAATAGAGATTTGGGGAAATGAGGAGGGATGAGGTGAGCTAAAGCGCGTCTCACCCTTAAAAGACAGTACACGTTAAATGGAGCGCAGTGTTGCAACATGTACTAGTTGCGAATCTCTCTCCGCGAGCGACTCGAGGTGGCCTGAGTCCTGTACTTAGTCCTTCAATTGCTGCTTGACGAGACGGACACTTTTAACTTTGGTATCCCTCCACGCCTTTGTTACTGTATGACCTAAATTTACAAATGAGTCGTCTGTATAAACAATTGATTTCCCCTGGTCCCTAAACCTTTTACGTCTTTTAGATATTTATGTCGCCATCTGATGATATCGATATCGTCTCTTTCTATTAATATGCACTTGTTACCCTTTCTTTCATATTCGAACCCCAAATCAGAGTGGCCCTTGAGAAATTTGGTAGGGTCTCATCACTGTTGAACTGTGACAAAATTATATTCAGCATGGGTGGAATATTTGCAAACTGTAAAGAATGAACAATTCGCCGCACTCCACCTTGCACTATTCAATCATATTGCGTTAACCTAGCGTTTTGTGTAGTCCCGCCCCTTTTGCTTTCTTTTTCGATGGCGTTCTTAGAGGTCCTTCCATTAGTTCCTTTTTAATCATACACACTACTGCTTCTGAACACCCGATAGCCTTAGCTGTTTCTTTTACTGCCTTTACTGCCAAGCATTTTGCTTCAAAAATAATCTAACACATTCATGATTATTTGGCGTTCCTTACTTCTTAATTTACCAACATATCGTCTCTTCCTAGCTTCCCCCTCCATAACTACAAATATTTACAAAAATATTAAACAAATAACGCAATAACAGCTCACAGTTACACACACGGCTTCTTTCGAACTAATGTTAGTGCTGCTCCTTATACTATCTTCTGTGTCAGGCCTGACGCTGAATAGATGAATACCTTTTGTTTGCCTTATTGGATAAAAGAAAGAGGTTACTGCCTTTTGGTTTATTTTAAAAACTTTCTCCAACCTTCCTCAACATTTGTTCTCGCTGGTTCCCTGATGTAAACTCAATAACAAAAAAGTTTCACACTGCGTAACTTTTGCAGTGCACAGATATAAAATTTTCCGAAAACATTTAATTTAAAAAATTATAACCCTTAACTGGGTAAACATAGAGAATTCAAAGTAGGCAGGTAGTAGCACTATAGTTTACTCTACCTAAGAAAAAAATATAGATGCATTCTAGCAGTTAGTTTGTTAGTTAGTGCGTGATGAGTGTAGAAACAGCAAATATCGGACTTCTATTGAAAAAAACGTTTTCTGAAGAAATTTGGACCTATAGAAATGTATAATGACTCTGAAAAGGATATAACCTGATAGAGAAAAAAATTCTGCATAGGATAATGTGTTCAAACCTGAAATTTATAACAAATGAATATTTATACCATGCTATTAGGAATGTGGCAACAGAGCGAGGGTAGAAAAGGACGCGGCTAATGGCAACTTGTATGCGCTAGATAGAGACAGAGATGTCCCATTTAGCTCCATACTGTCTTCTAAGAGTGAAACGCCATATAGATAGAATAGATTATTTTACAAATAGGTACTGGGATTACCTATGTCAACACCAAATGGTGCAGTAATGATGGAAATGGGAAGGTTGGGTAGTAAGGGAATGATTATGGAAAGGATATTAAAATATTGGTATAGAATAAAATTAGTGCAAGAGCAGAATATTTTGAGACAGTGTTTAATAATGCAGGAAAGAGCCCCTAATGGGATGAAATGAGTTCAGGGATTTCCTCTACAGGAAATTGGAATGAGGAATATATGAGAGGAGAGGGAGCAATTAGCTAGAGGTTTTTGGAAAGAGGTAAGGGATAGGGTGGAGGGTATAGAGAGACAGGAATTATTTCAAAGTCTTAGAGAAAAGAAAACTTTAGTATTATGTAGTCAACTAAAGGAGGAGTGGGGTAGAGAGATATGTGGATGTATGTAACAGGGCAGGAAGAGATGGCTGGGCATGGACTAGATTATGTATGCATAGATTAAGAGGATTGAGAAAGGGAGTAAGCTTGGATATATGTCCTTTGTGTGGGGAACAGATAATGATTTTCACCATATAATAGAATGTGGAGAAACAAGTTTGTGGAGGGAACAGCTTTTGCCAAAGAAATGAGGGAGGAATACTAAAGAGGTTAAGAAAATTAAGATAATGAAATTAGAAAAGGAAGAGGATATAAAGTTATTAAGTTAATTTATGGCAAGAGTAAGGGAAAAATGGTATAGGAAACGAAATAGAAATAATGTAAGCCAGGGTGGGCCCAACCATACATATCCATAGAGTTAAAATGTATGGTGGACCAAAGACTAAAATAGCAAGTCAAACAATGTAGGAAAAATATAGTAAAATGAAATGTAAGGGTATTGTAGATATATTTTTTGTATGTATGAGGTCCATCCAGAAAGTAAGTCCTGATGACCGACAAAGAGAACAAAAACATCACTAAGTAAGAAATATTTATTGGAATAATTACATAGACTCACTGGCTACTTTTCAACGTAGTCACCACTATTGTTGAGGCATTTATCGTAACGGTGCATCACTAATTGAATGCTCAAGTCATAGGATTCTGCCGCCAATGTCCGCAGCCATGAAGTCACTTCATTCTGCACCTCAGTGTCACTGTGAAAACGTTTTCCTGCCAGAAAACGCTTCATGAGACGGAAGAGATGAAAGTCACTTGGAGCAAGGTCGGGGCTGTAGGGTGGATGTTCGAAGACCTCCCATCCAAACTTATTCATAACGTTTCGTGTGGCGTTGGCTGTATGGGGTCTTGCATTGTCATGCACAAGCGTAATGCCTCTTGTCAACATTCCACATCTCTTGTTCTGGATTGCCCTCCTGAGTTTATGCAACGTCTGCATTTACAGTCTCCCCTCGCAGTAAAAAGCCGCACAAGAGGACACCACGTCAATCCCAGAAGACAGTGCACATGATTTTTTGACAGAGATTGTCTGCTTGAATTTGGTCTTCACAGGTGAACCACTATGCCGCCAATGCACTGATTGTTGTTTTGTCTCTGCTGTGGTATGCGCCACCAATGTTTCATCCCCAGTGACTATTGTCGAGAAACTAGGCACCTTCCGCTGTGTAATGCTGTAGGAATGTCAATGCTGCGGCCAGACGTTTGGTTTTGTGTTCATCTGTCAGTTGTCTAGGCACCCATCTTGCGCACACTTTGTGAAAACCAAGCCACCGGGAGACAATTTCATGTAAAAGCGAGCGAGACATCTGAGGAAACTGACAAGAGAGTTCTGAAATTGTGAAGCACCGGTTCTGCACAATTGCTTGCTGCACTCTTTCCAACACTTCTGGCATCACCAGGGTCAGTCGGCCATTACGGTCTTCGTCGTGAATATTGGTTCTTCCTTCCTTGAATTGCCTGCACCATTGTCTTAACATACTGTCACACATAATGTCCTGTCCATAGACGTGACACAATTGACGATGGATCTCTGTTGTAGATTGCTTTTGAGCATGCAAAAATCAGATGACTGTACGAACCTCATATTTTTCTCCTAGCACAGAGAAGTAACTACTGCCGTCACAAAACTGAAACTTTACTGCTATGTTACCATATACTTCTTCTCTTCTCCTGTGCACGCAAATTCCTATCCGACTGGTGGTGCCATCTCTGGATGCAATCGGGACTTACTTTCTGGATGCACCTTGTATTTTGGTTTTTGAGCATAAATAAATTTATTCACACTTATACTCACATGACTTTCTCTACTCTTGTATTAACCTTCTTACAAACTCTTATTCTTCTATCTTCTTTGTGTTAGTTGAGATAAACATTTGTAGAACTTATCTTATTGCTTATTTCCTTGTAAGTGCAAGGGGAATATGGGAATACAGTAGGATTTGAGCGATAGTCACATCTTTTAAAGCTTTGAGATTCTGTTCTCTTTGCATGGCTAAGATATAAAAAAATGAATATCAATGTTATTCAAGATGTTCTCAGGCTTCGAGCCAGGTATAGTGATGAAGAGCCATAATGCAGCCTGACAAGTCAGGGCTGGCTGAGCACTGCTTTGAAAAAGACCACAGAGCTAACTTCAAACAAACGACCATTGTGGCAAAATGTAGCGGTTTCTGGGAATGGAGGGTCGTTGTCGACATCAGCATCGTCGTCATCGTCATCATGATTATCATCATCAATATTATTATTATTATTATTATTATTATTATTATTATTATTATTATTATTATTATTATTATTATTATTATTATTATTATTATTATTATCATAATCATCATCATCATCATCATCATTATTATTATTATTATTATTATTATTATTATTATTATTATTATTGTTGTTGTTGTTGTTATGATTATTATTTATTTATTATTAATACTCTGTATTCATAATGAGTAGTGCTTTTATTGATGTGAGAACCTGAAAGTATTTTCTGTAACAATAATTTAAGTGGCCCACCTTTCTGGCATTAGGTTAGTGTGTCTGCCTCCATTCAACAGGTTCCAAGTTCAAATCTCAGTTTGAGTTACTCAGATAAGATTTTTTCCTTGGTTTTACCTTATCGTGAGAAGGCAAATGATCTGTAACTTTAAAGTCTCTAGGCCCTAGGCTCATTTGAGCACCATTTCACTCATTGTATTCATTGTTCAATGTGACCCACCAGATTAAAGTATGTTAAAACTTAAAAAATTAAGTGATTTGTATGATATGTGTTACAGAGCTGCTTTTCACTTCCTGAGAAAGAAAACTCTATGAATGAGACTTTTATTTTGCAACCCAATGAAATCTCTGAGGCAACAGTTCTAACTCAGAGCGATGATGAGCTAATGGCAAATCTTGAATGGGATGAAGATGATTTAGAATATCCAGATGATAATATCACAGTTGAAGAGGACAATTTTGTTCCAGCTGCTTCAGATGATGTTGACGCTTCTTTGGACGTTTTTGATAGAAATGTAGATGATATACATAGTACTACCTTTATTTCAGACATGAAAAATGAAATTGCTTTAGCAGATCCTGAAAGTGCATTTGGAAGTATGGCATCCAGTTTAACTGCCAGTATGATGACTGAAAGGTATGACTATATGTTCAAATCAAACAGATCACTAAAAGTTGCTGAGTTACCTGACAACTCAGAGAGCTTAAACCATAATTACTAAGTTGTTGGGGCCTTTTTTATTCTCTTCAGGGACAAATTACTTTTTGGTAATCTTTTGCACCCTGACCATTGATTTGCTTGTATGTATGTATCAAATCATATAACCTCTCATCCTGCATTGAGATGATTTCAAATCCAATCTGTACTGCCAAACTAGCTGAGCCTTTAAATGACCACTTTTGTAATTATCAAAATATCACAATTGGCGGCATGAAGCCCTGGTATGATTTTTGTGCTTTTATCGAGTCTGAATCGCATGACATGACCTTGGATATGTACTACATGCGGTATTGCATGAATTAATTTTTTTACGTGATTTAATTTGTGGCTATTCCAATGAAAATATTACCAACTACAAAAATCTAAAAAGACTGAAGTCTGTCAAACTTTCAGTAGTATAAGAAACCTTTGTATATATTTTCTGTATGTTATATATAAAAATATCACCCTCCCTCTAGACTCAGAGTTTCAGCTTGTATTTCTGGAGAATAAACTCTCATCAACCATTTTATTTGCTCTCGCATTATTTTATCTATATCTGTCCTTATAGCTTTCATAAGAGAGCTTTTGTGTAGCTATATTTCCTTTTTCTCATGCTAACTACCCTTTATATTTAATAGCAATTTCTTATAGTTGTGCGTAAACAACAGAACCCATTTCATTAAAAAGTGGATGATAATTTTAATTGAAAGTTGCAGTGTTGTCAGATAAAAAAGACTAGCAGATTAATTAATTTAACAATGTTTTAAAGAGTCAGATTGTATTAAAATTGCTCTTAAGTATCTGTAATAACCATCAGTCCCTTCTCTGTTTAAGCATAATTATGCATTTAGTAACACCTTAACATACACTTTTTCGTTATTAAAGCAGTATAACCCAGTGGCTGACTCATTTAAAAACTTACCTATTTGGCTACTTACCTCAAACTGTTTCTGAAATATTGTGCTTCCATTGTGCTGCTTTAATAGTTAATTAACTTCACTGTATTCTTTCCAAAAAGTAAATTTGATTAACACTCTTCAGTGTTTAGATAAAAGAGCATTGGAAGGAACTGTGGTTTGTTTGCTGTGCAATAGCTATCGCTTTAAAATGTCTTCAAGAACTTGGTGCTGACTTTTTAATAATAGGATGCTTTGTATTGAGCTATGAGATTCTATTTCTATCCCAGGTCGTGGTACGGGTGAAATGAACGGACACAGGATGTAACTTTTACTATATCACTCTTATTTGCACTTTTTTCATCGAATATTACACTTGTTACAATTAAATTAACTTTCGTTGCACCTGAATATATTTCCTTGATAGTCTTTTCATATTATCAGTTATTTTAGACCAGTTTTAGCGTCCGTATCTATGCGTGTCACAAAACGTGTCTTTCCTTTCTGGACTTGAAAAAAGTTGGCACTTCTTTACATAATGCTTTTGTATTCACACACGTATGCGCTCATTTTCCCGCGAAGTACACTTTGAAACCCTCCTACACGCTAAATAGTTCCTGTAATGTTAGGGAAGCGATCTTTATCTATCCTCCCTACACTTTTAACATTAAATATATATGGTTCTTATATTTATGCATATTAAATTTGAACATGTTACTTAACATTTATGACATTTTTAAATAATTATTTCTTTTTTAACAATTAAGACAATGGCAATACATTTTCAGTACTCAACAAATCCTTACCAACATGGAAAGTAAACTATATTTACAACAAATATTTACATAAATGCCTTCTTTTCGGGGTCTAACCACATATTCTGTCTCAAATTACAAAAACTGTTTCTTTGATTATTGTATTTTGAAGATGTCTACTTTCCTGGAACTTAAGACATAATGAAAAAGTTGATTACTTAGTACATAGTAGAAATAACCAATATAGATTTCACGTGTAATCTCTAACAATGGAAATATTTATTGATTTTTTTAGGTATGTTGATGTTATACATGTTGTACTAGGTGGAAGTGGTGAATATCATTCTACAGGGTGTGACAAATAAAAGTGTCATGGGAACAGAATTCCAAGTTACAAAGAAACACATCAAAGGAAAGGAGATAATTCACTAACCTCCTTATAGCACATGTTGAAAAATACCACCATTCATCTCTTAGCACCTTTGAGCCCTGGTGTTGGTCTGGGTGGCTCAGTTGGTTAGATGCTGACTTACTGATCCAAAGATCATGGGTTCAAATCCGGCCTGGACCAATGGTTTTTAAGTGTGCTTAAAAACACCAGCTCCATGTTAGTAGATTTATTGGCATGTAAAAGAACTCCTGCAGGACAAAATTCTGGCACACTGGGAACACTGATGTGAGTCTGGCAATTGACAGCATTGTTAAATAACAAAATAATTGTCAAAAAATGTAATTTAATTTGAGCGTGGTCAGAAAGTTGCAAAAGGCAGATCGAAGCTAGACTGCTATAATTTCTGCAAGCTCATCAGAAATGTTCTGCTGCAGTTCTTGAAGACTATTAGGATTCTTACGATATACCTTAACCTTGAGTGTTCCCCACGAAAAGTGATTGCACACTGATAGATCTGGTAAGCTAAGTGACCAGCTAGGGCAGAGATCAGATCTGCTATCAACTCTGCTGGAAGTGAAGATTGTGTGAATGTGATCCATTGTTCGGTGGGATGCATGGGCAGTTGCACCATCCTGTTGGAAGGTGGAACTGTAGGTATTTTCCTCCTCAGTTAATGCTGCCACAATTGGATTGAAAATGTTGAAAATATAATGCTCTGAATTCACCGACAGATGAAAGAAAATGGGACCAATAATGCGGCATGCAGACATTTCACACCAAACACCAACCTTCTGATCATGCAATGGTGTATGGTGGAAGTTATGTGGATTCTCCGCTGCCCAGTACCTGCCATTCTGTGATTTGGCATAACCACTCAGGTGAAATCAGGCTTCATCAGAAACAAAGAAAATATCCATGTCCAAGCCAGTCATTGTTATCTTAGTGAACAGCCAATCACAAAACTGGAGACGCTGAGGAGCATCTTTTGGCTTTAGTGCATGAACAACAGACACTTTGTAGGGATGCATTTTTAGGTCCAGTTGGAGTATTTGTTTGCATGTTTGACATGATTCATGTTCAATCGTAGCCACTCGTCCAGGCCACTTTTATTTGCCCCACCCTATATAACTCAGTAACAAATATTAAGAGTTCATTGAAAATGTATATAAACACTTTCCTTTATCTTTCAAAGATTTGTAGAAAAACATTTTGGAAAAAAAAGATATTTGGCAACCAGGCACATTCTCTACAGCTGGATGAAAAAATTACACTTGAAGAATAAGGTAATGGCTGCTCCACAGTGATGTGCACCATTAGTTTCTGAAGACAATCATATTTACATTATTGGTTTACAAGAATAATTTAATTTTTAATTTATTTACTCCAAATGTAACCTATAATAAAAGAGAATAAATATTTTAACTTGAATATTGGCATACAAGTGCTGAAAGTAAAAGCTAAATAACAGTATAACATATAAAAATGTGAAATATGTCATGTTTACATCGAACATGAGCAACCACCTATTCTTATTTAAAATTTGCAGAAAGACTAATAAAGAAAAATGATCTTATTTATATCTGCAATAAAATAAAAATGGTAGGACATACAGGATCAGTAATATTTTCTGCAGCACACAGACTGAGAAAGTAAGGTATCACATGCCTTCAAGTCTTATTAAAAACCTATTGATTCTGGCAAAAATTAAAATTCATGCAAAATACAAATGTTAAATGTAAGTAAATTAAGCACAAAGAAACAAAAAATGGAACTGTGTGCTTTTTTCACATATATTTCAGTAAGACTTGTCAGAAGTATTCAATATTGGATTATGGTGCATGAAAGTGAACAAATTTGTTTCTGTTAAAGTGTTGAAAACCTAAAATCATACTATTTTCCATTCATCCTGTAGAATAATTATGTGTTAGCGAATGATAATGATAAACTCTTTCACTTGGTATAAAAAATATTTTTATTTTATTTGTTTATTTGATCTCAGAACAATGTAATATGATTTCCAGATCTTCTAAGATGGAAAGTAGTGGTTTTGACAATGGGAGCCAAATGGTAGACTCATGCACTTCAATTCGCTCTTCACAATTAGCCAGTGACTGTGAAGCAAGCTTTGGAAAGAAGAAGGAAAATATGTGGAACTCTAATGTTTCAGAATGGGATAGCACAATAAAAGCCCTGAATCTACTTCCTAGTCCCTCAAATTCAGAATCAGGCACAGCACAACAGTGAGTGAATTGCTGATTTTTAGGATAACTTTAAGAAAGGTCGAAAACAGCTTCAATTTTCAACTCTACATAACGTATATATGTTCTATTGCTTCCTCTTAGGAAACATAAGGAATAAGATAATATGGTTTTTTATACATTGGGCACATTAAAATTTTCATCTGTTCACTATTTTTGTGGCAACCTACCTTTAGTTAGTGAGGATTAGGTATAAACAATAATAGGAAAACCACAGAACTGAGCATGAATTAGTTACCTAAAAAATATTTTACTCAAGTGCAATCACTTCATGAAACAAGACTTAGGGAGAACTTCTCGCCTATTTTTAAAAATAAAATTCCAAAACCTATTTATCAACACAATTCTACTACCATCATTGTACAGACTACTCTAAAATCAGAAACTCAACATACATGAATATGTAAATCTCAACAACAATAAATGAGTATGTGTTAGATCCAGGACTACCAACCTCAAAGCTATTAACCCTAATACAGAAATTTGTAAAATTATGGAACTTTCCAAGACATTATGATGAACACCAAAATATAGTTTTATACTACTATTATATATAGTCTCATTTCTGGATCATCATCATCACCACCGCCGCTGCCACTGCTACCGACACCGTCACCATCACCATCATCATCCAGCAGTAAGCATTTTCAGTGCTGGATGATCACTTCAATAAGGCATAAATACACAAGAGAGCCATAGTGGATAGTTGATACCTAGGCTCAAACCAAGGCCCTCTCCCCTTGCAAATTAATAAATTTAATGTGCAGTCATTTACTAACTATTAAACTAATGTTTTAATTTTGATACAAAGAGTAATTTTTTTCTCAGGATACTTGTACAACACAGATACTCAGTTATTTAATGGCACCTGTGTTACAACTGAACTTGCCGGTGATGTTATTCATATTTTAATGTAAATAAGGAATGCATTATTTTCAGTTAGTAACTAAATACCTTTGCTAATTATTGCCATCAAGAATAGTTCTATACAGACAGTTATAAATGTTTAATTTATTGTTGTCAACAGTGGTTCCATGCCGTAATGATAGTTATAGGATTTTTGTTTTGGTACAAATTTTTACAGTTGATGTCCATCAGAACTCTTACCGACAAAGATTGAAAGCGGAAAACCTGTAATATAATTATGTAATCAGATCAATAATTTTTATTTGGCACAAATTAATGTGGTTATCTGCATCAAATACTATAACTCACTTTTTACCCAACAGCCCCCCCCACACCCATGCCATATGTCTATACCTCTAAGTTCATTAATTTTGAACTGAACATCTGAATAGGAGGGGATTATATATGCCATTATTTCTCGATACCAGTAGGTACTGACTTTTGAGCACCAATATACAGAATACTCAGTTCATAAAAATACTCTAAAGGCTGTAGCTATTTCATTGAATTATTAAGACATCCTTTGTAGTTTTGATGCATAACAGTTAATCATTAATTTTGCATTACATGCTGAGTCTGATGACAACAACAAGAACAAAACTGATAATGCCCCTCTTCTTCCTCCTACTTGTTCTGTATTGTGTTGAGAACCTTTTTTTAAGGAACTCTCGCATACTTCTTTATTCTGAAGCCATGAAAATATAAACAAATATGTTTCACAACTGAAGAAACTCAAACAACAGATATCACAGCCACACCATGGCTGATTGGTTAGACCATTTGCCTCTCACCAAAGTTCAATCCCAGGATCTGTGGTGGGCAAAGTGGCGTAGGGGCAGGTTTCCTCCGGGTTCTGCAGTTTCCCCTGCCATCTCATTCCACCGGTGCTCCATCTTCATTCCATGTGTCATCAGTGTCACTGCCTGTGGTGCTGCATGTAGTAAAAGTGTGCATTAAACACTATCAAAAAAAGAAACAAGAAGCAACAGATATATGTTTCTGTTTGAGGTTATTTTGAGTCACTTATTTACACGCACCTTCACTACTAAACTGCTTTTTTAAAGCGGAAACGTTTTCAGGACCATTCGATCCCATCATCAGCCGTTGGGTGACTGACGTTATCCTCTTGTTCCTTTTCTCTGCTGTCTCTATTCTGCTGCCATCTGGTGTTAGGGGTGCAGAGCTTTAACACTTCATTCAATGCTGGTATTTCGAAATTAATAACTATTACTGTTTTTGATTATGTATATTTTTTCCCAAATATTCAGTTCTATTGGTGAATTAATAGATTTTAACAGTAATTATTATTTATTTATGCCAACAAACTTACTTACTTACCATCTGAAGGTTATTTAATCCTGGGATATAAAGTACTTACAATAGTAAGTCACCATTGGGGTAATTTGTCTCTGATGTGAGACTGCCTTTGTGGTTTACCAGGAGAAATATGAACTGGTTTGAGAATTTAATGCCATTCTGGCAGTTTGTCGCAATAGCTCAGTGGTTAGAGCAGCCGCCCGGTAAGTGGAAGGTCTGTGGTTAAAATCCCAGTTGTGGCATTGAATTTTTAAGTTCCAGTTCTACCTCTCAGATTTTAACTGTTTTATATTAAGGCCGATGTTGTGATTTTCAGTCCAAAAATGATGTGCCACAGCAGACTTTTCAATTTGTTTTAATTTTATATTTCTTTGGTGTTCCTTAAGTCTTATATCCAAATTTCTTTTTGTTTTCCCTATGTAGCTTTTGTCACAACTATTACAGTTGATCTGGTAAATCCCCGATTTTTTATTGTATGGGATTGTATTGTTAAGTGGCTTACTAAGCAGGTTTTTTAAACTGTATTGGTTTTGCTGTGCTAGTTTTATGTTTAGTTTCTTGAAGATTTTTTCAAATTTCCTGAAGGCCCAGGGATGGTATGTGAATTTCCTAAATTTCCAGTTGTTTGTGAGTGGTGTTAATGTAGTGGTTTGCGAAATTATCTTGAGTTTTTCATACAATAAAGAATCGGGGATTTACCAGATCAACTGTAATAGTTGTGACAAAAGCTACATAGGGAAAACAAAAAGAAATTTGGATATAAGACTTAAGGAACACCAAAGAAACATAAAATTAAAACAAATTGAAAAGTCTGCTGTGGCACATCATTTTTGGACTGAAAACCACAACATCGGCCTTAATATAAAACTGTTAAAATCTATTAATTCACCAATAGAACTGAATATTTGGGAAAAAATATGCATCATCAAAAACAGAAAAGCTCAAGATAATTTCGCAAACCACTACATTAACACCACTCACAAACAACTGGAAATTTAGGAAATTCACGTACCATCCCTGGGCCTTCAGGAAATTTGAAAAAATCTTCAAGAAACTAAACATAAACCTAGCACCGCAAAACCAATACAGTTTAAAAAACCTGCTTAATAAGCCACTTAACAATACCATCCCATACAATAAAAAATCAGGGATTTACCAGATCAACTGTAATAGTTGTGACAAAAGCTACATAGGGAAAACAAAAAGAAATTTGGATATAAGACTTAAGGAACACCAAAGAAACATAAAATTAAAACAAATTGAAAAGTCTGCTGTGGCACATCATTTTTGGACTGAAAACCACAACATCGGCCTTAATATAAAACTGTTAAAATCTATTAATTCACCAATAGAACTGAATATTTGGGAAAAAATATACATAATCAAAAACAATAATAAAGTTATTAATTTCGAAATACCAGCATTGAATGAAGTGTTAAAGCTCTGCGCCCCTAACACCAGATGGCAGCAGAATAGAGACAATAGAGAAAAGGAACAAGAGGATAACGTCAGTCACCCAACGGCTGATGATGGGATCGAATGGTCCTGAAAACGTTTCCGCTTTAAAAAAGCAGTTTAGTAGTGAAGGTGAGTGTAAATAAGTGACTCAAAATAACCTCAAACATGAAGAATACTTCACTGTCAATAGTGCTTCTATTTTTAATATTCAATATGTTTCTGTATTAAACTTTTATACCCATAGAAGTAAACACCTGTTAGCATAAACATACTTTTGTTAATAAAGGCACACCAGGCATAAAAAACTATTAAACAAAATTTAAAACTTCAAAAATTTCATCTGTATGTGTTAAACTTTCTACTACTCTCAAATATTAACACTGCATTGCATGTGCATTTTAACACAGATAGTCACTCAATTCTTTCAATCCTTTTCTGTGATAAACTGAAATGTAACAACTGCCAGCAATGTTGTATGGAATGTAAATGTAAAAAAAGTAATGTAAACTTAGAGGTATCAGAAGAATAGTGGAGAGTTATCTTTATCATAAACATATTTATTCACCATAAGAAACCATGCAGATTTATTGGTTTCATCACTAGTAGACACTATATACATATACAGTGATACTATGCTATAATACTAAGTATTACACAAGCTTCAATATCACCAAATATAGAGGGTGAAGAAATGTTGACTGTAACAATGTCACATTTCTACTTATGAGCCTTGCAAATGACATAATTATGTCTAAATGAACTAAATAGCATTTCCTGAAATACACTTCTGCATTACTTAGAAAATCATTTTAAAAGAAAATATAAAGTTTCCTTCTTGAACTATTGAAGTAAATTTAGATTTGACTAGAAAGAAATGTTAACAAATAAAAACAAAGAATTTTAAAGTAAGTTTTTGCATAAAATGCTTGATGCTGCCCATGTAATAAAATATGTGAATACCTAAAACTTTCCTCTTTTTTTTTTTTTTTTTTTTTTTTTTTTTTGAGAAATTAATGTAAATTTTTGTGATGAGATATTCATTGCATTTCTACAAACCTCTTCTAAATTCAAATGTTTAAAAGCACAATTCTTTCTACAGATGAATTCTATTACGAATCAATCAAATTATTGTATTAAAGAAGCTGGAAACTGATGTAATTTTAATTGCAGTAGTAAATGTTAATTTTTAATTTGAAATTGTTTTACTCACTTGAAATTTCAGAGTCAGATGAGTGAAAAAACTATATTAGACACTAAATTAGATATATTTATATTATAGATTAGTTTTACAAGTATTTTAGTTGTTTTTCTTTACTCATTCTAAGGTATACTATTTTCATGCAGGACTTGGGAAGATACAAGTAGTGAAATATCCACGCCAGCCAGCGAATTACCTCTTTCTGATATGCTCTCCCCTGTTTCTAGTTCTGAATCCTCAGCAATTGGGGTGGAAAATGTAAGCCAACGTGTGAATCTAATGCAATATGCAGTGCGAGAATGGCAAGGCCATACAAAAAAAGCAGAAACAATATTGAGGGTATGTATACTGTCATCTTAAATCAGTTTAAGTTCAAATTTTCTGTGAAATTAAGCATAACGATATCATTAAGTCCATGTGATTAAATAAATATAATGAAGGAAGGAACAAACTTTTTATTAAAATTTAAGAAACCATGTTGATCCAACCACAACAATGGTAATCCAGTAGAACATAATGTAATGTATTACAAAATAGTCCATATCCTTTATCATTACCAAACATTTAATCAACTGTGTACTAAATTTGGCAGTAAATAATAATGAGGCTGCTGGACATCATTGCCAGATTCATTGCTTTGACCACTGAGTGGCAGCAAAGGGCAATGGCTGAAGCTATGCAGCAGCTAAGGAGTTTCTGAAACAAAAAGTTGGCTACACTTCTGGAATTTCTGGGTTCAGAGGTCTCTGGAAATCTGACCATTTGTGTAAGGGTAAAACATTGCCTAAGTAGTTGATTATTTGGGTTCAGTTGCATTCATATGGTGCCAAGGCTGAATACTTACAGCCGTTATTCAAAAAAGCGTCAAGAAAAGAGGTTGAAAATTACCGACCAATTTCTTTACTACCTACATTTTCTAAAATCACGGAAAAAATTGTTTAGAAGATTGATATCCTTTTTCCAGAGATGCAATATTTTGCTAGATCAGCAACATGGTTTTCAGAAAGGCAGATCAACAAATATAGCCCTTACTCAGTTCCTAGGAGTTTACTCCAGCATGGATAGCAGAAGCAAGTCTTGTATTGGCGTATGCTTAGATTTGTCCGTGTTTGAGTTGGTCAACCATGATATATTGTTATCTAAACTGTATTCATATGGTATCAGAGGAATTGTAAATAAGTGGCTTGCCTTGTATTTAAAAGGTAGAAAACAGATGGCGGATTTAAAATTTTTAGACACAAATACCAGTATACTTCAAAACCAACGCTCGGAAATGAAAATGGTAAAATGTGGAGTTCCGCAACGTTCTGTCTTAGGTCCCCTCTTATTCCTAGTGTATATCAATGATATAACCCATAGTATAGATAATGATAATGTCAAACTTACAATCTTCACAGATGATAGAAATATACTCATTACTGGTAATAACAAAGATCATATACTTCAGAACATGAACAAAGTAAATAAAAAAATTCTACCATGGGTTGCTCAAAACAGACTAAGTATAAATAAAGAAAAAACAGTAGCAATAGGTTTTCAGCATAAAGCAAATACAAGTATCACTTTATCAGATTTTCATCTTAATGGCACTAAAATCACTTACGTGACAGACACTAAATTTTTAGGTGTGTGGTTAAATCAAAACTTGGATTGGACTGTACATATAGAAGATCTGACCAAAAAGTTAAGTAAGCAGTGTTATGCTTTAAAAACATTAACAATGACATCAGACATGGATACAATAAGAGTAGCACATTTTGCATACTTTCATACTCTTAAATTATAGCATCATCTTCTGGGTCAACTGAAAGATGTCAGAAAAGGTTTTGAAATTGCAAAAGAGAATTTTATGAATAATTGTTAATCAACCCACTTATGTGAGCTGTAGAGCATATTTTAAAGAACTCGGAATTATGACACTTCCATGTATATAATGTTCTTTTACATGTTAAAGCAAGTATAAATAACTTCCAAACTTACCAATTGACACATAAACATGACACAAGATGAAGCTCAAATCTGTCAATAATTAGTCATAATACCACTTTGTAAAAACATTCCTTCTATAACGGTATAAAATTGTATAACAAATAGCCAGCTCACATAAAACAGGTAGAAAAAATAAAGTCTTTTAAATCCAAATTGCAGAAATTCTTAGTTGAAAAATGTTTTTATTCTATATAAGAGTTACTATATTTGCTCCACCGTTAGTTCCGCACTTGATGTAAACACAAGCCATCAACAACGAACTCGCAGTATGCCGAAACCAAAGCACACCATAAAATATAGTACCTTAAATATCGGCAATTATCTGTGAGTTTTCAAGATGTACGATAACCCTGGAAAAGACTACTTAAATGTAACGTGATATTTCTAAAATTCCTGAGTAAATATCGTCCTGTTGCAACATAAATATGAGGTATGAGTCCACGTAGTGTTTGTTTTGTGTTAGTCTCAGGTGATAACATCAGATTATCGCGGAGGGATACAAGGTGCGGATCTAAGGCTGGATGGAGTATTGTTGTTAGCTAGTGCTGGATTTCTGACAATGAAGTCATTAATCCTCTTGCTCTCCAATATTTAATATATTGATAGAGCAATAGCAGTATAGTAACCGATTTTTAGAGAGCACCATATTTTTATGTTTTGGCGGTCACATCGCTCTCTCACAACCCCCAGAATGTCTGGAGGACCACACCTGTCGTTGGTTTACGGGTCTCACCGACCTGGCCGGGAGACTTATCAAAATAAATTCATCGACCATATCCTCTGATTACCAATCAGAGGACGTATTACATGCCATGACAGGTCAGCATGTCAGGGGTTAAGATTTTATAGAGAAATTAGAGAAATGGAGAGGTTGGAAAAATAAAGACTCCCTAGCCCTCAGAAACCCTAATAGCATCGGGGTCAGAAGAGAACAAGAGATGACCAAGCTAAGGTCAGATAGAAAAGTTACAGTGAGGAGCAAAACACCAGTAAGTGGAAGTAATGTTCTGCTCAGCTTGGGTACCTTGTGGTCGCTATTCACATATCCCCTAGATGGAGATCCCTGAGTCAATATATATATATAATTGTCAAAGTAAAACGGAAGGCAAAATCTATAAGTACATAAGAAAAACACGAAAAAGGAATTTGATTCAACTATAATGTAAATTAGATAAAGAGGATTGGAAAGAAGTATACACATGAAAAATGGAGAATCTTTCTACAAAAATTCAGTTTTCACTTTGAGCAAGCTTGTCCTCTCTCAAAACAATCAATGTCATAACACAAGGGAAAGAATATCACTACCTCATGATGGAGTATAGTTAGTTATATAGTTATCATTTCAATATTACCATTGTCTAAAAATTTGTATTCTCTTTTGTATATTTTGTTTTCTGCAGTTACTATGTTTTGTACATTTTGTATCTACTACTATGTCAATGTTATTCTGTAAATATTGTGCTTGTTTGTCCATTATCTTGTACAAGATACAAAGGATGAATAAACAAATACAATACAATCTGTAGAGCAGGCATGGGTACAAGAGGAGAGGTAGCAATTGTATGTGCCTTACTCACCCCACATTCTCTTGCAGAGTGATGAAGGTTATTTTGATACAAGTGCAGTGGTGGCTTCGTTTCACCTGCGTGCTAGTAATAATTTCTATGCTGTTATCAACGATTTTGTTTATATTAAACATATTTGGCATACAGTAATTATTACAGCCACATACTGTGTTAGGCAAATTATATAATCTTCAAGTTTATAACCTTCCTTTATCTTATGCATGTAATATTCTTATGCTGCCTTATGATTAACATACTAAATTGTTTCCCTTTCATAATAGAGAACTAAAGTTCCATTGCTATTTAGCCTTAAGAATGTTTTGAAACTATTTGATCAACATAGTAAATCGTTTTAAACTCAATATTATGTTCAAATTTTGAAACAGGACATACAATTGCTTATCTATAACCTATGTGTAATATCTTCTCTGCAGGTCTCACTCAGGGGTACATATGACTTTAATTTGAGTTTGTTAAGCTTACATTCTCTCTAAAATCGTAAGAGAAATAATTTAAAATATACCTCAGGCATAGTGTTACTAAATATTACATATAATTACACATGAAATCACATAAAATAGATCTAATATGCACTCAACGTTTTAGATAAGTTCAATTCCGGTAATAAGAAACTAAACCCCCAAAAAATGGAATCATATCATCCGTTTTATATGTTTACAGATACAAGTATTCAGAAAGTACCTTTTGAAATTCTAAATAAATACCTGTATGATCACCAAAGTTTGCTTTATGCTCCTGATTATAGTGGCATTTGATATTGTAATGCTTTATATTTGCAAATTGAAATCCGCATATCAAACAATAAGCTTTCCTGTTTTGTAAGTTACAAAAAATTCTCTCAGCCACTCTTTGTGAAACAGACTTCCCGATGAAGTTATATTCACCACTGAATGAGGCGTGTCGGAGGTGAACAGCAGTGAAGGGGAGGAATAGCTGGTGGAGTGAGGCAACAATTCATTTCAATGGAGTGGCCCTTTTAAGCCGATATTGCCCATGCCTGTTGTAAAGGACCATTATTACTATCAGCTTATAACCACCTATTAAGAGTGCTTTAAAGGTGCAGTCTTAAGTTCATATCATATCACAATAATAAAATCTCAATGTTTGAATTGTATAGTGAGCTAGGCCAGCTTAAGAAAGCTAGTTTAATCTAGGATGTAGATTATGTCAAAACTTATGCACATTTGCGAAAATAAATTACAGCTCTTACATAGAGTATGTCAGAGCTATGTGGTTTACCAGGAGAAATACGAACTGGTTTGAGAATTTAATGCCATTCTGGCAGTTTGTCACAATAGCTCAGTGGTTAGAGCAGCCGCCCGGTAAGTGGAAGGTCTGTGGTTCAAATCCCAGTTGTGGCATTGAATTTTTAAATTCCAGTTCTACCTCTCAAACTTTGCTCACACACGGCTTGTATGTTTAAAAACACCAACAGTGAGTTTGTTGGCATAAATAAATAATAATAAATCAGGAATTATCTATTTATGCCAACAAACTTACTGTTGATATGACTGTGGCATTGAATTTTTCAGTTCTGATTCTAGAGTTTGAACATTCATGGGAAACATTTTGTGATCCTTATTTCTAATGAACTCATGTAGATATCTGCCAAGAATGGTGGGAGAGGGTTGCCCATTGCTAAATCTGAAGTTTGACGGAAATACTTTGTTTGGAACTGGAAGAAATTTTGTTCTGTGCATAATTTGGTGAGTTCTGTGTATTCTGCAATTTCTGATGATGACATTCCAAGTGATTTGAGCCAGTTTTTGATCAGTGGTGGGAGTTTCTTTTATTGGTATACTCGGGAATAGCGACTTTACATCAAAGGAGACAAGGGTGTCCTCCCCTGTTAATTTGAAGTCCTTAATGTGTTGTATCAGTTCATAACTATTTCTTATGCTCAATAACATGTATGTTCAAACTCTGCCAGCGGTACATAGATGACATATTTGCAATAGTTCCAAAAAGACACATCAGTGATGCATTAAAACTTCTAAACATCCAGGACAAAAGCATAAATTTCACTGTGGAAGTGGAAAAAGATGATCAGTTATCATTTTTAGATCTAAAAATAATCAAAAATAAGGATAGAATAAACTTCGGCATTCACAGAAAACCAGCGCAGATGGGCAGCTACATAAAAGTTAATAGTTACAATTCAAAAAGCCACAAACAAGCAATTTTCAATAGTTTAACACAGATTGGTGAACATCCCTCTTCCAGCAGAAGAATACACAACAGAATATTACAAAATAATTGAAATAGCACCAAAAATGGCTTTTCAAACTTGTAAAACAGGAAGATATTCATCTCTTATTTTATTAACCAAAGGTTCTGAAATGTGCATAGTACATTTGATACTGCTTAGTTACACTAAGCTCTTCTTATACTTTTCTTAACGTTGATTGTTTTATATTGCAGGGTTATGCTGAAATTCCATCTCTACTGGGTTTGCAGTACTTGCGTCGTATACGTGGAGATAACTACTGTGGCGTAAGAGCAGCCATTTTTCAGGCACTTGCTCAAATGATCCCAATTCCATCTGGAGCAAAAACTTTCCAGTATCTCTCACAGGCTGTTAACAATAAAAAATGTGAATGGCTTCAAAACTGGAACTTCTCTGGTCGGTTGCCTTATCATGGAAATAATGTAATGCATGGAATGGAAGTATGCCTACAGAATCTTGACAGTGTGGTAAGATTTTGTATGTGCTAAAATAGATCTACATATACTATGGTTACAAATATTAATATACTACCTTGTATAGAAAACTGCTTCTCTTAATTAGAAGTTCATTAAAATGAGAGCATGTGTTTTTTTATCTAATTTGGTAACTTTTCATTTGCTGCATGTTGTACAGTGATTGCTAAGTATTAGTGATCAAACAATTACTGTGGAAATAGGGTAATTTTTATTAATATAATAAAGCTAGTTTTTTCTCTTCTAACTGAAAAATTCTGATCTCACCTCATCAAAAAATCAGCAAGGGGGGAGAGAGAGAGAGAGAGAGAGAGAGAGACAGACGTGCACCCTACCATATCCCAACCTTCTCTCCTCCCTCATCTCTTCCTAGCTCTAGCACGCACATTCTCTGTCTCCCTCTCTCTGTCTCTCTCTGTTTACACTACTGAGTGAGTTATTGTATAATAATATCTGATTCAAAATAAGCTTGATGTTATTGAGAGAAGCTGGTAGTGTGTTAGTAAACAGATGTTACAGTCACAGTAGCTATTGGGAAACAAAAGTAAGATTCAACCTAGGAATTAATGTGGTAATTGCACAAACCTTTCCCATGGAGATGACTGGTCTGCCAGGCATCCTCCAGCAACATTTATGATGAGTAGATATAAATCATTTGTGCAACGAGCACACACTAATTCACCAACATGATGCAATACAAACTTGTGTTTTCTCACAATTATTTTAGTTTTTGAAACTAGAGGTGGTGAAGGTTTAGAATCAAATCATAAACTAACATCATTTAGTGACACAACTTCACTTGCTAAAATTGCAATACAAGCTTCAAAGATCCATTGTCCTCATTGTCCTCTGTAGATCGACTGTTGGGAACACTGACATCATCCACTTCATGGGTATCATGAAACACACCTATCATTCTGAAGAATATGTTGAATTCACTTAACTAAACATCACACAATTTGTAACCTCTCACTTAATTAAAATATTTTTCCAAGTAAAAGGTCCAGCAAAACATATTTAGATACAAACTAAGCTAAAGTAAAAATAACAATGTGTAACCATTTAGAAAAACATGTATACATGAATCATTCCATGTCAAATCGCACAAAATTTGACCTTCACACCTCTGATTTCATTGATATTAAATTTACATGTTCTGTGAATGAAAAAATTATACACATATTCTTTTGTAGTAGTAGTGGTAGTTTTATTGGTTCTTTGGATCATAATACATGATATAGAACACGTCCAAGATCTTTACAATTATTTACAGATTTATCAATATTTTACAATATGTACAAGTGATATAATTTTACAAAATTGAGGTATTACCTCAAAATACTAAATAAAAACATGTATACATTTATAAAATACCTTAAAAAATTAATTGTCAAAGTACTTATAGTATTCATTTGTACTGTAAAAACAATGGAGTGAGAGAAATTTTTTGAGACAAATCCTAAATCTATGCAGTGCAGGTATTTGCTTCAGATAATTGGGTAATTTGTTATAAAGCTGGAGGCCAGTATATACAAAACTTTTTTCAAAAGAACTTGTGCTATGTGTGATTACATGGAGGTGATCTTTTCTTCTGGTGTCATGGGAATGTATCTGTGAGTTTGTTGTGTATGTACTGAGATTAGATTTTACGTAGCATAATGTTTCATATATATAAATACAGGGTAGGGGCAATATATTTAATTCCTTAAATAGTGGTCTACAACTGGTTCTTTTATTAACATGTAGCATTATCCTAATTGCCCTTTTTTGCATTTTAAAAATAGATGTTGCTCCTGTTGAATTACCCCAAAATAATATTCCAAAGGAAAGAACAGATTGAAAATATGCATGATATAGAGATAAAACTGATTTCAAGTCCATGATTTTTGAAATGACTGTGATAGCATAAGTTAATTTACTCAGCTTTTGCGTTAGCTTTTGAATGTGAGCCGACCACTTTAAATTTTCATCCACCCATACTCCTAGAAATTTTGTACTATCTGTATATGAGATATATTTGTCCTGGAACTTTATAAAGGGATGATTAGTAAGTGTATTTTGTTTATGATGAAAAGCTATTGCTATTGTTTTTTCTGTATTTATTGATAATCTATTAATGCTGAACCAGTTTAGCAATTCAGATATTGTCTGTTCTATCTTACATTCTAAGGACCTCAAGTTGTAACCAGAAATATATAAATTTGTATCATCAGCAAATAATGTTGGATAACTATTTTTTAAGGAATACTCTAAATCATTTATATATATAAAAAACAAAACAGGTCCAAGAATTGAACCTTGGGGGACTCCATATTGTATCGCTGCCATAGATGATAAATATGTTGTAATTTCATTTGAATTTACATGTGCATAAGTAATTTCTACCATCTGTTGTCGAGCAGTTAAATATTCTTTAAACCACTTGTTCACTATTCCACGTATACCGATAACAGCTAGTTTTTCCAATAAAATGTTGTGTTCTACTAAGTCAAATGCCTTCGACAAATCTAAAAATATACCAATACTTTCTTCTTTTTTATTCATAGATTCATATACATGTTTAACAAAATCTGCTATTGCTGTATTTATTGACTTGCCTTTACGAAATCCATGTTGTTTGTTTGTAATTGTGTTGTGTTTATTGAGGAATGATGTAAGTCTTACATACATTACTTTTTCTATTAATTTTGAAAAAACTGAAAGTAGTGATACAGGTCTATAGTTACCTACATCAAATTTTTCCCCCTTCTTAAAGAGAGGTTTAACCTTAGCTACCTTCAGTTTTTCTGGAAATCTACCCAATGAAAATGAGAGGTTTATTATGTGACAAAGGGGTTTTATTATATTTTGGTAGCAGTTCTTTATAACACTGTCAGGAATTTCATCAATACCACAGGATGATTTACATTTCAAACCCTTGACTATACTTACCAATTCCATCTCTGTGACTGGGGTTAAATACATACTATTGCATTGGTTTGGGTATCTATTTGGCTGTGGGAAACTTTTCTGCAGGTTATCATGCAAACTATTTTGAGCTATATTTGTGTAATAGTTATTAAATAAATTGGCTACTTGTTTTGGATCACTTATGTTAGTTCCCTTGTGTCTAAGGTGTATATTCTCAGGCATATTCTTATCTTGTTTAATTTCTTGTTTAATTAAGGTCCACATGGCTTTTGATTTGTTTTGCGATTCATGTATTAAGTTTGCATTATGTAATTTTTTTGCTTCAATCAACACTTTGCTATACACATGTTTATATTTTTTATAGTAGGTTTTGAATTGTTCTGAAACATTTCCAGCTTTTATGATTCTACTAAGAAATTTCATTCTGCGACTTGAATTTATAATACCAGGTGTTATCCATTTGTTTTTTGGTTGCAAAATTGGCACTCTTGTGAGTCTTTAAATTAATTATTTTGGTAAATACAAATGTCAATGTCAAAAAAACTTTGCTGTGTTTTCCCAAAAAAAGAATTAAAAGCAAAATGTTGTGTTTTGTTTAAAAAAATGCAAGGCTAATTTTGCCTCTATTTCAGATGATTAGAAACAGAATAGCCCATATGTAAGTACTTAACTATCGGACATATGTTAAAGTTAATTTTTAATCATACTTTTGTTATGATAGGTATCTTTGCTGTCATCATGCAATGGAAATCAAGAAGATACACTGGCAGCTCTGCTCAATTCAGACCCAATTATGGATTTGCACATAATGGAAGCAATCAAGCTTCAAATGTTACAGCATGCGATGCTGCTGCATGAAACTAGTTTAAGTGGTCTTGAAGTTCCTTTCTTTGCAATCCTCATGTTTGCTCGTGATAGCTCTGAAACTCCAAAAGATTTTATGAATAACCATCTTCGTGAAGTTGGAAACACAGGTGGCTTAGAGCAGGTAAGGTCTTGTTCTGCCATTATAGAATAGAATAATGTATATTTATTTTAATTTGCTTTCATGGATGAAGAATGTGGAGAGTGAAATACTATCCAACTGAAAAGATGTGTCAGTTGGTGTTCTGAAAACCCATTTAAAATTACTTGGGACATGTTTCTAAAGCAACTTTGCTTTTAAACCAATTACTGACTCAGTAATTGGTGTTAAGTATATTTACATTTTTATATTAATTTTACTTAACAGCATTAACATCTCTTGTTTGCAATTTCCATAAATAATGCACATAAATTTTCTTCTTCCATTTTCTGCAGAGTTGTTTCTCATAACCTAACTGGGTCTAACACAAACCCCTTGGCTGTAAAACAAACAGAAAATTCAAATTACAAAAGATGCATTCATGTGTGTTATCCCAAAAGCATTAAAGAACAGGAAGAAAAGAAATAGGATTGACTCATTTTAATTTATGCAAACATAGTTGACCTAACAACCAAGCTATCAGTGGGAATGAGTTTTGGGCATGGATTTATGCCGCTATCAAAATTAAAGCTTCAGAAGTTGCATTTTGCCTTAGATGAAGTGTTGTTTTTCACATAAGTTGGGGTCTTGATACTTGCTGATAAGGACCTTGGCTACAAATTTATCCTAATCTCCACAGGCAATTTCTGTTTCTTATTTCATAAGCTAGCATCCCTCACTGTCAATGAAAACACATTTCTTTCTTTCTTTCATTACATATTTTTAGTCAAAGTGGCATGTTGCAATTTATGTTCATAGAATCAAGATGACCCTACAGTAGCATATAAGGCTTGCATTCGGAGGTCCTTGGTTCAATTCCTGGAGCTAGCCACTCTGTCCATAGACTTTTTCTGGTTTTCCATGGTTGTTTAGATGAATGCTGGGGTGGTTACTCTTCTGCCATGGATTTTCTTTTCCTTATTTACTATCATTTTACTTCCCCTTTCATGTTTTAAGTAGGCTTATAGGCTGTGCAGTGTCTGTTGGTGTCAGACAGATGGCGCAGATGCTTGCTCATTGGAAAATTCTTCTTGGCCCTACACTAGGCAGCCTTCTCTGAGTAGCCTTCCTGTGTGACCAGGTTATCCAGCTTGGAATTGTTACAGATCTCTGTGCATTTTTCTAATAGCAGGCCTGCTGTGGTTCCTTCTCCTCATCCATTCTTCTTGGGGGTTGTAAACACAAAAGATCCATGTTGGGTTGGGATGTAAGGGCTCACATTTGTTTCATGGTCATTCATTCATTCTGTTCATAGAAATACATGTTCTGTTTACATAAGGAAAATAAAAATGTATAGAAAATCATGATGAAAAATCAGTAGGATTATAAGTGTTTGTACGAATGCTTCTCACCTGTTTCTGTGAACATAACATGAACCCACGTCTGATGGTTGGTCCCACTGTTAAAGTCAAGAATGTATCTAAACTGAATGTTTAGTTCATGGTTATCCTTTAGGCTCTAAAGCAGGCGTGTCATTAACTGTCTCCTAGGAGCCACTTCCCCATCTCAGCTGTGTGTCTTCTTCCATACCAGTACGCTATTAGTAAACACTATTGGGCAGACGTTCAGAATGACTGCGTGTGTGTTTCATCAAGAATGGGAAGAAGATTATTTTTGTATTTTACATCATGAAAAACCATTAATTATTCATTACGTCATGTATCTCATTTTAATATTAAGCTGCTCGCAAAAGTTAAAGGCATGTGAACGCTGGCCAATGCTCAAGCGGAGCACTGTTGCCAAGCGTAATGTGTGTGCTGGCAGAGGTTCTGTACATAAGAGCGTATTCGGGCATGTGTACCACATTCGGCAGTGCTGATAGGAGGGGCAAGCTTAGGATTCGCTAGAGTCTGCAGTACGGCCCACCTCCATATGCCTTAAGTTTTGCGAAGATTATAGATGCCACTTTAACAAAAAACATAGGTAATATGTCAAGGTTGTTACATGAGTATGTTTATATACTCTTTTAAAACATATAATTATTATTACTGTTATTTACTTTAATGAAATCATTATCATCACACTGTATGTTAATTAATATTTGCAGGATGAAAAAATCATGCTACTCGTGGCATCACATTTTTAACATAATTAATTTTATTGTCATGTAGGACATACTCGACAACAGAGGAAGAATTTAAATGCCAGTTGTCCAACAGAGTCAATAAAAATAAGCCGTCACATGCTTCCAACAATGCCATTCAACAATCTGTTAGGGCCAGTTTCAAAATTTAATCATGTGAAAAGCAGATTCAGGTCTACATTAACAGAAATGAATTTAGATTATGTCCTATGGCTAAGTTGTTCGGCTTTGAAACCTGGTTTAAATAAATTGGTAATGAGGAAACATGGCCGTCGATCTAGAACTGCAAGTGATTTAAAATATCTGCAAACATGGGGCTCATTTTTACTATTACAATATGCCATGTATTTGTACAGACAAACAACAGTGTAATCAGGGTTAATGTACAGCTTCAATTTGAACATCCTGTGTTGTTTCATAATGTGGTATCAGAGCAATTGCTACCCTCCCTCTCTTTGCCTTATTGACACGCCTGCTCTAAGCATAAAATAAATGTTGTTAAGATATTTTTCTTGATACAAAATAGTAATTTAAAGAGTAAAAGATTTATTTCTTGTGATCTAATTCAAGAAACTCCTAAAACTGTTATTCATACGTTTTCAACTATACAAGTTGGTAGAAAAAAAATAGATGTAGTTTATTTAATTTCTTCCTCTTTCAAGTAACTGTGAAATAGTAGAATTTGCCCAATTATAACCCATTAAACAATCTTCCATTCTATTAGTAGTAATCAGTTTTACTGATCTTGTAAAATTTGTAGTTTGTAATTCTTGAACCAAGAATGAATAGTCTTTCCTAATGTGTTGTGTTACTGTACCTTCATCTATTATTTCTTGCATCTAACATTGTTATAGGATTGGGAAAAAGTGAGTTGTAAATTAGTATTTCTTGTGCCTTTACATTCTATTTAGATGTAGTTGTGCTTATACAACCCATCTGATGACAGAGCGCAGTTTGCAGGCAAGGGTGCTTGTGTACTTTTCCTGTGACCCACTTGGTCTAGTACATGCAGGAGGCCGCATAATGCTAAATCCCCTGAATGTTCGTCCACATGCTTCTGTGTCTGTCTGCAGCCATTCATCAGATGGGTAGTTGTTATTTTACTTTAAATTCTTCATAGGAATGAATGCATTTTCATATAGTGCACTTTTAGGAACTGTTTGGGCATGCACACTGAGTATCCAAACACCATTGTGATGCATGAAGGGTCACAAAAGCTTTCAGATTTTTAATTATAAACTTCACTAGAAGTATAGCACTGAATTTACCTGCTTTTTTAATAAAGTAATATGGATTATCTGAATATTCATAAGATCTCATGAGGAAACAAGTTTTAAATACTGAATTACATAAGGAAAACCATTTATCTGAAACTGAGCTGTTTTATTGTCCAAAATACTTTTAAAATTATGTATTGGACAAAAACCAAATAAGATAATAATGCTTGCATTGTTGAAAGTATATGTCATACAAATCTGGATGAGTTTCGAAATTTTGTCTTCGGTTAAGTCTTCCAAATACACCTAGTTTTTTAATAAGGAATTTTGCTTATGGTCTTTACATAAGGTATTCAATAAACAAAGTATTTGCTGGGTGTGCTAACCAGTGCAACCACATCTTATGTTAAAATTCATTCACCTTTTAAATTAGCACAACTGCCTACTTAACATGCATGTTACCAAATCTCTGTAATACAGATAGCCGAGGTCTAAGACATGGACTCTTGAATGAGAGGTCCACAGTTTAAACCCTGCCAGGACTATCCTACTGAGATTTTTTCCAGGTTTTCCTCAGTCCTCATAATTGGCAAATATGGGAGGCGCCCTAAAATTAGGCCAGATTGCCTTACCCAATAATTATCATTTCATGTATCACCAGTGAACATTGCTGTGGTGCCATATGTAGTAAGAATGGGTATAAAACACTGCTAAAAATGTAAAACAAAACAAAACATCTACACATAGGTTTTCTTTCTTTTTCATAAGTCTATTGTACCTTCAATATGGGCCTTATCTGATAAATGGAATAGGTACATAAATTATTGTGTAAATGAGCCACAGTTTATCATTTTGAAGTTATGTCTAATTTGCTACTGGGTTATTTGTAGCAGTTACATTTCTCCAAGGATATGAGCCATGACTAAATTTTGAGATTTCAGAAACTTTTAGGCAGAAGTACATAAAAGTTTGGATACAAGCTGAACAGACATAAAGCGGTGGATGTATTTTATTTAAACTTTTTTCCAAAGTATTGCACAGTGGGCCAAATGGTAGTCAAAATGAGATGAAAGTTCATAAATGAAATGATAAAAATTAGGAATTTGAAATTTGGAGGTTAAAGTAGAGATGTTAAGGCATAGAAAATCATCAATAAGTTGTTTCTTAGCCCTTTTTTGGCACCTTTGAATAGTGGCTTTGTATAGGTTAGATAGGAAGTCCATTACTCAGCTGAAGTTAACACGAGCTGCAGTATGTTACTTTCTTGCTTATAGTGCTGTGGTAATGTTTAAACAATGATACAATGGCAAGAATTAATACTTCAGATGGTGAGTTTCAACTGGTTAATAAGTGCTTTACATTATAGAACTTGATAATGGATATGTTGAATTAAATGTGAAACAAATATTAGAGTTACGTAATAGATATTTTATGTTCTAATAGATCTAACATTTTTCCTTCACAATCCTTCACTTTGTTTTGTGCACTGAGTGAGTAAGTATAGCTTACATAACATATCCTCGTAGTTTCATTTGCGTCTTGTTGCAACTTCCGAGTGCAGAGCGTATTTTGTCTAATGGTGCACTCTCTTCACAATGCAGGTGGTCAGTGCTTTCACATCAAGACCTGTACAAAGATATTAGTGGCTAATAACCAAAGTAACAAATCTATTTAAAACTTTATAATTTCTAAAATAGATACTTCCAGCTACCATAGTGAAGAGGTTTTTTTGCAATTTGGTAAAAAAGTGGAATCATTTTGCACTAACTTCAGTTCATGATGGCAGAAATCCTACAGAAATGAAAGAAAAATTTTGAACTAAACTACAGTGATTGTTTAAGTATTTCAACATCACTTTATGTTTCTATGAATCAAATACAAGTAAACCTACTCCCTCAACTCTCCTTAGTGGACAAAAAGGAAACTATTTTCAGAAGGGAGCATGGAATCGAAAAGACAGAAAACAGAGAATCTTCGAGAATCAACTGGTACCGAGGAACATTAAGTCAGAAAAGATGTGGAGCAAAAGTACTTGAAACTGCACTAAGCAGCCCTACTAAAGCCACCAAATTACTGTCTTAGTTTAAAAACTCCCCTTCTGAAAGTATAAATAAATACAATAGCAATGAAGCATTAGTACTTATAATGGATGTCAAATTCACTATTAAGGCTCAGAGCAAAGAATAAATTGCTGACTTATACCCAGCATATAATAAAGGACGGGAGGGTAAGCTCATGTGTTACCCAAACAAAGAATACATTAATGTCATACAAATTAATACTGAAATAAATTTACAAGGATTGCTAGACCATGCACTTTGACGGATTATTCAAAATATGGGATCAATTCAAACTAAAGTTATTCAGCATATGAAGGTGTGATGGTAGTACAGGTCATCAAGAATTTAATGAGACATGCACTGATGAAAGTTACTTATCTGATGCAGAAATATTTTTGGTCTCTTTTGTTCCGCTTTGGCTATATAGTGAAGATGACTATACAAAAACTGTACTGAAAAAATCTGCGACTATCATCAACAAAATACTTTAGGTCTAACCATATGAAATTCATGTATACAAGTGATTTACCGATTTCTTCTGGAAAGGAGATAAATTGTAGCACATTTGACTTACAAGAATATGTGCTCAAAATTGCATGACTTTTTCTAAAGAAATACCCCTGGTTTTACCTCTCAGGTAGTGTCCACAAAGTGCCAATTCATGAATCTTAGATCATAAATTCAGCAATGATATCCACTGGTCAACTGTCTGAGGAGGTCCAAGAGACACGTAACAAGGATATTAAAAGATTCCGACAGCATCGTACAAGAATAGTTCGGGTTTACAAAAGCCATATAAAAAACTTAAGACTCCTCTCTATGAAGAAGCACAAAATTTGCTTTATTTGAGTGGAAGAACTGATTTGTAAGGGGAAGAAGACGAGGGAGAAAGCATGGAGGATGAATTTTTTTTAACGACTTCCAACGTAGTATATCGGACGGTGAATGAATGAAATGGGTGAAATGATGCTCAAATGAGCCCGAGGTCCATAGAGCTTTAAGTTACCTGACATTCATCCTCTCAGGATAAGAGAAAACTTCAGAAAAAACCATATCTGGATAACTTACCCTAAGTGAGATTTGAACTCGTGACCTTTTGAATGTGAGGCAGACACACTGACCATGACGCTACAGAGGCGGGCATGGAGGATGAACAGCAGCATTTGGACACCAATGTGGAGTACAATGGTTCATAAAGTGCATCAGTTTATTTGAGATAAGACCACTAAAGAACAAACTACATTACATTTCTGCATTGATTAGTGTCTTAGCTGTTAACATTAATTTTACTTGTTGCTGAGATCAATCGTTCCATAAAAATACTTTTGTCCCATTTTGACTGCCATCTGCCAATGATTGTGTCATTATCTAAAATCACACTAGATTCCATTTTGCTTATTTTGTAATGAAATCTAGTGTAGTTGTAAGTAATTATATTATAATTGCATTAATTTGTTTCATTATACATAATGTTAAACACACACACACACACACACACACACACACACACACACACACACACACACTTTTATTATAACGTGCTAAACTATAATTGTTTGGAGTACGATGGTTCATAAAGTGCATCAGTTTATTTGAGATAAGACCACTAAAGAACAAACTACATTACATTTCTGCATTGATATTAGTGTCTTAGCTGTTAATATTAATTTTACTTGTTACTGAGATCAATCGTTCCTAAAAAATACTTTTGTCCCATTTTGACTGCCAGCTGCCAATGATTGTATCATTATCTAAAATTACACTAGATTCCATTTTACTTCTTTTGTAATGAAATCTAGTGTAGTTGTAAATAATTATATAATAATTGCATTAATTTGTTTCATTATACATAATGTTAAATGCACGCGTGCCACACACACGCTTGCTCACCCACCCCACCCCCCCACCCACCCACCCACCCACTCACTCACTCACTCACTCACTCACTCACTCACTCACTCACTCACTCACTCACTCACTCACTCACTCACACACACTCTCACTCTTTCACTCACACTCTCACTCATTCACTCACTCACACTCTCACTCACACTCTCACTCTCTGTCTCTCTCTCTCACTCTTATATTATAAAGTGCTAAACTATAATTGTTTCATTAAACAGCCATATAAATGAACCAGAAATGCTAAGATATCTGAAATCATGAATATCATCAAACCAAGAAGGAAACATTGAGCTTTTACTGTGGACTCTGAACCACAGTATGTAACCACATGCAAGCTAGTCATAGTTGAAGGTCTGGATAAGGGTGACTAGTATACCTAGTTAAGGAATACTTGTTATGTAGGGAATTAGATCAATAAAACTACATTAAAGGCATCTCAGTGACCTTTGTAGGCATTGTATTGATTTTATTTGTATCAGAGTAATATAAACAAAGTATAAATCTATGTTAAAACACTTACAAAGACTTATTTTGTTTTAACATGAAGTAATTGTACATACTACATATGGGTTTTAAATTTATCTTTAACGTATGATCAAATACAGTTCAATTGTCAATTTAGTTCATGCTCATGGGAATATTTTGTTCAAATGTGTTCAAAATTATCTGAGCCCAAAATATGTATTATAAAAATGGTATTAAGTAAACAGGTTAATGCTGTGCTAACTGTATATAGGAGAGGAGTTTTGCAGTGCAGTTAACTTTGAGATGTTGAGGTTTCCTCTCTCTTAAAAGATTCATTATTATGGACTGAGCAGTTTGGTACATCTTGCATCTGAAACTTCCCACTTAACCAAGTTGTTCAACAGTTCATCTATGTAGGCAACTTACACACTTTAAATGACAAACAGTCCCTAGCAGATATCTTGCTTAAATTCTTTAACCCATAGTACCAAATATATATTCTGTTACCATAAGAACACTAACCAAAGCACTGGGTTCACCTACCTTCAGAATTAAGCATTTAACTGAACATAGGAACTAGGGCTCAGAAGTTCATGCCCTAAAAAACACTGAAATATGCATGCAAATATGCTCTTAAAAACTTGAAAATATGCCAAGAAATATGCACTATTTAATTAAAACAATTAATGTCCCTTTGCAGTAGACAAGACGAGTTAGTATAAATAATAAATAAAGTTACCTATTCCTTAGAGGTTGAAGCAGAAGTGATCCAGCTGCTAGTATTAACTGCTAAATTGCAGTTCATAGCCAACACTTTACACTAATTTTCAACTGTAAAACATCATCTGTTGTCTCACAAAACACTTTTGTAACGTGAAAAACTTCTCTCCAGGTCACAAGATGTTTTCGGGGCATATTTAAATGATGTTAACTGCTTCACAGAGAGAGTCAAGTCTCTTGGTGACAGATGGTTTTCTTTTGAGGATGTCTCGAATATTGCACATCTGTTTATAACCAGAATTTTTTGAAATTACATAATTCTCTTTCTCTTTCACTTTTTGTCCTATGCTACCAGGAACCGAACATAGATCACATACTATTTTTTCAAAGACAGTATGTAATTCATGCATAGGAGATCCCATAGCTTCCAATGCCATTATGGCTGTTGGTAAGAAAGAAAAATGGGCAGATATGAAACTAAGATCCTCTTTTAACCCAGTGCCTGGCAGAATATGTTGCGCAGTATCTATTGATGAAGCATATTTCGAATCCAATGAGTTAGTAACCTCTTCAACTATTTCTATGTGCTCAGTATAATATTAAACTGCATCGACCCATGTTCCCCATCGAGTTAACACTGGTGCAGGAGGAGTCGGATATTAGGTGCTGTTGATCTAAACAACTTAACTCTTTTAGGAGATTTAAAAAAAGATTATCTTTGTACTGGATACAAATCTATCTACCAATGGGAAAGAATCACATATTGTCTCAGCAATGCGATGAAGAGCGTGTGCCAAACAAGTTATATGGGTTAAGTGAGGAAAAATACCCTTCAGAGTTTGTCCTGATTTTATCATATAAGAACCTGCATCAGTGACAAATAAAAGTAAACGGTCATATTTGATTCCACAAGGCCATAGCAATTTCAAAGAGTTCATCACAAACTGGGTCACCGTTACATTGTCAGTGGCCAACAATTCACACACATTAAGAAGATAAGGTGTAATCTTTTGTTCATTATTTAAAGCACCCACGATTATATTAGCAATAGAATGGTGCTCAGAATTAGGGGTTTCATCAACAGACAACCATACAAACTGATCCGCTAATTCATTTTGTATATTTGACAACACGTTATTGTAACAATGTTGTATATAAGTCTTATGCAGTGTACTTTCTTCAGGCACATGTTGTCGAGAGTACTTGGAGGGAAAGTTTTTAAATGTCAGATTACTAATTTTGAACAAGGGAATATCAGCAGCTAAAAATGCTTGGCACAAGTCATAGGAAGATTCAGTAACCCTACTTTCTAAACACTCTACAAGCTGTTTTTGAACAGATTCTTTGTTTGCGAGTTTTCTATTAAATTCTCCTTATGTTTTGTTATGTTTATGTGCTGAACTATTTGAAATCTTTTCTCACTCCATACATTTTTCTCACACGCTCCACAAAACAGTATCCTATTATCTGTAGATATTAAATCACCCGGAAACTCTTTCTGTAAATTAATTAATCTAGCACTCGAAGTTGGTTTTATTTTCGGCATTTGAAGAGCTTTTTAACATTTTATATGTCTAATTTAATTTGGTGGGGACCAGCTCACAACACTGTTACGTTTTAAAACCATGTAACAGTGCAGCGTTGCTATAATCGTGCTGCTCAAAATGTTGACCTGCACTTTATCTTTGTTAATATAAACCTCTCAGATAACGCACTGATTATTCTCTACACACATACATATAATGAAAGGATGGAAACAGGGGATTCACTGCATGACAACATGATTCAGCATTAGCTCTCACCGCTTCATGAGTTGCATCATCATGTGCTATACTACCAATGTAAAAAATATTATCCAGATAGAAAAAAATAATAAAAAGCCATAAAATTCATTAAAATATGCAATATAGGGGCTATAATATTGAAATATTATGCATTTATCAAAATCAAGAAAATATACAGTTAGATGCACCATAAAATCATGTTCAAATAACTGAAAAATCCATAATTCATGCATATAATGTAAAAGCATACATTTTTAACCCCTATGAAAAAACATGCAAATGCATGAACTTCCTAGCCCTGATAGGAACAAACAACTCTTTGTGAGTCTTCTGTAACAGGCATACATTTCAGCTGGAGAGTTGTGCCAAAAACTGAATTTCAAAGCAGGCATTGTTTTTTGAATGACACTTCCATTCTTTTCTCTAGACAGAACTGAACATGTCTAATCCTCTCAGAGGAGGGAAATTGAAAGAAGAAGAATAAAATTAGTACTACCACATTAAGCTAGTAAACTATTTTAAATTCAAAAGTGAGTGAGAAGGAAATTATGACTGTAAAAAGGAATGATCATTCTGTATTAAATATCCTACATACTTGGTGTTCAAGTTTCAAGGCAATGAAAATTTCAGAGAAAACCATTACCTTGACAACTGACATCATAGAATTTGCGTATTTCATTCTGGAACCTGAAGTTTTCCATCAGAAATGCAGATTTCGGGACATGGGTTATTGAATTGAATTATTGAAATAATTTGCATTTATATCTTGATCTATACACTCTTAGCATGGTAAAACAATGGAAATTGGGGAAAGCATTTTAATTATAGAACATTCCTTTTTGGAGGTAGAGGAATGTTTGTAGAAAACTCCAAAACAGAGAAGAAATTATCTACAAATGGCAGTTGTAATCAAATTAAAAGAAGTTGTATTGTATAAAACATACTGTGTTCCATATGACTTTAAGCAAATGCTGAATATGATTGTCAGCATCATAGTTTACTGCTGGCAGCAGTTTGCACTTAAAGTCATAAGCATATGTTGAGCTCAGGGCTGTATCTGCACATAGCAATGCATACTGTAACAAATGAAAATATCAGTTTCTACTAAACACACTTTGTTTAGCACTTGGGCGCTTAGCATAGTGCAAATGTTACACTTAAAACACTGTTGCACACGCTCAGAACGAAGCAACTGATCTGTTGAATTGAATCATAACTGAACTGCTGAGTTACAACTCACAACTAAACTGCACTCAGCACTGTCCAATGAACTCTCTTCAGCTCAGTCACTGTCAACTGTCTACTATCTGTACTGGACATTAGGTTTTTGTCTTTTTTGTTGTTGTGCTATATTAATGTCCTCCAACGTAATGTCATATTAGATGATAGGGCATTAGCAGCTTCTTATATAGGCCACAAATACAAAGCAAATGTTCTGGTAAAGAAACCTACATGAAACGGCCCAAACAAATCTTCTGGAGAGGGAAGAGGGACACAATGAGTATTGTACTGAGGGAGACTAGCCATTTGCTGGACCTAGGCCCAGGTAGTCTACCGGGTATGTGCTAACCCCAGCAGCCCACAGGTAGCTGCATGCCATGGTGATAACAAGTATCCACTACTGTATAAATTTCCTAAGCATGCAACTGCAGTATTATAATTAAAGATAAGACTAAAGATATCCAATTATTCCTCATGTGAGAATTTTCACTGATTTTTTTTTTCTCTTCTGTGTAACTCCTTAAATAAATAATTTGCTTAGCAAAATTAGTATAACTTATATAGTATGCTGCATGATTGACATTGCATGAAATTATTTCCTATTTTTATTCCTTTTGAACTATTTATGGAATCTAAACCACTGAATTAACAATTAAAGTGGCAAAGTATGTCATATCCAGCACAATTAAAAATTGGCAGTTCATATAAAAAGTTGATCCACTATCTGAGTTGATGCCAACATCCATTTTCTCCAAGCAGATTTAAACCTAGATGTATTTTAAACAGTTTAAGACAGAGTTTAAAGAAGAAACAGTTTTTCTCAAGTTAGCTTAAGCTGTTCATGAGGTTTAAACTAAAATCTAAGTAAAACCTTCCTTGTGGTAGGTTTAAACAGTGGTTTAACTTAAACCTAATAAAATACCATACATAATTGTCAGTGCTGCTATGGGAGTCATACAGAATGTGGGAACCTTAAAACTGATTGAGAGTGTATAGGAAAGAGAGAAATTAAGCACTCATGTACACTCATTTCTGTTTTTTAAAACTCCATTACTTTAACTTTGTAACTTCTGTATCACTGGCAAATCATAATATGTGTATCCTTGTTTGGTGCAGCTTCCATCATGTGAAGTATTTGGTTAAAACTCAGGGTGTTTACTATATCACAATTAATGTTCATACATATAATTAGTCCATATCTGCAGCACTAGAAGCCAGAACCATATATTAAATAATGATAGTTGCAAAGTTATTAAAGTGCCACAATGCACCAGAGTTCATCAGGGTAAAAAAAAGTACATTTGAGACATTCTTTAATGAATAGAAAACTAGGAAATTATCATTTTGTATCCATTAATTGAAGCTTTAACACAATATTTTAGGTTACAAAAAGTTGCATAATGAGATTGATTGGTAATAATAGTTATTAGGATCATTAAATTACTTTCAATAAACTTGAAGTCATATAATATCAACTGATAATAATGCTTTGCTGAAGTTTAAATTTCCTGTAAAATTTCATTTACCTTGAAGACATCTTTGAGGACGTGGGTCTTTTATTAGAAATGGGAAAGTATGGCCAAGAAAAAAATTACCATCACATCACTGGTAATAGTTATGATTTTTATGAGTAATTCTCACCAGTTTAATTACATATGTTGCATTTTCCAAGAGACATATGTTTAAGAAAAATGAAGAAATTACTGGAGACTGTTATCAAACAGAGGAGGATGATTATAATCTCGAAGTGTTTTATAAGCTTAGAATCAATTGTACAAGAATAAATAATAAAAATCGTTAAGGCATCTCCTCTATGCAGAGGGTACCCTTATTGCCTGGCTGCTGCATCCTCCAGCCACAGCCAAGGCCATGGAGGAGCACAGGATGGGGATGGTAAGGGTCAGTACACTGACTTCCCCAACTGTAAGGCAACTACTTGAGCCTTTTAGGGATGCTACCTTTCTATCAGGACAGCTATTCCATTGGCATCACAAGGCTGAGTGCACCCTGGACCAGACCTCCCAGCGAAGAAAAATTCTGGCACAACTACCAGGGATCGAACCCAGGTCCCCTGCACCAGAGGCACTACTTATGTGCTATGCTGGCAGTCACAAGAATAAATAATTTTTAAAAATGCAGTTCCAATTACATAACATACAGCAAATATCAAAATTGTTGTCAAAAACTGTAAAAATCAGTGCTTGTCCACCAAAACCAATGTAATAATATGCTTTAGGCAATTTCCTAAATAATGTAGCAGACCATCATAAAATCCATGTATCCACCTCTAGCAAGGAAGTTGAAAAGGTAAAATGGAAAGGATATTATTTTCTTGATATTCATAAAAGGATCTTCAGAGGGAGCAGCCTAAAATAATGTTTATTCCAAATAGGCTTTATGTGTTGCATGTTAAAGGCTCTATTAAGGAAAAACAAAAAAAGGCGTTGTCTTATTATTGTCTAGCTGTTATTCAGGGCAAAAAAAGAAACAACAAAATAATATTTAACTATTTGAGTATGTGTTCAAAAAATTCAAAATAATTGCAAAGTAAGTGAGGTTATGTAACACTTGAAGTCAAACTAGGAACATTTTATTCATGATCATTTCATGTATGCATCTGTTTATAGAAATTAACTTCTGACTTAAAACGTTATAACTGACTTTTACAGCACAGTATTTACTCTCTCTGTCTCTAGAAGCTGTTCTTTAAAATAAACAGGAGCCAGAAATACTTCAGAAAAACAGACCTTTGTTTAAATGAATGCTGATGTTCAGTTAATTTATTTTACATGTGGTTTAAACGATTTTGGAGAAAATGGCACTAAGACAAATATTTTTATAATGTAAAATATATCATTGCATGTTACATCAGAGATCCATACCTTTAATTGGCATATACCTTCTTTCCTTGCTCCAAAATATTAAGTACCTTCATAATCTGTAATAAGTCAGCACAAAAATGAAAAATAAAAGTTATCAGCAGAAAATCTGCATGAATCTCATACACAGATTTGCATCAAACAAAACACTTGTAATAGCTGTTAAATGAACATCACCTAGAACTTCCTGTCTACATGTAAAACTTTCTGATATGTTCTTTGTCCATTGTCTTACAGTTGTGGAAAATTAGTTCTTTGGGCTTAAATGCTGGTTGCAGAAAAAAAAAAAGAATACTCAGAAAATTGTGGGGTAGAAAGGCAGTACCGAAATAGACATTTTTAGGATAGGAGCAAGAGAGGGCACAAGCTTTTTCATTGTGCTACATGTGTCAACATTTAATTTATCATTTTAGAGACCTTGATTGTGAATCCTGTTTGTGGCATGTCAGATATAAACAGAGTGCCCTCTTGTGTAGTACTGTTCACTATCACTAGATGTGTCTGCTCAATACTGCATTTGAGTTGTGTAACCTACTGAATGCATAGTAATACTGTATACTCATCTTGTTCAGTAGAAAGAGTGCTGTGTGGTATGTGCATGTAATGGTTAGTTTATCATTGTGTACCAGTATTCATTAGTTGAGGTTGTATGTATACACACTTGTGTGAGATGCATTTCATTTTGACTGGTAAATGATGTTTCACAGTCAATTGCAATTTGTGCATGCAACGCTCTTATTATTATACTGCATCAGTGACCCCATGCTCATAACCTCAAAGTGCTTATTTTGGTATTGCCTTTCTACCATACAATTTTCTGCTCCTTGTATAATTTCAGTGAAGCATAAATCATACTATGGCAAGTGCTCGCTTGAAGTTTTCCAACTCATTTGCTTTCTGCATCACTAGGTAATCACTTGCTAGAGATCATTTCTTTTTCTCTTGGATATTTTTACCATATATTTGTATCCCTTATTTATTGTTGTTTGTTAATTTTGTTGTTGGCATATGCATTCCTGCTGCTTTTATATTTACCTGCATAGCAATCATATTTTGTATTGGTGTTAGCAGTTCAGGTGCAGCAACAGAGGTTTGTTTATTATTTTGGTAACTGTTTCAATATTATTAGTTAACAGTGGAGTTGGTATTTTGAACCATCTTTGTATGAATGCTGCTTATATATGAAATTTTATGATGATTTTATTCTAAAATGTTCCAATTTTATTTTCTTAACATTTTTCTTCCTACCTTAACTGTATAGGCAAGCAAGCATACCTTTTAATTTAACATTAAATTTATTGTACTGCAAAAATAAAGTTAATTGTAACTAAACAAATTTTAATTGTGCACTGCATGTATTTATAGGATATAGTTGTATTTCAGAAAATCTATCAAGTCTGTCAACCATTTTAAAATATTTAAGTTTGTTGACAAATTTTTTGGTGTATTGGATCTGTCAAGGTAGTGTCCTACATGTAGGGGTTGGGGTTTTGGTTCAACTGCAGATATGTAGAAGTATCTTCAATTCTGTATGTTTCAGTATGTTGTTTCTACCACCACAACTTACAGAGAAAACACAATTACACAATATGATACATCTCACTTTATCAATGTCATTTCTAGCACCATGAGTTATAGAAAAACACAATTATATAATATGATACATCTCACTTTATCATTGTCACCTTCTTTGCAGATGAGAAATTTAAAATTCATGTTTTAAAACATCTGAAAATATCCACTTTCTTTTAAAAGGAGTTACCACTATTAGAAGTTATGCATAACATTACACACTACACCACAGGCTATAGATAACAGTAACCAAACCATACATGTGTGTCATGCACTGTAGGATGATGCAACAAAACAGTATTTCAAATCACACTGCACAGCGTTTAAATTACTGAAAGTCATTGGCCCCTTGGGTGTTTAAAAGTTTAAAGATCTGTAAAACATAATAATAAAACTATTTTTTCAAGAAGTGGTATAAATAGTGGTCCCACTGGGTATTTGGGCAGAACATGGGACAACAGTCTTAAATTACTGTCCCATCAAAATCAGGATATCTGAGATCCCTACGTTGGAGCTGCTTTTGATATTGATTTATTGGCATGTGTGCAGCTATGAAAGAAGGTAGCCTTTGTAATAATGCTGCCCCTGTCAAGTGTATTTATGGTTATGCTGTGTTGTGATTCAAATGCTTCATTTAGAATACCAATAATCATTTTGACAACAAAGATGTTTAAAATTATTTTGTTTTTTGTTGATATCAGCACTTGGGTTTGTTATGCCACTTTTTGTCTTTTACTTTATAATGCTTCTTTGTAAATTGCATTCCACTGTCATTTTCTCTACACTGAAATAAAACTTCACCACATAGATATACAACTAACTGCAACTCCTTCAAATGTTACCAATGATCATTTGCATAATTTTACTGTAAGAGCTTATTGCTATTTTCGGCAATTATAGTTTAGTTTCTACATCTGCTTTCACGCTGTTCTGTGTATTTGAACTGAAAATACTGTGGCACTGGTTAACCTCACTTAGGATCTCCACATAGGCCTTAGCAATGATGGTGCCTCTACCAGATTATGATTGTGGTTAAGGTGCACCACCACCAAACTTGATGTAGGATGGTGCCTACACCAGACTGTCATGTTGGACTTAACAATGATGGCACCTCTACTAGATGCCACAGTAAATTGAAGACTGGGCATCTTTACCAAAGGGTGATCTACTGGGACTGGAAGGGAAGTGCAGTGGGGGCTGGGGTAGTTCAGAGTGTTACTTACTAGGTTGGCTGGGACTGTGGTGAAGAATTAAGTAGACATGTTACTCTGGTCTAAATAAGTTTTAATCTATATAAATTTATACATTTATATAATAATGAAATAAGCAGGAAGGGTGATCAGTGTTTCAGCTGTTGGCTTTACCTTTGCAGAGATTCCTGGCATCCCAAGTTCCATTTTGGAAGAGATCTTTAAAGATCAAAGTGTTACAGGTTCTTGTTAACACAGGAAATTGACTCCCTGCTTAGTCAAAATTTGTGAGTTTAAAGATATTTGCTGACAAGGAATCTAAGTGAAGCATTTGTTAGCACATATCACCTAAGCTGGACTCCTAGTGTATGTCGGAAGAGCATGGTTCCCAAGGAATCGCAGAATCTGTTCCTGCAACATGAGCTTCCAGAAAATTACTTGCACATATGCTAACAGGAAGTTGCATGTCTAGACTTCCATAAATTATGTCCCAAATATCCCAATTCTATAAATTTATACTTTTCAGAAGCCTAGAAACATATAATTAATTGTTCTTCCACACAATAGCTGTGTGTAGGACAGGATTGGAAAGGGTAGAATGAGACTGAAAATTTCAATGCCATCACTGGGATCTGAGCCATGGATCTACCGGTATCCGTCCAGGTGTTCTAACCACTATGCTGCCATGGCCAACATGCCAATACAACATTAAAGTCTCCAACTCACTAGCATTTTCCTGGCAAACCACACAAGGAGCTCTCAATTCACATGAAATAACATACCTTAATGGCGACTTACAATATTGTAGGTACTTAAGTCCCGCTTCTAGTTTAACCAACTATAAGGTAAATGAATGCAATTAATTGTTCTTCCACACAATAGCCGTACTTAGGACAGGGTTGGAAAGGCTAGAATGGGACTGAAAAATTCAATGCCATAGCTGGGATCTGAATCACGGATCTTTCTGCATTGAATTTTTGTTTCATTCTAACCTTTACAAAAAATATAATCGTCACAACACTTCTTTTGTCACTGTTGAGAGATAACTTGGTAACTCAGAAAGATTTATCTTGTGTTTGTGCAATAGGCCAAGAGTTAATGTGTGCTTGATATAGTTAGTGCACATAAGTCTCCTCCTATATCAAGAAAAGAGGGATATTAGGTAACTCTGGCTCATTTGCACCATAATTTCAGCCATCACCTACAAATAAATTTGTTAATTTACAGAATGTCAAATATAATGCAGTTTAACCTAATATTCCAATATGTTATATGGATGTTTTTAGGAAAACATTTTGATTGTCACCTGAAAAACGTTTTGAGCTTTTAACCTACAATATTTTAAGGCAAAGCTACACTGAAAATTCCAACTTCTTTAATAATCAATCTATCACTATGAAAATTTAACCAGATAATTAGAACATCGTTTTAAACTTGCATGCAATTTTTCATTCTGCTATACCAAATATTTTAGCAGTTATTAATTCCTTTGTATGGAAATAATTGTAAAGATTACTCTCTATATAAAATGTTCCACGCATTAAAACGTTTGAGATTTTTTGTTTTAGACTAGTACAGAGCATTATTAAAAAAACCCACATTCTTGTTTTTTTTATTATTCTTTTACCATTTGTTCTAATACTTTTTTCTTATGCTATCCCAAACTTTTTTGAAAATAGTTACTTTTTTATATGTTAACACTATATAATTTACAAAACATGGTCATTTATAAGAAAAGGGGAATGTGAATTTCTTTATTTACATATTATGGTCCTAACCTGCAAGTTTCACTTAGCTAAATGAAAAACTTTGATGTGTGGGACATCTTGTATACCGAAAAATGTTAGAAAAAAGTTCCTCAAAAAATAAGTTTTAAAGCAATGGTTGTTCAAATTTTATATTTCTAACCTTTGCAAGGAGCTAAAATTCTCCTCCTGCATACATGGGCCCCTCTTTCTGCTATTCCATCTGGTGTGCAACAAGTTTACCATATTTCAGATCCTGCACAATGACTTTTTATTACACTGACCAGCAGTGGCACTCCACTGAAGCCGACGACTATCCCTCCACCCACTCCATAATTCATTAATTCCTTTGCGTTCTGTGATTTCCCTGCTGTGCATCTTTTCAGCAGCTCATCAGAAGCTAAATTAATGTATAATAGCAGCACTTTCTTGACAACCCCTTTTGAAAGGACTGTCTTCATGTGTGTATTGTCTTGCTGGCTGTTCTCTTTTGGCAATGACACAATGAGTACACAATGTGTTGCAAGTTTTTCTTTTAGCTTAGTGAAATTTGTAGGTTAGGTCCATAATATGTAAATAACAAACTTTACATTCCCCTTTTCTTATAAATGTTGTTTCCAAATTATTAATTAAAATGTAAAAAAGTTATGTGGTTAAATTTTCACAATGATAGTTTGATTATTAAAGAAGTTGGAATCTTCAGTGCAGCCTTACGCGGCATTTAAACATTAACGACCACCTGCAAGTGTCCCTTTAGATGACCATATAATGACCTAAAGTGGAACAAATGATAAAAATAGCACATTTTCTATTTCTACATACCTTAAGCTACCAAAAAATGCCCAAAAAGAAAATTTCAAGATTTTAAGCATTCTGACCAAATTTTCAGTGCAGCCTTGCTGTAAGTTTGGTTTAATATTCTAGTCTTACCTTTTTTAGTGTTAACTATTCACTTTTTTAGCTTTCCTTTTCTAACTTTTAGCTGTTTTACCTATGAAGCTTAGTTCGTTTTACTGTTCAGTTACATTTCTGTACTCGTTTTACCTTGGTCCAGGCTAGTTCTATGGGACTGAGATTGCACATGTATGGAGAAAACAAATGACATTCTGGCTCAATGAAACTCAAAATGCATCTGCTTTAGAAACCTCTTTAGGTTTGTTTCAATCATCCTGTAAAAATCTGCTTTACTGATAGAATTGTCGCTGAACCCCTTTGTTCTCTAACCACAATATCATAGCAGATTTCACTCTACTCCTAGATAGAGATTTATCTACTTCTGCACTAGTTTTTTCTTTACTTCCGAGATAACATTAGTGACTTGTCCAATTTTTAACTGAAATTAAGAGATATTAGCGAGCATATGTAGTGGGAATAACATTGGAGGTAAGTTGGCAACCTAACCAGCAGCATCGTTATCTAGGAAGTTTACAAAACCCAAGTTATACTATCGTGGAATGCCTCTCCTCTCCTCTCCCCTTCAGTCCCCTAAGACCATGAACTGGTAAACAGACAGTACATGTCTGGCTTTGTGCTGTCTGAAATTCCTCCTAAATGTGCATTTTCTGTTTTTCATTTTATTTTATTTATATTTTAATATTCCATATTTTATTTTTCAAAGCATTGCAGTACATCACATTATGTTTCAAAAACATACATTGCAAAAAATAAACAAATATTGCTAACATACTAAATGGGAAGTGTAATGTTATATTGCAAATATGAGGTAAACAATAAATATCCTTAGTTATTAAGAATTTCATAAACATCATTAATATTCACAAGATATTTTAACTACATTTTACTTGAGAGCTTTCTTCGCAAATTCTCAGCACTTTTCTTGCAAATCTACCTGGCATGCTCCAAACAATGGTACATTTCACATTTCTTGCATCATTACCTTGATAGTCACTCCTTTTTTTGTTCCAGGGAACAGCTCTCACAAAGTTTGCATTTGTTTTACATAGAAGGACTAGAAGAAAACTTGTAGATTTCTACAAGCCAAAATTTTTTAAGATCTTGTTGAAATGCACTGGTTATTGCCCTTGTAAGAATGCTTCTTTTGGGCAGATGATCAAAATATAGCTCTTGGGATAACATTTTCAAGAATGGCCTCCTGCTCTTTATTTTAATTCCATTGCCTAGGAAGAGAATTTGAGCATTCAGTGCATATATTTTTGCCACAGCAGAAAGTATCACAAAAGCCACCTGCAACAGTTTCAAGCAACATCATATGTGGCACATATTTTGTCTACCACATCTACACCAGATTTTTTTTTCATTATAAAACATCATCTCCGGCTTCTGCTTTCACCAGAGTTTTGATCAATGCCATTATCAAAAGCTGACTGGATATCACAAGGACATTCCTGCCTTTCATAGGAATATAGGAAATACGAGAAGCCTCTTCTCTAAATGCAAACACACTAGAATGCTGGGCTCTCCCTTTTATGTTGTGAACTCTACTGGAAGCTGTGTCTTATTTTTGTTCAGTGTTCTGACAAAGGACAGATTCTCTTTCTGCAGATCTTTGGCTGAACCAATTATCTATGGTGATGTTTCTTCCACTTTTGTAAGTCAGTTGTGCCAATTGAGGAGCGTTTTTCCAAAACTCAATAAATTTTGTGAAATTGAGTTATATATAGTATCGGCATAATGTTTACCTTCTGCATCGTTTTGTGAAATCAGATTTTGCAAAATTCGAATTGTGTCCTGTGTAGAAGGTAGGGAATATTAGCAGTTTTTTCAAAACTCGATAGATGCACTTGCTCAGTTAAAGCAAAGGTCGATAGATGCAATTTTATGAATTTATTGTCCAGAGTGTAGCAACCTGAATTCTATGAAACGCATGTTGACATTGACTGCCATCTCACTGTTGCAATTCTAGTAATTCTCAATCATTTCTGCAAGCTTTGTACACTGTTGCTTCGTTGGAAATAACTACGAACTCAGGTTGTGCGCTTGGATTTCACATTCATTTCTGCAAGCATTTTGTTCCATTTATATCCCGTCTTTAACTGCAGAGGTCATATCGGAGACCTTGCCTATTGGCAATGGTGTTACTTGTTTAACAGTGGGTTTTTCGATCTTTGGGGGTTTTTATATGTTGAATTCACACACACATTCACACTTTCATTCATACTTCCAGACTCAGGAAAGATGAGGAAAAATCTTGGCTGGAGAAAAATTCCTAGCCCCCTGCCGGGAATCAAACCCGGGACCCATTGCACAGCAGGCAGGTGCTTCTACAAGCTTTGTTATACTTACATGGCATTTTATTCTTAACTGAGACACTGCACTGTACTATACACATTGGACAGGAGCTCAGATTGCGAAACTGTACCAGTCGTAGAATGCATGGGAGGTAGGAATTGCAAAAATAAGGAAAGGAAATCAAAATGCAAGTCAAGGAAACCTCATACTCCAGCAATCAAATGTTCACGTGGTCTCGAGTGCACTCCACGAAAACCTAAAACTAAAGCTTCCAAGGAATCACAGGGGTGTTAAAAGTTAGATTATCTCTCCTGGCTAGAAAATTTCACTTATGTGGGAATGCACCAGAAGAGACGACAGAACAGGAATATTACAGAAGGGCATTACTGCTGCTATAAAGCAAGACATTAAGAAGTACAGATGTATAGATAGCCACTATGGAAGAGCAAAATCAAGGAGAAGATATTTACCTCCAGAACTTAATATCAGAAAAATTTGGACCAACTTCTGCAAAGAAAGAAGATTAAGAAATCTACCAGTCTGCTCATTGTCAAAATATAAAAACATATTTTACAACTTCTTCAGTCTTTCATTCCGTACACCACACACTGACACATGCTCAATGGGACTGATGAAGATTAAGACAGAGGCAGATGTGGAAAAGAGAAACGAACTAAGAACCATGTACAGGCTGCTCAAGCACTGATAAAGATGGAAGCTTACTTATTCATATTATTTGAAATTTCTCTGTGTGTATTCAATATGTTTGTTATATAAATAAACCAACATATATTGTTATTGTGAATGTAGCAGTACTTAGCTTTCAAGTTTATACCTAATAAAATAACCCCTATAAATATTAATATATTGGTTGTTTAGTACATTATGTACTATAAAGAGGTGAAAATAAATGAAAAAATAATAAAGGTGTAAATAAAAAGCAACAAAAACAATAAACGACAAAAATAACGAAATTTCGTGTCTTAATTTCTCGTTCACACAGAAAAGTTAATCCGCATCTATCAGCTTTTGAAAAAACTCTGCATTTTCAAACCCCAAATTTGCACCTGTTAAACTATGCTCTTTGTTTCTTTGCACATTCTATGAGACAGTATCAGCAAGGAGAATTGAATGATTAATACAGTTGCTGTGTTAACCAATTAGTATTGCCAATAAATAGAAAAAACCATTTTTCTCAGAAATGCATTTTTGGCATCTATCTAGTTTTGAAAAAAGGCTCCTCAATTGTTCCACATCTGAAAGCTTGTTGCAGAATGGTACATCAGGCTGCTTCCTGGCATAAATTTCAAAATTGTGAGGTTAGAATATTTTGACATCAGCCAGAACATAGATTTTAACTCCATATTTTTTAAGCTTAGAAGGAATATAATGTCTTGAGCGTCTCCGTCTGAAGCCTACTAGCATCTCGTTGATTCCAACACTTTCTCCCAGTGAATAACACTTCAGGCAGCACTGTGCCGAGTGGTTAAAGCGTTCGCCTACCACCTAGGTGGCCCGAGTTCAATCCCAGGGGCCTGCATGTGGTATTTGTGATGGACAAAGCGACGTCAGGGTGGCGTATCTCCAGATTCTCTGGTTTCTGCCATCACTCATTCCACCAATTGCTCCTTATCACCTTTCCAATCATTGATTTCGCCTGCATTTCATATCATCCTCTTCCTCACTATCATACCTGGTGCTTGACTGACCACCCACTTTCAGGTCTTCACTCTGCCTGGTTCATAGGTTCCTCTGCTCCCCAACAGGCGTCTGACTCTAGGCACTGGCTTGTAAGTCCTAGGGGGTGCAAGTCCTACAGAAGGGGGGGAGGGTAATCAGGTAAAGAAGCAGAAGAATTTTTTTTTGGTAGTGCTTAACACCCGCTTTGACTACATACAGCACCGCAGGCAGTGACACTGATGATACATAGAATGAAGATGGAGCACCGGTGGAATGAGATGGCAGGGGAAACCGGAAAACCTGGAGGAAACCCGTCCCAGTGCCGCTTCGTTCACCACAAATCCTACATGCAGTTGCCTGCAATTGAACCCGGGCCGCTTTGGTGAGAAGCGAGTGGTCTAACCACTCGGCTATGGCGCAGCTGAGAAGAACAAGAAGAGGAGGAGGAGTAACATTTCAAATGTTGCAAAAATGTTGCTGACAAATGTTACAAAAATGTCTCTTACTGCTGTAATGATCTAATTAATGTTTTCTTCATGAGAAGATCTGTAATCAAATCTAAGGCAGTGAAGAAGAAATTTGAAATGCTTCACATTCACTACCAACTGAAATATCTCTATGCTATTTGTACCCCATAGCTCTTCCAAAGATAACCTGCACAGGGATCCTGTCAAATTATAGAAGACCTATGAATGCGTTCATGTCTTCTTTTGCTGTCAAATTAGCATCATATTCATTGCTGAATTTGTCTTGCATGAACTCAATTTATTAATTGGTATATGTCATGATTATGTCTACTATGTCAGCTGTAATAAGACAACCCCAATTTATGGACATACTAGCACACTAGCTTGATGTCTAACTCCAGGTGGATGAATAAGCAAATTCTCTGATCCAGTTCTCTGCTGAAGAGATCTTTTTTTTTTTTCTTTCTTTCTTTTAGTGACCCCATCTTTCCAGTAAACTGAGGATTAACATTTGTATTGCCTATGTCTTCATCAATGTCATTTTGAGAAGAATGTAATGCTCTTCATGCGCTTTTGTCTGAACTTCACAATCTGTCGTTTACATAAAAAAAATCTTCATTATTGTCCTCGGTTTCATCCCACAGTACTGCCATGGCTTCGTGTAAGTCAATAGGGTTACACATATTGAACACTTCTTGTTTCTTTGATATTGGCTTTCTATAAGTCATTAGGGTTACATACATTGAACACTTCTTATTTCTTTGACATTATGTATGTAGAAATGTGACCGATAGAAAAGAAGGCTCCAAAAACAATGAGATACAAGAGCAGGCGCAGTGTATATCGCAGCTACCTTTGCTTGATATTAAAATGAAAACACAGACAACTGACCAACCATGACCCAGAAAGTGCTAGTATGGTTTTAGGAGGGTATAATGTGTTGCAGTTACTATGCATAAACGTTTGCATCTCTTTCTGATTCAATATCAGGCAACAATTAAAAGTATGACAAGATTTCATCCTTCTTCAAATCTCTCCAAGCCATGTTAGCACAGAAAAGACACACTATCACAAATAAACTAATGTAGTATTAGTTTTCAACTTCTACGTGTGTTAGCCAGGATTTGAGTCAGGCATCTTTAGCTTTACCTGCTGTTGCAATGAACTGCTCTACCATGGCAACATGCACATACAACATCAAATTCCCCAACTGACTCATATTTTTCCTGGTAAATGGCAAAGTGTCAAATTTATTGTGAAATAACATACCCCAATGGCAACCTACAATGTACCTTTAAGTCCCAAGGCTTCATAGTTAATGATAATTAATGGTTCTTCCATGCATGCCCCCTTTTTTTTTTGTAGTGTTTAATGCCCGCTTTTACTACATATGGCACCACAGGCAGTGACACTGACGATACATGGAATGATGATGGAGCACTGGTGAAATGAGATGGCAGGGGAAATCGGAGAACCTGGAGGAAACCTGCCGCTTTGTCCACCACAAATCCCACATGCGGCTGCCTGGGATCAAACCCGGGCTACTTTGGTGAGAAGCAAATGGTCTAACCCCTCGGCTACGGTGCAGCCACGCATGCCATGTATAGGCTAAAGTTGGAGAGGTGGTTCCAGTTTATTCACCATTTGTAAAAATATTACAAGGTATTGTCAAGATGATGATTAATGTGGGTGAATATATACATGGAATGATGGTGTAATATGGTAAATAAATTGCTCTTACATATTTGATTATATACACTTTTAAATTCTTCAATTGAGTAAAATACATTGTCCATTAGATATGACTTTGTTTCTTTTAGTTTTTGATTATCTTACAAACATTTGATTCTGTAAGGCAGGTGGTTGTACAGATCCTTTGCACAATTTTCTATACTTCTGTTGTTTAGTGAACCTCTTAATCTATTTCTAAAGTAATTTGTTCTACTTCTGGCGTTGTATGCGTATATATTTACATTTTTTCTTCTTTATGGTTTTTAACCACATATTTGATAGATTCATATATAAGCAAGGGACTGTAGGTATGTTGAGCTTCTTAAATGCAATTCTGCAAGATGTATTATTTCAATTATTCTAATAGCTTTTTTCTGAAGCCTAAGCAATTTTGTAATTAAGGTTTTTTGAGTGGCACCCCATAGAATAATACTGTATGTTAGGTGTGAGTGAATAAAGGCAAAATACACTTGCATAATGCTGTCCTCATCCTTCACCTGCCTAGTTTGTCTCAAAACATAGATTCCACTTTTGTTTTAGTAGTAAATGAGTCGACCTATAGACACTCATAGTTTTACTTACACTTATTTTTGTCCAGACACGTTTCAAAGACCAGTGTCTTCATTTTCAACAGTTTCTCGACTGGCAACTGAAGAGGAAACATCTGTTGTGGTAGTGACTGGTCTACTCATTTACTTCTAAAACATTTGAAAAGTTTCACTGTCTATATCATTTAATATACAAGGTGTATCCAGAAAGTAAGTCCCGATGACCGATAAAGAGAACAAAAACATCACTAAGTAAGAAATATTTATTGGAATAATTACATAGACTCACTGGCTACTTTTCAACATAGTCACCACCATTGTTGAGGCATTTATCGCAACGGTGCACCATTAATTTTATGCCCAAGTCATAGGATTCTGCCACCAATGTCCGCAGCCACGAAGTCACTTCATTTTGCACCTCAGCATCCTGTGAAAACGTTTTCCTGCCAGAAAACGCTTCATGAGACAGAAGAAATGAAAGTCACTTGGAGCGAGGTCGGTGCTGTAGGGTGGATGTTCGAAGACCTCCCAACCAAACTTATTCAACACATTTCATGTGGCGTTGGCTGTATGGAGTCTTGCATTGTCATTCCTAAGCGTAATACCTCTTGTCAACATTTAACATCTCTTGTTCTGGATTGCTCGCCTGTGTTTATGCAACGTCTGGCAATATCAATTAGCATTTACGGTCTCCCCTTGCGATAAAAAGCCGCACAAGAGGACACCACGTCAATCCCAGAAGACAGTGTACATGATTTTTTGACAGAGATTGCTTGAATTTGGTCTTCACAGGTGAACCACTATGCTGCCAATGCACTGATTGTTGTTTTGTCTCCGGTGTGGCGTTCGCCACAATGTTTCATCCCCAGTGAGAATATTGTCGAGAAACTGGTCACCTTCTGCTGCGTATCGCTGTAGGAATGTTAATGCTGTGGCCAGACATTTGGTTTTGTGTTCATCTGTCAGTTGTCTAGGTGCTCATCTTGCACACACTTTGTGAAAACCAAGCCACTGGGAGACAATTTCGTGCAAAAGCAAGTGAGACATCTGGGGAAACTGACAAGAGAGTTCTGAAATTGTGAAGTGTCGGTTCTGCACAATTGCTTGCCGCACACTTTCCAATGCTTCTGGCGTCTCCAGGGACAGTCAGCCATTACAGTCTTTGTCATGAATATTGGTTCTTTCTACCGTGAATTGCCTGCACCATCGTTTTCCCTTACTGTCACACATCTCTTGTCCATACACGTGACAATTGGCAATGGATCTCTGCTAGAGATTGCTTTTGAGCATGAAAAAATCGGATGACTGCACGAACCTCACATTTGGCGGTAGACAATATCGGAGCAACCATTTTCTCCTAGCACAGAGCAGTAACTACTGCTGTCACAAAACTGAGACTTTACTGCAATGTTACCATATACTTCCTCTCTTCTCCTGTGCGCACCCATTCCTATCCGACTGGTGGTACTATCTCTGGACGCGATTGGGACTTACTTTCTGGATGCACCTCGTATATTAAGTGGAATAGATTCCACTGTTCACTTTTTTGGTAATACTTTCTACATGCATTTGCCAGTTTAAATTTCTATCAATCACTAAGCCCAAAAGTCTGTGTGTTACCTGTCCGATACTTTTGTTCCCTATTTTTCAATTTATGCTTGAATCATTCTTGTCCCCCACCCTAATTTGCATCCATTCAGTTTTTTTTGGTATTCAATACTATGCCTAATTCTTTACTACGGCTAATAATTTATTTGCTCCTTGCTCAAGTTTGTCATCTGTGCTTGCTTTTACTATTATTGTTATATCATCTGCATATCCGATTGCTATCTCCCCTTCTTCATGTATTTTACTAAATATTTCATTTATGTATAATGGGAATGAATAAGGCCCCAGCTTAGAACCTTGAGATACTGTATGTTTCATCTGTTTAAAGGATGGCCTAAATCTTCTCACATGACCTTTGTCCTCATGCCTTATTTCTGTACACTGTTTTCTTTTCTTTAGGCAACTCTTTAGCCAAGCTAATACAACTCCCCTAATCCCATATCCTTCCATAATTTCAGTCAATTTATCAATATTAATGCAGTCAAACTCTTGAGACAAATCAATAAATACTGCTGCTACACATTCTTTCCTCTTTAAAAATTCTACTATTAAGTCGTTTCCCAATCAAATTGTATTTACTGTTGATTTTGCGTTCTGAAATCCAAATTGCAATTTTGAAATAATGTATTTATTGCAGAAATTCTGCAGTTGTTCCAAGAAAACCCTTCCATAATTTTTTAAAGTACCGAACACAACAAAATTGGACAGTAGTTTTCCATATGCCTTTTTGATCCCTTCTATTTATAAATTGGTGTGGTGACCGCTTGTTTCATAATTTCAAGAAATGTTCCTGTACTAAAACATAGATTCACAATATGTGTTAGAGGCTGTACTATTTCATATTTGCAATGCTTGACTATTTCATTTGTGTATTCATCTAGCCTGCTTGATTTTTTGTGCTTTAGTATATTTGTTTCATAACTTCAACCTCTGTAATCCTAAGCAAAACCATAGAATTGTTTTATGACCTGTTAATTTTTAATTTACTTGTATTTGTTGTAATCTCTAATAATTCTACAATAATTATGAAGTAATCATTAAACAGTTCACTTATTTGTTGCAGTTCTATAATTAAATTACTGTTTGTTTCTATTATGAGATTTTCTATGTTGTTTCTGTTCTTCCCTATATGTAATGATTTTATTATTTGCCAGGTGGATTTTATCTTCTTTTCTGAATTTTGAATTAGTGCTTTATTATGCATCTTTTTTGCTTCCCCATTTTATTTTATTTAGCGTGTTCCTATATACCTTAGAGAATTTTCATTTAGATTGGACAACTTCATTACAAATTTCATTCACCTCATGGAGGTCCTTATTCCTTTAGTTATGTAATAACACTCTTGTGCTTTATTACCATTGATTTTTTTGCAGTGGTATGGAATCTTCTAGACAGCTTTTTAATATACTAATGAAAGTATTGAACATTTTATTTATTTCTGTAACTATATAAATTTACCCAATTAATCTGTCCAAGATTTAGCCTTAGTGTGGTTAATGGTTTTAAGTTTATTGCACTTTTTACTTCTTACAAATTTTGGTGCTTGTCATTCAATTTATCAATAATGTTATCTTCTAATAGTTGTCCAAAATGATCACTTGAGTCCTGTTTTGATTAGTGAAAACTTATTTCTTGTTTCAGGTTGGTATACACATGGTCTATGCAAGTAGCTGAATAATTGCTTACCCTAGTTGGCCCAGTGTCTACTCTTATTAGATTATGATGCACATTAATTCAAGCTCTGATCTTTTCAATTTAATTGTTACTGTCATGTCTATTTTAAAGTCTCCCATTACTACAGTCAGCTTCTTCTTTATTTTGTTGAAAGGCATCCGTCTGATTTCTCTATAAGCACCTTTTCATCGGTTCTTGGTGGGCTGTATGCACCTATGATTATCAGATTTCTTTCCCTTAAAACAATTTGTATGCCTGCTAATTCACAATTCATTTCTAAGCAAAATTCCTTGCAGTCAACTGCTTTGTTCTTAGAGTTTTGTTTAATATATACAGCTAGCCTCCTACCCCTGCTAATATGGCTTTCTCTGCAAAAAAAAAACTTGCTGCTAGTATATATCTGTCATATTGGTTTACTCTAATATCTTCTACCTTATGGCCATGCTCCGTGACGAACATGAGGATGTATATCAGCAATATTATTTTCAATTGTATTTTTTTTTATTTATTTTTTTTTTTTTATTTTCAATTGTAGCCCTTCTGTTAGCAATATACTTAATGTTTTGATGTAGAACCCTAAAAGCTTTTGAATTAGAGTTGGTACCAACTGAATTTTTGTTTACAACCACCTGATTACTGAGTTTGCTGGCAAATATCACTAATATTTTTTACAGGATCTGTAAAATCACTTGCCTTACCTTTTATTTCACTTTGATAACATCTGTCCACAAAAAAATGTTGATCTCTTGTGGACAGCCTGTGGCTCCTCTTCTCTGAACTGCTTACTTTTGATATTTGGATCTGCAGTTCATTCCTTTGGCCATCTGCTTCTTCTATCATGATGATTTCAACTTCAGTCTTATTTTCCTGTGCCTCCTTGTGACGTCTATCTGATTTGCAGAGTGGTTTATCTTGGTTCAGTGTTTATATTTGGACTTCCTTCCAACTTAGAACAATTGGAGCTCGCTATTGCTCATCTTCAATGAGAGTTTCTTGAACTATCTTTACAATTTCCTTATTTATCTTTTCCTTCCCCATTTTGTTCATATGAAGACCGTGCCTGGTGAAATCATTTCTCTCTAGAGTTATATCCAACGCCTTCATGTGACTATGTGCTTTAATTAGTTTCTTCAGTTTTGTGTTGTATGCGTGGACCTTGTGATTAACACACAAAAAACCTTGCAGGTTGTATCTTCTTGGTGTGGCCATCACTAGTATGTTTGTATTTTTGTTTCAGTGTATGAAGTTTGAGATATGCTGTAGCCCTTCCTTGACATTATTTCTTGTAGTATCATTTGTACCCCCCCAGACTACTGCAGCATCTGATTTTTTCAGGTGTTGGATTTCTTCTCTTGCAATTTTGTGTTATTCCAAGCCCTTCTCCAGGTCTCACATAACCGCAAACTTCAGCGCCTTTCTTCATGGTGGTGGATATCTCTGCTGTAGAACCTCTTGTATGGCTATCTCTGACTACAAGTATGCTGTGATTCTTTTTCCTTTGCTGCTTATTTATATCGCTGCACAGATTTCTAAACACCTTATCTTCTTTCTTTTCTTCTTCTAAAACTGCAAAACGATTCTGCCTTTGGATGGAATTTTGTGTTGTTTGTACTGTAGGCAACAGTATTCGGTGTTCTGAATCTTTGTAGAATTGCTTTGGTGGTTTTCAAGGTTGCAAACATTTTCAGCGTCCATTTGCAGTTAGCACTGTCCAGTTTTCATCTCTGTTTTGCTTCAGATTTTTAATTGACATGCTCTCAGTTGTGCTCCACTATTTTGCATCTTCTTGATATCTATCACTTCTTTGTCCTTAAGTACTCTATTTTCTTCTTTCAGTTGACTTATTTCATCCTGAGAAGCCATCAGATCCTTTAAGAGCAGCTTCATTACTTTACAAAGTGATGTCATTTACTCACATAGCTAATTGCAGCAGCTTTCTTTTCCATTTTTACTTGATTCCCTTTCATGAACCCTTTCATTTTCTGTTGCACATTTGTTGAAGATGAATGAAATTGCCATATCACTATCACAGTTTGGATACTTATTACTGGTAAATTCATTATTATCTGCTGATCGGCTGAGTCAACACATGCTGCTGCCATCTTGGTGACATACTGTTTAACGTAATATCAACATAATAGCTCACCAAAGTGGCCCAGGTTCAATCCCAGGCAACTGCATGTGGGATTTGTGGTGGATGAAGCGGCACTGGGGCGAGTTTCCTGCAGATTCTCCGGTTTCCCCAGCCATCTCATTCCACCGATGCTCCATCTTCCATGTATCATCAATGTCACCACCTGCAGTGTTGCATGTAGTAAAAGCAGGCGTTAAACACTAGAGGGGAAAAAAAACAACAACATAGTAGCACAGTTGTTTAGAGCAACAGTGAAAAGGTGGAGTTCCATGATTCAAATTCTAGCTATGGTATTGAATTTTTTAATCTTATTCTACCTTCCCAAGTTTAGCCTATACACAAGGCATATGTAGAAGAATAATTAATTACCAATCAAGAATCAGTTTTCAAGCTCAGATTATGTGCAGTGTATTACAGTACACAGAGACTTGAACTTTTAAAAGCAGCTCAGAACAAAGATTTGGCATCTAGTATATTGTAAATAAAGAACTGCGTATACCTATTTCTCAGTGCAGAAACAGTAGATAAGGTTTGTTGAATGAATGAAGAATTTATTTGTACTCAAAAAGCAATACATTTAACCTACTAAAAACAAAAATAAAATGGAACCAGTATAATTAAATCTGATAATATTTCCTACAACTATCTCAGCTACTGGAAACCAGCAGCTATTCCCTTAACCTACTAAAAACAAAAAAACACAAATCAATGAACAAATATACCTTATTTCTATTACATTGTATAACATGCTTTCTTTACTATCAGAGCCACCTCAGCTATAATGGCACCCTGGCCTTTACTCCACTGGGTAGTTCTTATCAATCCTACCCCCTTTATTTATTTTTCCTTTCTTTTCTTATATTCCTTGCATTCCTTTCCCATTTTCCTTTTACTTTCTGTAAAAAACCAGCTATACCTCTGATCTTCTTTTCTTCTTTTCCTGCTAGCATCCTTATTTGTGCTATATTCCTCTTTATTTTTTCCTATTTCCCTTCCCAAACCTCTTTCCTCCATAATGCTGCCTCTTTACACTGTGTTATATAATGTGTTATACTTTCCCTCTACCCACACAATTCACATATTCCTTTTTCCCTACCTGTTAATCCTTTTGAATGAATGAATAAATTTATGCTCAAAAACAATACAATTTAACCTACTAACACAAAATTTAAATCTAATAATATTTCCTACATTTATCTCAGCTACTAGCTTACTAGATATTTATTTACAAACCCTTACATTCAATTTTACAGTATTTTTCCTACATTGTTTGAGTTGCTAATTTTATTCTTTGGCCCACTATACAATTTAACTCTGTGGTTATTTATGTGGTTGGACCCATGCTGGTCCACATTAATCTTTTAGATATATTGTACCTGTTCTCAATATAATGTTTATTAAAAGGGGTCACTTAAATCTGTGTACCTAGTCCAGCCATAAATACTGCTACAACTTAAAAACTAAAAAGTTCAACAGCGATGAAAGATATTGTATTTAGCTTTTAGTATGTTGCTCTTACATGTATTCAGTACACAGAGTACCAGTCACTTTTCAAAATGGCCACCTTTTGCACTGACACAGGGTCTGAGTCTTCGTGGTCACTCGTCTATGACACAACTCATGACATCCAGGGGTAAATCTGCCACCGCTGCCAACAAAGAATGCTTCAAACTTCCAATTGTAGGGAGGCTCCTCTTGCAGACAATGCCCTCCTGCACTGACCACAGTCAGTAGTCCAACCAGGCTGATAGCTGGCCAATCTGCCAACAAAATGAAGTCAGGACGTGACGCTCAAGCCACCCTTGAGTTGACCTTGCCCTCCGGGCTGGAGCAAAATCCTGCTGGAAAATCCAGGGTTGGTGTTGAAGCAATGTGCCTGTTAAATTCTTCACAATAGCCTACAAAACAGTGCTTTCATACACTCTAGCATTGATTTTAACCCCCTTTTTGCAAAAATGCAGCTGGGTGGCATCAGAATAACTCACCCCCACCAAACCATCACAGAAAAGAGATGATGGGCCCCCTGAATTTTCAGCTTCCTGAGAGGTTGATGCATACATCATTTTGGCAATTGAAAGTTTCTTCAGTGGTGAATATTTTCTCATCGGCAAAGAGCATCTTATGATGACCATTATGGGCATGATGCTGCAGATGTCTACATTTTAGCACTCTCTGCTTCTTTAGACATGCCTCAAGGCAATGTGCTGTACCTCGGTGATAATCCATTAATCCAAGATTCTCTGACTTAAACTTTCAATTGCCAGGATCACATCAGCATTCTGGTGTGCTGGAATTTTGTCCCGCAGGAGTTCTTTTACATGCCAGTAAATCTACTGACATGGAGCTGTCGTTTTTAAGCACACTTAAAAACCATCAGTCTGGGCCAGATTTGAACCTGCGACCTTGGGGTCAATAGGCCAGCGTCTAACTAACTGAGCCACTCAGACCGACGGTTCGCTAACACTAATCTGGGCATTGACCGTTTCAAAAATGTTCATTCTATGGGCCATGAATGACTACTTCCATACTGGATTTTGCAAATGTGAGCTGCAACTGTTTGTTTTGCTGCTGAAGTCTTGACACTGCCTGGGGAACCCTCACTCAGATGATCCTTAACATACCTGGTTTCAGTGAATTATTCAATGGTCCGCTACACAAATATATGACTGATGTGAGCTCTTTTAGGGTTTTGAAAATTTCAGTTTCAGATTTTCCAACATTATATAATGGTGTCACGGCAACAGGATCTTCATAGTCATCCCATTCCATGTTTAAAACTGGAGTTATATGCTTCCTCTTTCACAGACAAACTCAAAATGGTTCAGGGTGAAAGTCGGCATAAAGGTGGCTCCTTAACCTTAAAACCAATTGTACAGTGCACCTCAAAAGTTTGTAACAATATTTATGGCTAGAATAGGTATTTGATTTCTGTGTAATTTGTGATAAGTTATAGCTATAATACCTGCTTTGTATTTTGAACCCGCTTTTTAACATATATTTATAGTTGTTACATTCTTGTTATTTTTTATCAGGTGGAAATGTTTCTTCTGGGATATACATTAGGAGTGACAATACGAGTAGTTCGCCCATCTGCATATGGAACAGATGACTTCATTTGCTCTTACCCAGATTACAATGAAGGAAATCTCCCTCAAATTTTTCTAATTGCTGAGGATGATCGCCATTACAATGTGCTTGTGAATTGAGATATGGTTTGTGTAGAGTAATGAAAATGTCTATTTTGTTTGTTATGATGTAGTAATGAGTACAATAAGAAAGTGCAATGCTCAATGATTCAGTATTTGAATACTATAACACTGCAATGCAATTTAAGGTGTTTTGTTTCTGACTTGTTAGTACCTGTTTTTTTTTCTGCCATATGAAAATATTATGTATGACAAGAAAAAATATAAATTTTTATTGACTTAAAGTGTTTGAATATTTCAGGAAAAATTGAAGTTTGCAGCAATGATATTAAAGAGATTTTCTCCTTACTGCCAAAAAGCATTATCACTCTTCTCAAGTAACGAGATACATGCACATTACCTGCCATTTAGCATGTTTCTTATCAAAAAGATATTTTAAGAAGCACATGCATTGTTGCTGATTTTGAATTTTTTGAATTTTTTAAAATTGAGCAATAATGAGTGTGAAAAGTTCTTGAAGCAAAAAATATTACTGTGCTTTCTCATTATTGATCTTCGATTCTCAATTGTAATACATTGTGAAGCTCTGAGGGATCAAATTTTCATCCAACAATGTTAATGGAACTATAAGTCAGGTATAAAGATTTTGTCATAAGAATCATTCACAGCAATTACTGTTGGTAATGTTGTTCGATTATCAACTTCTAAAAGTCGAATATTATAGGGATTTAATTCATTTTGGGGAATTATATAACACACCTGGAAGGCAATTTGAGAGAAATTGTATGCTAGTCAACATTGTCACATTGAACCACTGAGCCCTTAAATACATAGTATCTACCATTTGGTTTTATATTTTGTGTGTGTGAGTGTGTGTGTGGGATAAGATATCCTGTTCTATCAACTCAGTACAGTGTTGCCATTAGGAAGACATATTTTTAGAAATTATCATGGAGGTATAGTTCTAGATTATTGTACTAACGGGCACGATAGTGGTATGTAATCATGTTTTCATACTCCAAAAGTGTCACATAAAATCAAATTGTGTACAGTATATATGTATATAAATATCATAAACTATTTTTGAAAATGAATCCCCAAGTCCATGGCTCCATTTCCAAAATAGAAAATTATGCTATTTTTGCTGTGACTTATCCCTTGCAATTAGGTAGTAAACATGTACACTGCTTACCAAGTATTTGGAATTTTCTCGAATTTTAAAACTCGGTGTACTTTACTCTCCCAGCCTTACACACATGAAGTATATTATCATAGAAAGACAAAAAACATAAGTATAATTGTTGGCAACTCTAAACAGAGGTGCTGTAATGTGCTACTCTGTGATAATGCATATGAATAGTTACACTTAGTTTCACATGTGTGAGACAAGTGTTGTAACAATTTCTAAGTTGCTGCTAATATTCTGAAATGTGTATGGCTTCTGTTCTCAAACCTACTTAACATGTAGGTCATAAATAAATGCTCTTGTAATTGGCAACATTATATAATTGCCAGGAGCCTTCTTAGTATGAAATATAAAGAAAGTTAAATAGTTGTTACCCGAAACAATAAAAATGTGCACCTTAACTTCTGAAACTACTCTGGACTACTTCCCAAAGTAAATTCTGTTTAGATATTAAATCATACATTAAGTTTACTAGTAGCAACTTTTTTTCAGTGTGCAATTTTAGTTTTAGTATATGTATTATGTGCGTTATTATCTGGGTGCTAATTTGTTGTATTTAACAGCCTTATTCATGTATTAATTTATCATGTAAAATTATTCTTCTTTACTTCATTTTTACTGCTATATATTATGTATACAAAGGTAATTTTAAATCGAATGCACAATTAAACTTCACTAACTTGTGCCTTTATATGATTCTGGTTTTGTTACCTGCAAACTCTGAACCATAGTTGAAAGATACTGAGGTTGAACTCATAAAATGGTTGACTTTCTTTATATCCATCCTTTTTTATTTTAGGAAATAAAATTAAAAATTTCCAGATAGCCCAGTTTCTTTTTTTAAATTTTTTAATTACATCATGAAGAAATAAACATGATTTTAAAAAAATACTTTTTGTTCTTCAAGTTTGTTTCTTCCAAAAATGTGAATCAGTGAACAGACAGATCTTTTTTGATGGGTCACTAATATCTGCACTACCTCAGATCTTTCATTATTTAGAGAGTTGCTTCACTTTAATGCACCTGTATAAAGTTTTGAAAATTCTTATAGGTCAGATACCCTACAGTAAACAAGTTATTTGATATAGTTAGAAAGCGGGAGCCACAGAGCATAAGATATTGTGAACTACATTGGTTTACATGAGCTGTTGATCTTAATAACCTTTCCTGGTGGCAATAGTAGAAAACAAATGAAACATTGGCCAACATTGAGAAATTCTTTAAATAATACCAGGATAAATATTTTTGCTCAGTTTCTCATAAGTATATTTTAATAACTGCATAAGGCCATGGTAGAATACAGTATACTTTCTCTTTTTTAAATTTCAAATAGCGTCTCTTTTCTCAGCTGAAACATCACGAGACAAATAAATATGTATGAAACATTAATGTACTGCTTCACCTATCTGAGAGTTGAGAAGAAAAATATCTGAGATTGTCATGTTTTTGTCCGTTTTAATGGATTTCAGAATAGTCTTGATATATTTTTTTCCTGCCTCACTTTCAAAGCAAATTTAATGATTGTAAAGATCAGTGAATAATGTTATTTATTAACAGGCACACGGTTTCTTTAGTTGCAAGTTAGGATAAGTTGAATCATTACAAATGGGCAAACATCTCTAAGATACAAAACTCTACATTAGTTTTGCTAATGTTGAATAGTTCTAAACATACATTGTAGCAGAATTTGCAAATGTTTATATTTTTATATTGATTTTTGTTTTAAAAACTCATTATTTTGCATAATCTTAAATAAAAATGTTTAAAAATGCAGGACTATCTTTCAACTGAAGTACAGCAACATTGTCAGCAGCAGCAATATTATGGAAATAAATATCATTCATTAATTAAGAATAAAGGATATTTTTTTTGAAAATAAAGTAATTTAAAAGGAGCAAAATTAGTGTTAGTAGCGTTCCTAAGAACTTGCTCATGAGTTTATTTCACATAGTAAATGCAGTAGTATTGATACTACTATAGGCTTTGGCTTTCAACATTTTTCAAGAATTTAAGGAGCTCAAATTTATTATGATTCCCCCAAATTGATATAACTATTCTGTAAATTTCTATTTATGGGTAGCATTTTCTTCAGTGCTGACGCTGACACTTTACAGAGCTTTTCTATTTGAGTAATCAATTATGCACATGCCATGAGAACACTGAATAAAATAGATGTTTTGTATTTTTCATTAACAATGAACAACTTTGTCTGTGAAGTATGTAATAGTATAGAAATCTAGCAACCTCCATATAAGCGTATTTAATTGCTCATTTTGCCTTAAAAGAGCTAGTGTCTTGTCTGTCTTTAACTTTTGTAGGACAAAGGAAATTCAGTGGTTTCAAATACATTAATGGTGCCTTTATTTATAGTTATAAGAAGTGTTGCGTAAGTATTGACACAATGTTAATGCAGGATATTACTACATTATTGTACAATATTATATGTTTATAATTATTGCATTGGCTATAAAAGTGTTTTATATTTTTAATAGAAAGACCCATAAGAAAGTTGAATTATAAAGTTCACACATAAGTTCAGATCATTAACTTCTGTACTTTTAAGCAATAAATAAAACCTTTTTGTTTCAAACTAAACACATTATCTTGACTTGAGAACAATTGTAATTCTGCATTTTTTGCAGCTACATACTCAAAATCGGTTTCCACAGAAGATATTATTGGGACATTTTCTATAGGTTTTGCTGCACCTGAAGTAAAATGTTAAGTTATTTATTTAGTTATTAATATAAATGGAGCATAGTATTCTTTGTTTAATAGCAACTTACAATTTTGGCAGAATATACATCTGGGGCTTGTTACCTAATATTTACAAAACTACTTGTAATTTGCAGCTCAAAATATTTTTCTTTTGCATAATGGTTCACAGGAAAGCCACAAATTGCAACTAAAATTACTGTTGTAATATTAGTATTATTAAAGGCTTCTCTTGCAAAATTGCTATGCATCACAAATTATCAGTAAATATTAATACTTTATCTACAACCAAGGTCCAAAACATTTAAATCTGGACTGCTGCTTGAAGATAATATTCCATCCATTTTATCTTGCTGTTACAAGGATTTCACAATCTTGGTCAGAACAATGTGGTTTTGTGTTGCCCTGCTGAATTGTGATCATTGTCTTCTTTCAACGTGCAGGAAACTGTTGTTGGATAGCTGGAATGACGCTTTGGGTAAGCATATCTCGAATGTCATTTAGTGTCACAGATGTATTAGAGCTGATGACAGAGTTCCACGTGGTCGGTTATTGCTGTTTCTTTTTGCCTCAATGAATGGCCAATACCTTTCGTGGTTCATTAAACCATTGCTATTTGTGTGAAACCATCTAGGTGTTGCAACTGCTGCTATAAACATGATTTTGGGTATGAATTGTTTGCTTTTGCATTGACAATGTGAAGGCTCCTTATCAAGCATGAGCTAATATTCCTGCTGTACTTTTGAGAAATAAAACCATTGCTCATCAATATGCACGTAATTGTACATAGCCCTGAATTTACCATTATTCTGCACCATGGACAAACAGAATTGCAAACATTCACATTTGTTTTCGTCCGTTAGAAGAGGCTTCAGTGTGGATGAAACTCATTTGATTGTTTTGCCTGCTTTGAAATATTGAAAGAGGGTTGATTTAGGCACTTCAGTAGCGCATGCCAAAGACCGAATTGTTCCATGTTTGTGTAAAGGGGTGTCCTTTATTTTACTCAATTGCACAGAATAATCTTTGTATCTGCGACCATAATTTCCCTTCTTTCTAGGATTAACATTAGCACATAACTTACCTTGATCATACTGCTCCTTAGCTCAGTGCCTACTATGAAACAGCCTAATGTGTTACTTGAAACTGCTCTGCAGCTCTCTTAATAACGCCCTTCTGCAAAGTTCCACCTTTCTTGTTTTGCAGTAGAAATTGCAGAATTGCATTACGGCACTCACCTGTCAATTGCTTATTTGTGGTTCTTGTCATGTTTGGCTGGATGAATAACTCATTGTCTTTAGCCTGAATGCCCCTGCTGGTGCTCAACTGATTCTCGCTCATATTACGCTAGTAAATGGGGTATGATTCTGTTCACTACAACATGTTGTGACAGAGTGCGTCTGCACAGTAAAAGCCTGTTACCATACTGCACATCAGGCATATACAGAACAGATAATAGTTGCTCATATGCTATAATCCCACACTTTGAATTTTTATCTATACCATAATTTGGCATGGAGGGAGTAATAGTTAAAAACCTAAACCCCCAGCAAAATAGCCCATGAAGGGCCAAGGCTTGCTGCCCAGCAGCTACATCCTCCACCTGTACCCACTACAGGCGTCATAAGTCGGGTCTGGAAGGTGGGTTGTGGTTGGTGCCCTGGGCACTCCTGGCCAGTTATGTGACCTTCACGACCTGGGGTCACTATTTCATCAAATTGCTCCTCAATTGGCCCCTCCGGGACCTAATGAGGCTGAGTGCACCCCGTGCCAGACCTCCCAGCAGGGGAAAGATCTCCATGCTGGTACCAGTGATTGAACGTAGGTGCCTCGTGCCAGAGGCAGGCATGCTACCATTGGACTACGGAGGCAGTCAATACTAATAATTAAAATAATAATTTCTGACCTTAATTTACGGTAAAATACATTGTTAATCTTGAACAAATGTACTGCAATAATGATAATAATTAAAAAGCGTGTGAAACATAACTTTTCTGTACGCCAACCACATTTGATAACTGTTCTTTTACATTTATCATAGTGTCCTTTCAAATTTTTGAAACAATAGTCAGTTGTGTTCTGAAAATGTTCACAATGTCTTTCAGCTGATCCCGCCAGCACCCTCCATGTTGATGTGCTTGCTGGAATCTCGGAGAGAGGAACTGTTGATATGCCAAGCTCTGTAGTTTGAGAATATTGTGTCTGAATTAGACAAACTAATGCCGAAGTTATTTGTAATTCTTCAAAAGCCATCTGACATTAGTAAGAAAGTGTAAGAAAATATGTTCAAGGCAAACAATCTAATTGTAAAATGGAATTCCTCAGGAACAATGACAAAACTGTTGTTCAGTGCATTTTTGAAAGAAGCATTCCTTCCATATTCAAGCACATGAAACGTCTTCTGGACTCGTATGGTGTTCATAGTGATATAGAACACATTCAGTGACTCTTGGAAGAAATATATCATGACCCTGAGAAGCTGACGGTAAACATCATTCCAGCCAACACAACGTATGAATTGCAGCCTCTCGATCCTTATATCTTCCGGATGCACAAATATATGTTATGCAAACTATCTCATAGTATTGAATTTGATCACCAGAATGTTAGGTTGCAGCAGCGGGACAAAATCCTTAAACTATAGTCCTTGGCATATCAACATTTCCTCTCTTCGAGATTCCAGCGTGCACATCAATACAAATGGGTACTATCAGGATCAGCTGAAAGACATTGCGAGCATTTTCAGAACAGAACTGACTATTGTTTCAAAAATTTCAAAGGACACTATGATAAATGTGAAAGAACAGTTGTTATCAAATGTGGTTGGTGTATAGAAACATGTTTCACACACTTTTTAATGTTTATCATTATTGCAGTACATCTGTTCTAGACTAATAATGTACCTTACCATAAATAAAGGTCAAAAATTATTCTTCTTCTTATCATTATTAGTATTATTGCTAATATTATAATTAACATTCAGGAAGAAAACATGTCCCAAGCTTCCCTTCTATGAACTCATTTTTCTCACAAACCAATTGTGTTCAAGTGGCCAAAATTTGCAGAAGCACTTATTTTTAAGTAGTGAACATCATCAAATAGAACGATCATAATTTTTTTCTTCCCCTTCAAAACGTTTGCATGTAAGAGTTTTTTTGGGGCAATTGCAAAAATATCATCATATCTGAAGCAAGTTTTGAAGATCAGCAGGAATGATTTTGTAATGTTTCAAAATGACTTATGAAGAGTTGTGCAAGAAATGGGAACAGAGTATTTTCCATGGTTCAGCCAGATGTTTGTACAGAGAGACCCAAAAACATTGTGCAGTGTTTTTCCACTGCGCACCCAGAAACACGATAATGCAGCTGCTGTACACAAGGTCGTACGGTTGACACGTTTTTCTCTGTTCTGGAAGTGCAGTATAGAGGTGACCCACTATTGTGTGGTTGAGTTATTACCAGTGTGATGTATTATTTTTTCCTGTACTTAGCCACAAAGTGTATTGTGGCTCGGCATTTGTTTTCTACTGCACAGCATGTATTTATTTATGATTCGTATGTGTTAACTCAGTCCAACTGGCCAAGTGAAAGTGCAATTTGCAGAAAGATTTCCAAGTGAAGTGCGATTTCTATCTCTGGGGTAACTTAAAGCATAAAGTGTACAGGATAAACACACACACCTTGGAAGTATTAAAACAAAATATCCACTAGGGAATTTCCAGCATTTCTCAATGTGAACTACAGCAAGTGATGGATAGTTTCCTAAAGAGGTGCCAAAAATGTATGGACAACGACTGTGGCCAGTTTCAGCATCTCCTTTAATAATAGTGGTAAGTAAAGCCTTTAAAACTAGTTTTAAAAATGTTGATGGTTTCATACGTGCTGTTCTATGACAGCGGCAGTCATTGACGAGCGCCGGGGATGTGTACAGGAAAAACACAACGCAGCCGGTTCAGAGTCTTTTGGATCACCTGTTAGAACTTGCTGTTAAATTGAAAATAGCTTTGATGGATACATGAGTCATTCCATGTCAAATCGCACAAAATTTGACCTTCATGTCTCCGATTTCATTAATATTAAATTTACGTGTTCTGTGAATGAAAAAATGATAAACCTATCCTTTTGTTAGTCTGTAAATTAATTATTTTGGTAAATATAAAACATTAAACAAAGTTAACATTCCACGATTTAAAATTTCAATAATAGGTTTACACTTGTAGTCATTACACTTGTTACACTGATTTTTAAATATCTGCCACTCTCTAGAATGGTCACTAAAGGATGTGGAGTTATCACTACAGCCCGGATTTTTATGTAATATCAAGGTGCGAAATATGTACATATTTATGTAACAAAAAACATCAAAATATGTAATGAAATATGTAATATCAACAAAATATGTAAAATTATATAATAATCTAAATCCTAAGATTGCAACCTCAAATCTAAATGCAGACTGCAAATTACACAGAATTTTGTAATTTGATGGGTCTGTAAGTACATAAATTAATTACAATGAGTTAAAATGTACTAAATATAGAATTAATTATAGGGAAAATGTTTTATTGTATGCAGAATTTACCTAAAATTCATTTTCAAGTAGGTAATCACGAAATAAAAATATGTGTTTTGGATTTTCTTTATTGAACTTACTCATTTCACATAATTATTTTACTTAATGTTGAAGCAATGTTGAAATACTGAACCAATTTATCAATGAGTGAAACAATGAATTCAAAATAATTAAATTTTATAATGAAGAGGCATTTTCAGTTTTATATCTCTTGACATACAATGAACAACCAGGCATTTTCATTTTGAATCTTTTGTTTCTTTCAACGTACAGTGAATAACCATATACTTCTCCATATTTTCAGGGGTCACTGTCTCCTATCGGATAAAATGTCATTATAAGCAGAGAACCTTCTACCCAAGTAATAATAGGAGCATATTTTAGTATAGGAATCTGATTTGCAGAGAAATGTTTGGATAAATCGACATTATCACCATTTAGCAGTTTAGACACGGACAAAGCGTAGAGTACCCTGCTTAGCACAGCTTTGAATTTTTCCCCTACCTTCCTTTCTGCAACTACACTAAGCTTCTGTGATGCACATTCCATTAAATCCATATATTCGTGAAGAAGGGAACCTGAAGTCTTGATGGTGCTAGGCAACCAGCCGAAGTTACTTTTGATGTAAGCACAGGAGCTTGCCACTTTCGTATCTTTAAAGATGTCATGAGATTCACATATGGAAACAGTCACTTCTGAAGAGAACATGTTCACCACTGACTGGACTCCTTCAAAATGTTTACAATAAAAGCTCACAGCTTCTAACCACGTACCCCATCTTGTAAGTATTGGCTCAGGAGGCAAAGGCACATGTTGGAGATGATTTTTATAGCACTGAATTCTGTGCGCTGCTTTCACGAAGACCTTTTTTGTTGCTGATATCAACTTATTCACACAGGGAAAATTATTTCTTACTACTTCAGCAACACGTTGCAATGCGTGGGCCCAGCAGGTATATTCGGGTGGAAACCTTAAGGGCAGTAGCAGCTTTAATCATGTACGCTGCGGCATCTGAACCTTTTCCTCACACACACCCTCTGGCCACAGAATCTTCCCATCATTTACAAATCTTGCAATTGTAGAATGATTTGTTTGTACCAACACCTTGCAGCATATTAGAAGGACTTTCGGAATCTAGTTTTCCTACTGCTAAATTTGCTATATACCTACCGACCCATGTCATCTGTAGTTTCATCGATGGCAAACCAAATACAGGAGTCTCCAATTTCATTCTGTATATGAGCAACTGCTTCTCCATAGCACACATAAAAATACTTTTTGCCCATAGTAGATTTGATTTGTCTGGAATAACTTTCTTGCAATATTTTTTTTAGAAAGGAGCGAAATTGAGGAATTTGAAGTTAATGCCACTAAATATTAGCTGCAAGCATTGCATTGCACAGGTCTTTAAAAAAAATCATTTCCGGACAGTTCCTGTTGCCTTTGTGTCAATAGAACTTGCTTTCTAGAAGACTAGGTGTTTGTTGCGTATGGAAAGAACACTTTTTATATGTTGTTCCAATTGAGATTTCATGGAACAGCGAATTCTTTTACCTCATGCTTGACAGACTATTACTTTTCCGTTTGTTGTAAAGGTGCTATCTAATTTCACCCATGAATTCAACTTGCAGGATAGCGAGGATGCAACTGGTGCCATTTTACTAAGACTTGCAAGAAACTAACTGCAGTATTATCGCCTTGCTATATTGATGATTGTCCAGTGGCTCACTTTGTTTCCTTGCAGCTATCATATTACAAGATGCTGACTACCGCGACAATGGTAACAATGGTAACAATCAATTTCTCCAGTCCTTGTAAATGCCCAAAGCCCTATGAGGAACGTGACACTGGAGGTCTCAACATTGTCGAGCCGCACCTGCTTTGATATAAACGGACAACAATCAGAACGAGGCGAGGCGGTTATTATCGCATTCTTAATTTAACTTCCATTCTATTTCACAGATTGATTTTTGTTGCTGTCAGCAAAAATTGTGAAAATAGTAGTTTATAATGTGACTACAATATTTTTTAAAAAATAACAAAATTGTAACGAAACCCAGAAAATATGTACGTTCTATGTAACATCGTTGAAATATGTAGAAACGTGCCAAATATGTAAAAATATGTAAGGTAAAAGTTTGTAAGGGAGTCCCAAATGACGTAATTCGCCAACATTTTTACTTCTCATTGAAATATTATGCAGGATTTAAAATATGTAATTACATAAAAATCCGGGCTCTAGTTATCACTATTATGTTCTTCTACCAAACTTTCACTAACACTAGACTCATATAACTCGGTGGTGGTTTGTTCCATTTTCCATTTTGAAATTTTCATGCGGCAGTTATCACAAACTTTCAAATCGCAAGATAAGTTTAAGTCTTCTAATTTAAGTTTAATCAGCATTGCTGACGTCACTGGTCTTAGCTTTTTATAAAGAACTCTGTGATTAATTCAAATGGGTCAAAACAGTAGGTGTAACACCGTTGTACCAAATCAGCCATGATTATACCTACACAAGCACAATGAAAACCACAGCTCATACTAAAGGTCAACTAGCGATAAAATTATATTATGCAAACAATATACACCAGATGTGCAATGACACCTGGTCCACGTGTTCATAGCACTTTCCTCAATCGATCCAAGTGACTCACCACGCACATATCATTAGTAAAGTACTTATAAAACCCCTAGCGCAACATCCCATGAAGAACTAAGGCTTGCCGCCCAGCCACTGCGTCCCCCATCTCTGCCCACTACAGGCATCATTGGTGGGGTGCACTACTGGAGAGTAGGACGTGGTCAGTGCCCCGAGCCTTCCCGGCTAGTTATATTGCCTTCTCGACCTGGGGCTGCTACTTCTAAAGTATTTATAATATCACTTTTTATTCGAATCCCATTCTGAAACCAGCATAGTTCAGTGCACAATATTTCTATCTATAATTATATTTTTTTAGTTTTCTAAAAGTAAGCGTTTAGTAATTAAAATATATTTTAAAAATACTACCCCATAAAAGGGGCCTATTTTATAATTTGAGTAAACCTAAAAAAATGGTACATAAAACTATTTTTTTACTTCAGAATGCTGCAAGCACGAAAGTTCAAATAATATTCGGTATAATGATTTTTATATAATACAGCATGTGAATATACAGTAAAAATAATATTCAATAAAGTGCAAATAAGCATGTCACACCAAAAAGAAAATATACAGGTTATTTAATCTCATCTACTGATAACGTTAAAAAATAAGAGAAAATAGTATGTCAAGTTTCAGAAGTGTTCGATTAGACATGGAATGATCCATTTCAGTGTTTAAGCTAACAGTTTGACCTTAACGGAACGACAACACATGATACACAATCAGCTGCATGCAGTGTGTGCACCTATTGACAGTGTGAAGGCAGCGTTACTCCAGTCTGCGTGGCTTGGTAACTTATTTAATTTCTCTGTATGTATTTGGAATTCCAATCTGAATTTTTTCTAGGATTACATGGTATCACCAGATTTTTTCCGGAAATTTAAAGTAAAACGTTAGTATGGTTAATGACATTTGTAACGTTAATGACTTTGTAAAAATAGGAAATATTAAACTAATTATTTTTTGTTTAACATATAAATGAAGTACATATTTCAATGTTCAAAATGAGCTATAGATCATATTTATCTGAAAAATAATACCAGAGATATTCATATTTATGCAGAATGGTGTGCATAAAATACCCGAAAATTTAATGTTTTCTATTTACCAAAATAATTAATTTACAGACTAACAAAAGAATAGGTGTATCATTTTTTCATTCACAGAGCACGTAAATTTAATATTAATGAAATCGAAGGCATGATGCGATTTGACATGGAATGACTCAAGTCTGTAAGGGCAGGACAGTCATCTATTTCTTCTCGTGGGGTCTATTGTCCATTAATCATTGTCTTAAGAGCATCAAGAGTTTCTGTGTAGATATGCTGGGGAAAAAAGAGCTGACATCAAATGAACCATTAAGTTTTCCAGGTTTATTCTAATCTCTTTCAGTATATCTGCTACATTGATGGAATTTTTTATACCTTTGCTTTCAGATTTTGGAAAAGAAGTAAATTTGTTAACCAGCCATTTGGACAATTTCTGCATGGAAGAGTCTATACAATTTATCATTGGCCTCACACCTTTACCAGATTCATGGATCTTAAGGAGTGCAATCAGTGTTGGTAACATTGGATTATCTGATTGTACTGGGCACACAAAAGTTTTGAGGAATACATCAAGGCACACTGGTGACATCCTGTATAGGTGATGGAGTTCCATCATAGTTCTGCAGTAGGTAGTTAGTGCACCGTCCCACTGAATTTGTGCGTCGAAGAAAGCGCTCACACTGAAGCATCCATGCATGAAAAAACACGTTGCGGAGGTAAGCCCATGAAGTCCTGTGTATCAGCAGAACCTCCGAGCATAAAGGTTGGCATACAGGTTAATCATTGGCCAGTGTGCCAAAGTTACACTATCCACACCACCAAAATGATGTTCAGGAGGAGATCAGCTCCCTCAGCACTGGATGCAAGGAAGAAGATGGTGGTGCTGCTGTCCTGAAACAGCAGCTCTGCGTGAAACATCGTGAGAGGACTAGTCTGCAATGGCAAGTGTCCATATGGGAGAGGAAGGAAGCCAATGGAGCACATGAAGTAATCTTGGGGGAAACAAGAAAAGGAATAAAAAATGGTAAAAAAAGATCTAAGTGAGTTAAAGCAAATCATGACAGGTTACCCTCTACTAAAGACGCCCAGCATCTGTTTACCATGACATCTGGTGGAGACGCTAAGTGAGGTTCAGCTTTGTCACATCTGGTGTAGGTGCCATCTTACGTCACAATGCATACCAATACATGTGTGGAATAATAAGAACTTTGAAGAGCAGGAGAAGGAAATGCAGTTTAAATTCTACAAAATCATGGTTCTTCCAATAATACTTTGTGGAAGTACACTTGTGTTTTGAACAGAAACATAAAAGTCATATTCTGGGGTCAGAAATGGGATTTTTAGAATCATTAACTGAGTAACATGATGGGATAGATTAACCAATGAAGAAATAGAAGACCTACAGATTAGCTCAATATGGAAAATTATAGAACAGTGTGAATAAAAATGGAAAATCTTTAATCTGAATGCATGCAACCAAACTGGCAAGAAATATGCTAGAGTAGAAACCAAAAGGAGGAAGGTTGATAGGAAAACCTGTGTTAGTATGGAAGTGAGACCAGAACAGGCCAGTGGCCTAAACCATGAAAGGTAGAAGAAGTTTTAAGGGGCTCCGGACAGGTTGGAAAATTTCTACCTTAACCAATGCAAAATTGTTTCTTATAAAAGTTGCGTACATCTTCTCAGAAACTATTGGGAATAAAAATTTTAAACTAATATAGCTTGTAGATTACACCCTTCTAACCACCTTAACAGAGGGATTTGTAAAAATAGTGATAGTTTTAAGATAATAATTATATATTTGTGTGTATGTGCATGCATGTGTGTGCGTCTCTATAACTTCTTTGAAATATACAAAATAAGAAAACCCTGTGTTAAAATATGCACAGTACTTTGAGTATACTCTGTAATTTTGAACGAATTCTGGCATGGGCGTCGCGAAGGGGGGGCAAGGGGGGGCCGCGGCCCCTCCCTGGAAGTTGGTCAACTTAATGTGCAATCAATTACTGACTATTAAACTACTATTTTAAAAGATCAATTTCTATTTAACACAAATTAACATGGTTATATGCAACGAATATTATAAATTTTGACAATAAAATAGTGAATTGATATTATCTGATTGCAAATTTCAAACATGTGGCCCCCCCTGGAAAAATGTCTGCCGACGCTCATGAATTCTGGCATGTAGAAGCTGAGAAATACTATGCTTTATTCTATAAAATGCAACTTATGGGAAACAGCCATTAAAGCTGTCAGTGCATCCCAGCTCCAATAATGTACATCAGACATTCTCAACTACATACACTGTAACGTCATACTCTTTAGCCCGATGCCTGGACAGCTGGAAGTGGGCAGAATGGAAGGTCAACACAGGTGGAAGGAAAGCCACTGGCAATTATATGATTTGCAATATCAGAATGCTTGGATTTTTAATTGACAGTGTTGACTGTATAGAAGCTGAAATACAAATAATGCTTCATATTGCATTCTAATGTGTGCTAATAGAGCAAATGAACATTCCATTTCCTAGCTCTTCTGCCACTTATGAGTATATATTGGTATGATATTCAATATTTGCAATTGTATTCACTCATGATTCAAACGTTGAGCTTTTTGTACATTTTCCCTCTAATTATCTTTGTAATATTTAAAGAAATTGTCTAGGTGTGCAAATCCAAAGGTTACATCTTAAATTGTCAGATAATTGGCTTCTGTGACCAGGTTTACAGGTTTCATTAATGGGGGTGGGGGGGGGGGGGGAAGGAACTAGTCACACAGGTAAGTAGAACTAAACATGCTAAATATGAGGAGTTTGTGTTGTGCAAATTTGGACTGAGGAAATTTTAAGTAAAAATCGCTCAAGTTTGTCTCTGTGAATAAAGGATTTGTTCATTTTCTGATCATATTGCAGGCCAATAAGTTCCAATTGAAACTCGTTTTCGGTAGCTATAGGGTCATGAGCTTCTCCATCATCATGTCATGTTCCACTGCTTTATAACCACAGTAGTCACAGCTTTGGAGCTTTGGAAGATGCTGAATCTGAATACCAAGTTTGGTGTTTATCGTACATTTTGTTTTTGGATTATTCTGTTCATGCACACAAGTAGGGTTGTCCAATGGGGGGGGGGGGGGCATGGTGTAAGGTGTGGCATTAGGAAAAAATTTGAGTAGGATACGAAGAATATTTATGAATTTGTAAAATAAAAGCTTACTGCATGTTTCAAGTTATTTGGACTTGTAAATTAAGAATACTGTATAATAAAACCTATATGATATAGTAAAATAGGACTTTCTGCCTTTATGCTACAACCACCTCTGTAGCACAGTTGGTAGGGCGCTTGCCTCTGGCACAGAGGACCTGGGTTCAATCCCCGGTGCCAGCAGGGGGAGATCTGGCACAGGGTGCACTCAGCCTCGTTAGTCCCAGGGGACCAATTGAGGAGCTACTTGATGGGAAAGTAGTGGTCCATAACTAGCCGGGAGGGATCGGGACACTGACCACGTACCACCCTCCAGTACTGCACCCCACCAATGATGCCTGTAGTGGGTCGAGGTGGGGGACACAGTGGCTGGGCGGTAAGGCTTGGCTCTTCATGGGCTGTTGTGCCGGGACTTAGTTTTCTTAGCTTTTATGCTACAGTAGTGTTTGATGGCTTTTTTCTTATTTCTCAATAAGGCACAATCTGCTAAGTGTGTGATAAGGTTGGTACATATAATTTGCATGTGCTGCCAATGGTACCCATGACAGATACTAACTGGCACGAATATGAGCTATTCCCTTTTCCTTCTAGTAACCTGTAGTGCCAAGACTTAACTCCAGAACACTGTAAATCCAAGCCAGATATGAAGTGGCACGGATCCATAGAATAGTAATATATAAATAAGGTTGAAAACTTGTGACTCGCTGTCGCTTCCTTTACTTTTATGGTTTCCCATTGTCAGACAAGCCATTTCATTGTGCCTTTAAGACCAATAAGAATAATGCTTTTATTCCTGATGTAACCAAAAATTTTAAATTATTTTGTTGTTTAACAATGCTGTCAATTGCCGGGATCACATCAGCATTGCCGGTGTGCTGGAATATCGTCCTGCAGGAGTTCTTTTACATGCCAGTAAATCTACTGACATGGAGCTGCCGTTTTTAAGCACACTTTAAAAGCTCCGGTCTGGGCCAGATTTGAACCTGTGACCTTGGGATCAGTAGGCCAGCGCCTAACCAACTGAGCCACCCAGACTGACTTCTTGATGTAACCGTGGAATATACAAACAATATATGTATGTATTTCTTCATTTTATTAAAATAGTGCCATAGCACGGAGGCACTATCTTTGGAGCTACCGCTGTGTATAATGCTGCCTGCACTGCCAATAACCTTACACATTTGAGAGAGAGGTTTGCTAGGATGTAGGAGCAGTAAACACAAACACTGTCGAGAGCATGAATGATTACGTGTGCAGTGTGTGGTTTGCTTTGTTTAAGTAAGATGAATAAAGCGACTTCTTTACTAAGTAGTTCATTTTCTGCATTATCGTTAGAAGACAAGCCGAAAGTAAAATGCATGGGAAGATCTACTCCTGATCTGCACATAAACACAGAACAAAAGAGTGTAACGATTAACTACATTAGAGAATTCAATAGGGACATTTACACAAAAAAAAAAATATATATATATATCTTGGGATATGAAGTCAAAAACATTTTACTGTGTGTTCCATTCATCGTATTTGTTGGGGATAGCAATTGTTTCAAGAAAGTTGTGGTGGTTTTAGTTCATGTTTGGAAAAAATTAAGACTCACAAGAAATCCAAGCTGCATAGTGATAGGCCAGTCTAAAGCATAACCAGCAAGTAGACAGAAACAGGTATGTGCTAAATTTAATAATCAATTGCATACGATTCTGTGGAAAGTTAGAATTAGCATTAGGTGTACGTGATGAGTTAGAGCACTCTAATAATAAAGGCATATTCCAAGAATTAATCCAGGTCAGTGCTGAGCTGGTTAGGGAATTAAAGTTACACTTGTCATCTTCCACTGCATCTCAGGGAACATCTATAACTGTACCAAATGACATTTAGAATGCATGCTATAGTATCATGATGAGGTCATTCAAGAAATAAACAAAACTGATTATGCTGCAATTATAGCTGATGAAACAACATGGGTCATATAAATCACAGCTGGTAGTGGTATTGCAGTACATTGTTGAAGGTTGAAGAACCTAATGAAGAAATAAAATGTGTTGAGCTAGCTGTATAACATAAGCTACAATGTGCTGAGTATGTCTGATCAGAGTAAAAACAAAGATGACACCCTAGACCAAGCAGTCCCAATTCAATATACTGTGACGTCACACTCTTTAGATCAATGCCCATACGCCTGAAACCAGGCAGAATGGAAGGTCAACACAGGTGGAAGGAAGGGCAGTGGTGGCACAATTGTACAAGTGTTGAGCAATACATTTATTGAGAGAGTTGTTAGTCTTGCAGTGTTCAGACAGTTGATCGTCAAAGTTGTTTGTTTGAACAGTCAAGCAGTATTAGTGAAGCGGCTATGAGTTGCAAAGTCACAAAAAATTGTAAATTGTGTTAATGATAAAACAGAGAACTGTTTTGTGATTCAATTTTAGAAGAGAAATAAAGTGACAGAAAAAAGTAACTGGACTTATCATTTTTCACACTGGTGTCTGAGCGTGATTTGAAAACCACTATGGAGGAGATGAAGCAATTATTAGCCAAGATGAATAAAGTGGAAAATGAAATAAAGACAACAAAATCCGGAATGCAGCAGATGCCGACAAAAATGGAATCCGAGATGCAGCAGATGATGACCGAAGTGAAAAATATAGACTCCAGAATGGAGAATTTAAGAACCGAAATTACCAAGATACAGACGGAACTATCAGCGAAGATTGACGTGCAACTGGTAGACGTGAAAGAAGACTTGTAACAAGTCGGCGGTAAGGTGAAAGATCTCTGCCAACGTGTTAACGTCTTGAAGGACGTCGGGGAACGACTTAGCGCCCTGGAAGGCAGATGTGACGGTAGCGTCAAGGAACTGAATGTCAGGGGGTGGACGGGATAATGTGGATCTGAGGAGGGATCACCTAGCGGGCGAGGTAAGAGCTCCCCCCGTCTCAGAGAACGGAAGTGTACAGCACGACGGAGACAAAAAGCCAGCTCAGAGACGTTTGCAAGGATCCCCTAGCGAAGTGCGCTGGGGATGTGACAAACCAGCACCAGTCATGAAGTACTGTCGGCAGGAAAGCCCACGAGCAAGTTATGCACGAGTGAGGACCGGGTTGTAAGTCTGAGATGTTCGTTGCGAGGGTGGTTGAGGAAGTGATACTGAGACTAGACGCCCTCGGGAGCCACGAGGTGGCGGTCGATGTCGGCAGTAGGGTCCTACGAGTCGGACAAGACAAGATAATGCAACGAAGCCCCAGCGAACATCTTGAGGTCTGCAGTGTAACCATGGCGGAGTTACGGTTGGGCCTACCAGGAGCAAGGTGGCTGCAAAGGTGTACCAGGAAGATCGGCGGTCATGGAACCAGGTGTTCACCTTGTGCGCAGGATGGCCTGTCAATATACCCGGGTGGAGGGCAACCAGACAAAACTCTTTATGACCGTCGAGCCTGCCGGAGAGGTTTCAAGTAGGATAGCATGCATCGCCCTATCCGGACTAAAGGGAGCTACCCAACAACGATGCCAAGGATCGTGCCAGGTGTAGAAGAGGTTCAACAACGTGATCTACTGCATCCAAAAACTGCCCCAAGAGAAGATGCAGGTGGTACATTCGGATTGTATGGCCCACTACGACGGTGTTGGTCGGAACGACCAGCTCTGAGGAGGGAGCAGTCGATGCCAGCCGGCGGTCAAAGGGTAGCTCGATGTTAGCTGCCTCACACCACTGCTAACAAACACGCGACCGACGACATTGGAGCGGTCAGAACAAGGGTCCTGTTGCACGAAGTTCTAGAAGTTATTCACGTGCTTCTTTACGAGAGGTTTCGGGAAAAGGTAAATTTCGAGAAAAATCGGCACCACGTCATTCTCGGCTATATAAACGAGTCATTGTTGAGAGAAGCGGGCTTTTAAGTGTTGAGCGAGACAGTTGTTGAGAGCGTTTTTAGTTTCGCAGTATTTAGACAGGTGATTATCGGAGCTGTTTGAACAGTCGAATAAAAAGACTCCTCGCAGAGATAAATATATTCAAATATGCTTATTATGTGAGCAGTGTGCCTGTGTAGTTGTAGAAATTTGGACTGAGAAAACGTAAAGTAAAAATCAGTCAAGCTTGTTTTGTGAAGAAAGGACTTCTTCATTTCCCGATTGCATTGTAGATCAAAAGTCCCAATCAAAGCTCATTTTCATTAGTTTATACAGATACCGTTCTTCCCAAACAGAAAGAAAAGTATATGGGGATGATGAGCGAGGGATAGATGGAGTAGTCACGCATTGAGAAGTTGCCATTCCTATAATTCACAAGTCGACGCCGCACACTGGTTACACGGGCCCGCCACTGCTGTAATCGAAGAAGCAACTGTAACAAGACGCCCGCTTGCTAGCATAGAATATGCTGACCCTGCCTGCTGCCTGTTTTTCCTTGAGTTGGAGCTGTCTGTCCTAGATCATGACGATGAATCATCAAATTGAGATGAAGGTTCCAATATGTCAAAAGAAAGATTTCTGAATTAGTGGGTAATTAAAGGCTTTATTGGACCTTATAGGCTTCCCAAATCCAATATCAAATCATTATTTCATTGCTAGCAACATGTTGCTCTGGAGAAAAAATTAGGAGTAGGTTGAATATTGCCCAAAAATATGCTGGAAATACCATGGGAGATGTTTGACTTTCTAATATGCTCGCCATGTCTTCCGAAAACGACATTCAGTGAACCTATTGATTCAAATGCTTTGCTCAAAGAGGAAAATTGCTTCTCCAAAGTCCATCCCGAGTTAACATGACTACTACAGTCCGTCTGGTCTAAGTTGGAACATGACCTACCCCTCCCTGTGATAGGGGAGGGATAACAACACATCGCCACGGCTATCCGCGACTGCCTAGTCTGCGTCCGTCGGTAATACGTGTTTCGACGAGTGTACGGGCTGCTTATGTACATATAGCCCTTAATATTGAGAGTGAAATATGGAAATGCTGGTGATGCGTTTAGTCCTGCTCATTGTGTTGACAATCGTATTGTTCCAAGCTGGTGTTGGAAGAAAGGGGAAACCTCTTCAATCTGATGCATGGGAAGTTGTATGTTTGGTACATAAGTGTTTTGCTGATGAACTAGAGGCGTTAACATCGGGTAAACCAACAATATCCGTGACACAGGTCATGGAAAGAACCGCCGCAGCTACTGCTGTATCTCGCACTTCAATATACAGAATTTTGCAAGAAAAGAAGAAAGCAGACGAAAATGAGACCGCTGTTAGAACACCAGGAAGGAAACGACCAAACAGACAACCAACAAGCACAACAGCCGCTTCATTTACAAAGGCGGCTATTCGTAGTACAATTTGTAGGTCGTACACATCGCATTTCTTGCCCGAAAATTGGAAAGCTGTCTGTGAGCATGTGAAGCGCATAGAAGAAATGTACTGGGGAAAAGGACGAATTAATGGACGATATATTGGACAGTTTCAACATACGAGACAGTTACTCTGAATCGGAAGATGCATGTGAAGACTGCGGATGTGATCCAACATCCGATATCCATGAAGCCGAAGATCTTACCAGCTTACCGGTACCCTCCAAGGAACCCTTCTTGGACGGGATCTCTACACTGACGCTATCTAACAGCAGTTATTAAAGCGCTGCTCTCTGATAGCTGCGCTATAGTCAGGCAGTCAATCGCACCGTTGCATGTTGCATGGAACCGATGCGAACTGGGATTAGGCAGTCATGGAGTACCCACAAAAGCGCGGGCAGTATTGCGTTCTCTCTCTAATTCCCATGTTTCAACATAAACCGAACGAACTGTAATTTTGTAAGTAAATTTATCTTTGCATTTTTATTACTGTACAAATATTGATTATAAATCCAACTGTTGACAAAATAATATATGATAGACCCATGTTGAAATATCCAAGTCCAGTACAAAATAATAAATTTCCCATTCGATCCTCTTATATTTATAGCTCAATCATTTTAACTTAATAAATATGACACTGTTATAGCAGCAGTGAAAACGTAATAATCTAAACACATTTATTTATAATTTTTATGTATCAAAAAATAAGAAGGTAAAAGAGAAGAATTTGAAACAAATTCACACTACGTTATATAACGTGGTGCATTGGGTGATGATATATGAAAATAATATGCTTAGAACTTTGAGCTTTCTCACATTTAATCTATTGTCTTTCCAGGCATATGCAATTGAATACGTTGAATTACAAAGAAATAAAACACGCCGCTTCCAAACATATCTTATATATATATTTTCTTTTGTGAATATTAGGATATTTTACTGTTTTTTACGTTTAAGTTATAAGTTAAGCACAGTGGTGGCTCGTCAATTTAACGGATAGCGTACCTCATGCTCATACAGTGGTAATGTAAATGTACTCACCTGTTCCTGATTATAGTAGTGAATCGGCCCGACGATTTTTAATGCCGGCAAACATGTTGGTGACATTGGTGTTGAAGTCTGATGCTCGAAACTATACCTTATCTCAATCTTAGATGATAGTATGGAGTTAAATGGGATATATCTGTCTCTAGCGCATACAAGTTCCCATTAGCCTCGTCCTTTTCTACCCTCGCGCTGTTGCCAGGTTCCTAATAGCATGGTGTAAATGTTGAGTTGTTATAAATTTCAGGTTTGAACACATTATCCAACGCAGAATTTTTTTCTCTATCAGGTTATATACTTTTTAGAGTCATTATACATTTCTATAGGCCCATATTTCTTCAGAAAACTTTTTTTCAATACAAGTCCGATATTTGCTGTTTCCATGCTCATCACGCACTAACTAACAAACTAACTGCTAGAATACGTCTATATTTTTTCCCTTAGCTAGAGTAAACTATAGTGCTACTACCTGCCCGCTTTGAATTTTCTATGTTTACTCAGTTAAGTGTTACAATTGTTTAAATTAAATGTTTTCCGAAAATTTTATATCTGTGCACTGCAAAAGTTACGTGGTGTGAAACTTTTTTGTTATTGAGTTTACTTCGGGGACCAAGCGAGAACAAATGTTGAGGAGGGTTGGAGAAAATTTTTAAAATAAACCAAAAGGCTGTAGCCTCTTTCTTTCATCGAATAATACAAACAAAAGGTATTTATCTATTCAGCGCATTCTCGCGCCAGGCCTGACACAGAAGATAGCACAAGGAGCAGCACTAACATTAGTTCGAAAGAAGTCCCGTGTGTGTGTGTGTGTGTGTGTGTGTGTGTGTGTGTGTGTGTGTGTGTGTGTGTGTGTGTGTGTGTGGTAACTGTGTGGAATATGTGAGCTGTTATTGCGTTATTTATTTAATATTTTCCGTAAATATTTGTAGTTATGGAGGGGGAAGTTAGGAAGAGACGATATGTTGGTAAATTAAGATGTAAGGAACGCCAAATAATTATGAATGTGTTAGATTATTTTTAAAGTAAAATGAGTGTTAGTAAGGCAGTAAAAGAAACAGCTAAGGCTATCGGGTGTTCAGAAGCAGTAGTGTATAGATTAAAAAGGAGGTAATGAAAGGACCTCTAAGAACGTCATCGAAAAGAAAGCAAAAACGGCGGGAAAACAAACATACGCTAGGTTAACGTAATATGATGGAATAGTGCAAAGTGGAGTGTTGCGAATTGTTAATTCTTTACTGTTTGCAAATATTCCACCCACGCTGAATATAATTTTGTCACGGGTCAACAGTGGTGAGGCCCTACCAAATTTCTCAAGGGCCACTCTTAGTCGGTTCTTACATGAGTTGGGGTTCGAATATGAAAGAAGGGGTAACAAGTGCATATTAATAGAAAGAGACGATATCATCAGATGGCGACTTAAATATCTAAAAGACAAAAAGGTTTAGGGACCAGAGGGAAATCAATTGTTTATACAGACGAGTCGTTTGTAATTTAGGCCATACAGTGACTAAGACGTGGAGGGATAGCAAAGTTAAGTGTCGGTCAAGCAGCAATTGAAGGAATAAGTACGAGACTCCGGCCACCTCGGGGTCGCGCGCGGAGAAAGATTCGCAACTAGTACATGTTGCAACACTGCGCTCCATTTAACGTGTACTGTCTTCTAAGGGTGAGATGCGCTATATATTCTTTTCTGCAGAGAGCATGGCGAATGCCGAGTGTTGGTGCTGCTTCATTGTGTTCCTTAGGAAGCACTTGATCCGCTTTAGTGAAGAGAAGCAACGTTCCAGTTCTGCCATAGTCATAGGGATCGTGACAATAATTCGCAGGAGATTTGCTATTTCATCAAAAGCTTCAACCACGTTGTTTGAATAGAGCATCTTAAGTACTGGTAATGCCTCACTCCCATGATGAAATTCTAGTCTTTCATACATGATTGAAAGCTCTGATTTTAGTTTGTTCCTTTTTAACATGGGATATATCATTACAGCCAAATCTAGAATATCCTCTGGCAAATTTCTCGAATATTCTTCGAACTTTTCTGTGTCTAAGAGCTTACAAACATCAAGATGAGCTATGGACTCAAACCGGCATTTCGTCTCTATTGTGGTGCGATCGCACACCTCTTTAACGTCAGCGATTTTGTTGCAATCCCTTCGCTTCCACTTAAACTCATGTTGATCTTCGTCGGTAGAGGCAGTGTCCAAGTTCTTGCATAGTCCATCGATCATCCGCATGAAGTTTTTCACCGAATGGCTAAGTTTAATGCAATCAGTTTTCCTCATCTGTAGTTGGTTATATAGAATAATAACACGAGGCATTAAACGGCGAAAGAAATCTAACCAGAACAGAAATTCGCCGTCTTGCAAGGTGTGTCTTTTCCCTCTTGCTTCTCTTCCCGTGTCTTTTGAAAAGGAAGCCTCAAGTACAAGAAGACATTCAGTAAGTGCTTTTCTATTAAAAAATAAATAAATAAATAAATAAATAAATAAATAAATAAATAAAAATAAAAAAAAAATGCCCGCCTCGGTAGCGTGATGGTTAGCGTGTCTGCCTCACGTTCAAGAGGTCGCGAGTTGGAATCTCGCTCAGGGTAAGTTATCCGGGTAAGAAGACGAATGTCGAGTAACTTAAAGCTCCATGGACCTTGGGCTCATTTGAGCATCATTTCACCCATTTCATTTCATTCATTCGTCCGATATGACACAATGTTGGAGGACGTTAATTAAAAAAAAAAAGAAAATCCAAAAACGCAACTCACTGTCCGAGACTTAAAATTCCATCTAGTGGCAGAACCGGCAGCAATACGACGTTCACATATTTCTTCGAGAACTGGCATACGCTGGGGCAAGCGTGCAAAGAAAGCAGGAAATCCTGACAGGATGGAGAAAACACTCTTGCTTATTTGTTTTGCGAAGCAGGATTCTCTGTTAAGTGATTTAACTGGTGGGTATAACAGTGTACATAGTGTTCCCTTATTTTAGATTGTACACCATTTATTACTCCCCTCATTACAGCGGCGCCATCAAATGTTTGTGCAGTGATTTAGTTTGTGTTGACTTCAAATGACTGTTTAACTCTGTAAACAGACACTCGGATAATTCTATGATAGCCTGTCCATTGAAAAAAGGCCTTTCGTAGATATCACCGTGAATCTCATATCGATACACGAGAACCGATTGCAGATGCTTGACACATCTGTAGGCTCATCTGCCGTTAAGGCTACAAATTTTGTCTCCTTCAGTTATTCTTTTATTTTGCTGTGGCAGGCGTCCAGCATACATTGTAACAGATCATTTTGTGTTACTTTTGACGCCCACTTAGCAGCGGTACTTGTCTCCATGTGATTTTTACAACACTGTTGGCACTAGTTAGTAAGTTAATAAGTTCTAAAAATATTCCAGAATTTTCAGATTCTTTTGTTTCGTCGTGTCCCCTTAATGCCAATTCAAATGCACACACAGCTTAATACAGTCTATTATTTTCGATAAAATATACCTATTTTATTCGATTTCCTCCTTTATTAGTCTAAGAGACTCGCCATATTCAGAACTGAGGTATACACCAATATTTACTGCACCAAGAGCAGTGAGATTCAGTACGTTACTCAAGTGTTTCCTGCTCGATATATGCTTATTTGCCTATTCATTTAAATGGCCTACGTCCTTTATGACACTTTGTGACCAGGAGTCATAACTTCCGAACAGGCTAGGAAAGCAGAAAAGGGCATTTGGAATTTCACAACCGCATATCCATGAATATTTCGCAAAAATGTCACTATGAAAACGTCTTGTGTAAGTACCAGTAGCTCTTCTTCCCTTGGCTGTCTGAACAATACTAATATCAGGAGTAGGTCTTCCAAATATTTTAACGTTCATTTTTTCTTCAAAGGATCGAGTAGAGAATGGATTCTTTAACAGAGTCCACTGAATTCATTTCCGCGAGTTTTATTTAACACAGGTGCTTGAGAGAAGAATAACACACTGCAGATGTGGAAGCAAGCTGACTAGTGGAACGTGCGTCACTGACTGCAGCACGGTACATGGTATGAAGGCAGAGTAGGCGGGGAAAGTGACAGGAGGGGCGAACCTGTAACATTGCTACAACGCTCTTCCGTGCTGCTGTGGACGGCGCACGCACGACGCACGCTGGGTCTGTCCAGCACACTGTAACTCATATTATACATTATCAAAACTCGTTTACAATTAAAGTGTTGTAAAATATTTAAGGGACACTTGGAGTGAAATTTGAAAGTCCCACATTTCATGATAGATTTTTCTGAAATTTTTACTGTTTGTATTTATATGAGAATAGGATGTACACCAAATTTCATTAAAATTGGATGATTCGTTTATGATATATAAATTATTTTATGAATTTAATAGGCACATCTTCAAAATAGAGCTCGCGTCTATTGACTTTTCAAAATTCATTTATATTGGCAGAACTAATACTCTAAAACATGGGTAACAATTGTATGAAGAGATATTTCAAATATGTTTACTGATTATGCTGTACATATCTTTTTAATAACAAAGAAAATTTAATCTTAATGATAATTGATTTTTTCATACAAAAAAAAAATGTTTTTGCAATTCATGTTAATGATAACATCAATATTGAATCATAGTTTTGTTTAGCTGCTATTTATGAATACTTTTGGAAATTTTCATTGAATTTGAAGCAAAACTCAGGCGCGACCTTCTTTTGGAATGTGCAGAAATGTAGTTTTGAGAAAAACAGGCTTTTATATAGGAGCATCCTGTGTGTGTTAAGGGAAGAGCGCTATTTGAAAGGGCCGTAATGACCACATGGAGTGGGGGATATGAAAAATGTTAGCTGATCCAAATGCACAGGTGTTCCAGGAACATTTTAAGCTAAAAAAAAATTTTCGACTTTTTGACAATTTTGATCAAAATTTCACTCCCAGTGTCCCTTAAAGTTGGTTATTTCTGAAGTTGTTTAGCGTGCTGCAGCACTGTAGCACGTACAGAGGAACCGCCCCTGGTTAAGCACATGTTGTGTACCTACTGATATCACCATACTCTCCATAATATTTATTAAGAAAGCCTATTTGCGAAACTTTCCAGCTGCATAAGAAAGGAACAAATGTTGAAAATGAGATCTCAGTGAAAATTGGGGGTGGAGTTATAGTTTTGGGGGAAATGCGCCATAGCTTTGAGAGGAAAGGAATACCTCCGCACACAAACACATATACATGCGCGTGCGACGAACCTTTTCCTTAATAGATATTTTCTTTCTTTCTTCTTTCTGGCTTTCTTTTTCTTTCTTTCTTTCTTTCTTTCTTTCTTTCTTTCTTTCTTTCTTTCTTTCTTTCTTCTTTCTTCTTTCTTTCTTTCTTTCTTCTTCTTTCTTTTCTTTCTTTCTTTCTTCTCTTCTTTTCTTTCTCTCTTTTCTCTTCTCTCCTCACTCTTTCCTCTTTCTCTCTTTCTCTCTTCCTCTTTCTCTTCTTTCCTCTCTTTCTCTCTTTCTCTCTCTCTCTCTCTCTCTCTCTCTCTCTCTCTCCTCTCTCTCTCTCTCTCTCTCTCCCTCTCTCCCTCTCTCCCTCTCTCCCTCTCTCCCTCTCTCCCTCTCTCCCTCTCTCCCTCTCTCCCTCTCTCTCCTCTCTCCCTCTCTCCCTCTCTCCCTCTCTCCCTCTCTCCCTCTCTCCCTCTCTCCCTCTCTCCCTCTCTCCCTCTCTCCCTCTCTCCCTCTCTCCCTCTCTCCCTCTCTCCCTCTCTCCCTCTCTCCCTCTCTCCCCTCTCTCCCTCTCTCCCTCTCTCCCTCTCTCCCTCTCTCCCTCTCTCCCTCTCTCCCTCCCTCCCTCCCTACCTCCCTCCCTCCCTCCCGCCCTCCCGCCCTCCCGCCCTCCCGCCCTCCCTCCCTCCCTCCCTCCTTCTCTCCTTCTCTCCTTCTCTCCTTCTCTCCTTCTCTCCTTCTCTCTTTCTCTCTTTCTCTCTGTCTCTCTTTCTCTCTTTCTCTCTTTCTCTCTTTCTTTCGTTCGTTCGTTCTTTCGTTCGTTCGTTCTTTCTTTCGTTCTTTTTTTCTTTCCTTCGTTCGTTCTTTCTTTCTTTCTTTCTTTCTTTCTTTCTTTTTTCTTTCTTTCTTTCTTTCTTTCTTTATTTCTTTCGTTCTTTCTTTCGTTCTTTCGTTCTTTCGTTCTTTCGTTCTTTCTTTCTTTCTTTCTTTCTTTCTTTCTTTCTTTCTTTCTTTCGTTCTTTCTTTCTTTCTTTCTTTCTTTCTTTCTTTCTTTCTTTCTTTCGTTCTTTCTTTCTTTCTTATTCCTTCCTTCCTTTCCTCCTTTCCTCCTTCCCTCCCTCCTTCCTTCCTTCCCTTCTTCTTCCCCTCTTTCTGTCTTTCTCTCTTTCTCTCTCCCGTTCTCCCTTTCTCCCTTTCTCTCTCTCCCTCTCTCTTTCCCTCTCTCCCTCTCTCGCACTCTCCCTCTCTCCCTCTCTCACTCGCTCTCTCGCTCTCTTTCTCTCTCTCCTTCTCCCCCTCTCGCCTTCTCCCCCTCTCACCTTCTCCGTGTCCTTCTCTCTACGTCTCTCCCTCTGCCCCCTCACAGCCTCTCCCCCTCTCCCTCTTTCCCTCTCTCCCTCCCTCCGTTCCTCCCTCCCTGCCTTCCTCCTCTTCCTCCCTTCCTCAATCCCTTCCTCCCTTCCTCCTCCTCCTCCAGGCCGATGGTTTTTGAGTGTGCTTAAAAACGACAGCTCCATGTCAGTAGATTTACTGGCATGTAAAAGAACTCCCGTGGGACAAAATTCCGGCACACTGGTGACGCTGATGTGATCCTGGCAGTTGACAGCGTCGTTAAACAAAAAAATAATTTTGTTAATCACCGCCACCGTCACAATTATTGTTGTTAATATTGTTGTTATTGTTATTATTGTTGTTATTATTATTATTGTTGTTTGTATTATTATTATTACTATCATTATTATTATTATTATTATTATTATTATTATTATTATTATTATTATTATTATTATTATTATTATTATTATTATTATTATTATTATTATTATTATTATTATTATTATTATTATTATTATTATTATTATTATTATTATTATTATTATTATTATTATTATTATTATTATTATTATGACCGCCTCCGTAGCGCAGTGGTAGCGCGCCTGCCTGTGGCGCGGAGGACCCGGGTTCGATCCCCGGTACCGGCATGGGATTTTTTCCCCCACTGGGAAGTCTGGTACGGGGTGCACTCAGCTTCGTAAGGTCCCTGGGGGGCCAACTGAGGAGCTATCCTGATAGAAAGGTAGCGTCCCTAAAAGGTCAAAGTAGTCGCCTTACGGTCGGGGGAGTCGGCGTGCTGACCCCCGCCACCCCCAACCACTCCTCCGTAGCCTTGGCTGCATCATCATCATCATCATCATCATCACCACTACTACTACTACTACTATTGTTATTGTCATCATCGTCATCATCATCATCATCATCATTTTTCGTTTTTGTGAAGTGACTTTTTTTTTGCACGCAGGACTACATTTTTTTTTAAATTGTCGTCATTTATTCTTCTTTTAAGGCAGTGTTGGTATTTTCAGTGCGTTCATCTTTGTTACGTTGGCCGCGTCCTATACCTCCGTAGCAGACAGCAGTTTTTAATGAACCACGTGGGGCCGCTATGCTACAGCATCAGGATAATCAAAATACGATATAAAATAATTGTGGGTTGTCCACGAGATTGGCAGCGGATTAGGAAAGGTTTGTAAGTCAGAAGTGCAAAGCGAGGTTTATAACGCAGTTCGCGTAATAGTTATTTTTTTCCTAGGAATTAGGTGATCTTTTTATGTCGCAACATGATTAGTTCCTACAAAAATTACATTCTTTATTATACTATTTCATCATCAATTATTACCGTCTCATTATCATGCTGTAAAAGACCCGTGTGCATGTGCGTTAGTGATCACGTAGTGATTTTCTTTTCTTCATTATGGCAAAACGGTATTATGTTGGTACTCTTGTAGTCACTAAAATATTTGTGTACGAAATTCCAAATTTCTGTAGACATGAACCCTTCAGGTATTGCGGGTACGGATGTCAATAACTCGGTGGAAATAGATTATGACGATAAAACTAGGAAGGAGTTGACAGTAAAAGTAATATGCCTTGGTGACAGTGCAGTGGGTAAATCGAAGTAAGAGGGCTGGTTAATTTAAATGCATATATGCACATGTTGCTTCTTTGCACAGTACCTGTCTAATTAAAGCAACTGGGCAATGGTTTGTAAACAGTGAAATATTTAGTCAGTTATTAATATTAACAGGAGATCCGGAAGTAAGTACTTTATAATATAGGAATGTGGAGATGCAGCGAAAGTACTTTAAATTCATTGCTACTCGCAGGCGCAAATCTTGCAGAGTTTAAATACAAATTGAGCACAAAATATTTGTTTCTTTTCAGCATTTAAATCTTGGACTTATTTCATCGTTACACTCATTCATCGCCTTTAATGAATCCTACGGATAAAGCTATATCTTTGTTACAACTATAGGAGGTTATGTAAAAGCATGGTTGTTGGATATTGTGAGAAGTGATTTTGAATCTTTAGCTCCTCTGACGCAAATTACACGTGAAACGTTATTTAACAGCAAGTAAAAGAGTAATATAGCTTTGCTACATTTTAAAATTTTATCTCCTCTTTAAAACCCCTTTTTGGATAATTTATTGCATAAGAGAACTGTTAAACATAAGAAAAGATAACTATTTTATATGTGCATTTGCATCAATTCCTGATTTATAGGCAGCTGAGATGTGCCACACTGTTAACTTTAGCTTACAGTATTTGTTTCTTTTTGCAGTCATTGTATTTGAAATTGTCTGATAATTACATTAGTTACATTTGCATCTGATTACTGTGTATTTTGTGACTCAAGATGTGTTTATTTTAAATTTGCAATAATTTCAAAAATAAGGCGTAAAGCTTGTAGGTATGTGTTATGCCATTTTTCAATCTTCCTTTACTCCATTTGGAATTTTTTTAAGTGATCGTACCACGATTCAGTTTGACATGTGTTAAAATTGAGAACATCTTGTATCCCATTTGACTGCTGTGGAACTTGTAACACTGTGGGGTAAATTAATTATTGTACTGAAAGTGCTTCAGGACATATTCTGAAGTTGAGCCAAAATATGGCATTTCATCAAAAAATGTAACACTGAGATTCCACCAGAAATAAATACTATGAATTCCTTGGAACACGCACATATAAAAAAAAAAGAAACAAACAATTTTTAGTGAAAGGTCTGTTTGTCTTGGAACAGCATAACTGAAAAATAGTCATATAAATACAGACTTGGTATTTAATTTCGGTGTCTTCCAAAGATGCTACTCAAAGATTTTCAAGATAATCCCCCTCACCCTCAACTACCTTATACAGGGGACATTTTGCACAATGTTCGATTTCCTGATGTCTGGAACACCAATTTCATCTTTGTCTTATGGCACAGCGCCTTGATTTACCATATGGGTTAGTAATATTAAGACTTGGAACTTGTGACAGTTTGTTGCTGCCGCTACACAACTGTATCGTGGAAGGTGTAAATAAGATGCTCTACTGTGTACCTTAATGACCTAGCTGTCGACGGGCCCTTAAATAATAATAATAATAATACTATACAGTGTAGGAATTAGACGAATTTGGCATTTCAGACATGACTAATTTTTGCTGTCCATAGGTGCACAACTAGTAAATGTTAAGCAGTGGAAGAAAATACACTTCTCAAAAAATGTAGATATCTTCAAAAAAACAATTTGTCGCAAAAAAACTCTTTGTGGCATAAGCCATTTCCGAGATATTGATTATTAATGGTTTGAATTGTTCAACAGTTTGCCATTCTTTTCAAGTCTTATGGATATTCATTTGTTTCTCGTGTTTGTATGGGAAGTGTATGGCACTTTAAGGCCAGCATATAGCGTCCAGTTCTTAAGCATTTAACTATTACCGTTCTCCTTGTATCTATAACAAATTATTCAATACAGCAATTTCTGCAAAGGTTTATCTCAATTAAAATTAAGTAGATAGACGAAATACGCTTTCATAAGAACAATTTAAATGTCTGCTAATAAATGATAGAGGGTAGAGAAAGTCATGTGAATGGAACACATCAGGGTTTTATTACTTGTATTTGAAGAAGTGCAAATATGGTTCAATACAAGGGCATAAGTAGTTCCAACTACAAGATCATATGCATTTTTGAGAAGAAAAAGGAACATAAATTTCAGAAAATTGCCACATAATTGGAGGTTGCACCTGTGAAGACTGTTGTGACTAAATGCAAAGTTCTTATTGAGGGAAGGGTGTTAGAATATTATCCTTAAGATTAAGTAGTTCCTATCCAATGTTTGAAAACATAATTACCTTCCAGGCTTCTAGGAAGAAATCTTAAAAAATGGCATATTTTGCAGCTATGTAGCAATTATTTTAACTTTCATGGAATGGGTGATGGACGCTACATCCAAGGGCAGCCCAACCCTCTTGAGTTAGAATGTACATGGGAACCATAAGTCATCAAAGCACATACTACTCAAAGTGATACTGCAGCAGTTTCTCCTTGTCTTATACAGTGGGGAATGAAAGGACATCAGATATGCCATTCTTGTATGCAGGATAAAAGCTTTCCAAAGCTGAAAAATCCCTTTTTGTGCTCAGGAATTCAACCCAGAGCCCTTTGCATGATGGCCTCATGGAGCAGAAAAGGAACTCTTTCATGAGGGTAGCGCTATATTATGTAACAACTTTGTTTTTATTTCTGCTACTACATTTACTTTTTTATTTACTCTTTCCTGTATATTGCTTTACTTCCTTACCCTTGTGACCCCTTATCTGCCTGTTGGTTTGTAGCTCATATTTATCCATTGCTTGAAATGGAAAACTATTTTGGTGCCTCTTAGTCAACCAACCCAGAGCAGTAGGTAGGGCGGTGTAAAATTAATTTTTTTCGTTCCTAATGTTCAGCTTTCAGTTGAATTTGTTCACCCATTTTTATCATTACAAAGATGTCAACATATAAAAATAAAATAATTTGCAATTATGACATAAATACAAGGAAATATGCATGAGTAAGATCAAAATAAAACCACTGCATAAAGAAAATGTTTATAGAAATAAGATAAAGTAAAACAGACTGTCTAGATATTTTTTACATAAGAATTAATGTATATCTGTTTAAAGTTATCTAGTCATTAAAACAGCATATTAAGACTGTTAAGCTATTTACTTTTATTTACCTATATTTATTTTCTTATTTTCAAATCAACTTCATTGTCTTATGTCTTAAAACAAGAACACAATATCATACTTTCTGCTGCAGTATATAATAATAACGTGGGCCTTAAAGACTTTATTATAATTATTTTTTATTTTAGTGTTGAATTTGCTTTTCAAATCACTAATTGTCATTTGTTATGCTTTGTATAGATGACAGTCCCTATTTGGTAAAGCTTTGTCTTCTTTCTGAATAAATATCTACACAGAAATATTTGCATATGATTCCAACCACTAATGAGCATAATAAGTGATGCAAATGTTATTCTCCCTTCCCTTGAGTGAATTAATAATTCTTCTGCTGCATAAAATGTGTGCTGTAACAGAAATGATTACTCCTGCCTTATATAAAATATAACTTTGCTTTCAAATCTCTTGGAAGTTTTAACAAATTTTTTTTATCTATACTTAAGTTTTAAGAATGATGATGCTACAATACTATTTGTCTGTTACTTTGCTTTGTTCATGAGATACCACAACAAGCTGAGCGCTGGTGTATTGAACATGTCATACAGCAGATAATATTTGCCAATGATACTTCATGATTAGGGTTCAGAAGTTCATGCCCTAAAAAACACTGAAATATGCATGCCAATATGCTCTTAAAAACTTGAAAATATGCCAAGAAATATGCACTCTTTAATACTTATAATCAGATACATCGCACAAATCGTGCAGAATATGCACTATTTAATTAAAATGATTGATGTCCCTTTGCAGTAGACAAGAGGAGTTAGTATAAATAATAAATAAAGTTACCTTATTCCTTAGAGGTTGAAGCAGAAGTGGTCCCGAGAGTCACGTCTCTTGGTGTAATAGATGGTTCTCTTTCGAGGATGTCTCGAATATTGCACATCTGTTTATAACCAGAATTTTTTGAAATTACATAATTCACTTTCTCTTTCACTTTTTGTCCTATGCTACCAGGAACCGAACTTAAATCACATATTGTTTTTCCAAAGACAGTAAGTGAAACATGCAAAGGAGATCCTACAGCTTCCAATGTCATTATGGCTGTTTGTAAGAAAGAAAATTAGGCAGATATGAAACTAAGATCCACTTTTAACCCAGTGCTTGATAGAATATTTTGCAGAGTTTCTATTGATGAAGCATCTTTCGAGTCCAATGAATTAACAACCTCTTCGACTATTTCTATGTGATCAGCATAATATTAAACTGCATCGACCCATGTTGTCCATTGAGTTAACACTGGTGCGGGAGGAAGTTGGGTATTAGGTGCTGTTGATTTAAACAACTTAACTCTTTTAGGAGATTTAACAAAAATTCTCTTTGTACTGAGCATAAATCTATCTACCAATGGGAAAGAATCACGTATTGTCTCAGAAGTGCAATGAAGAGCGTGTGCCAAACAAGTTTTATGAATTAAGTTAGGAAAAGAACCTTTCAGAGTTTGTCCTGATTTTACCATATAAGGATCTGCATCAGTAACAAATAAAAGTAACCGGTCGTATTTGATTCCACATGGCCATAGTAATTTCAAAGAGCCCTTCACAAACTGGGTCACAGTTACATTGTCAGTGGCCGACAATTTGCACACATTAAGAAGATAAGGTGTAGTCTTTTGTTCATTATTTAAAGCACCCACGATTATATTAGCAATAGAACGGCGCTCAGAATCAGGGGTTTCATCAACAGACAACCACACAAAGTGATCCACTGATTCATTTTGTATATTTGACAATACATTATCATAACCATGTCCTACATAAGTCTTATGCAGTGTACCTTCTTCAGGCACATGTTGTCGAGTGTACTTGACAAGAAAGTTTTTAAATGTCGGATTATTAATTTTGAACAAGGGAATATCAGCAACTAAAAATGCTTGGCACAAGTCATAGGAAAATTCAGTAACCCTACTTCCTAAACACTCTACTAGATGTTTTTGAACAGGTTCTTTGTTTGTGAGTTTTCTGATTAAATTCTCCTTATGTTTTGCTGTGTTTATGTGCTGAACTATTTGAATTCTTTTCTCACTCACTACATTTTTCTCACACGCTCCACAAAACAGTACCCTATTATCTGTAGATATTAAATCACCCGAAAACTCTTTCTGTAAATTAATCTAGCACTCGAAGTTGGTTTTATTTTCGGCATATAAAGAGCTTTTTAACATTTTATACGCCTAATTTAATTTGGTGGGAACCAGTCCACAACACTGTTATGTTTGAAGAACACGACACAACTACTGGTGGGCAGGGAAGCGTAGCTATAATCGTGCTGCTCAAAACGTTGACCTGCACTTTATCTTTGTTAATATAAACCTCTCAGATAACCCACTGATTATTCTCTAGGCACATATAATGAAAGGATGGAAACAGGGGATTCACTGCTTGACAACATGACTCAGTATTAGTTCTCGCCACCTCGTGAGTTGCATCATCATGTGCAATACTACCAATAAGAAAAATACACAGTTGGAAAAAATAAGAAAAAAATCATAAAAGTCATTAAAATATGCAATATAGGGGCTATAATATTGAAATCTTTGTGAGTTGCATCATCATGTGCAATACTACCAATATGAAAAATATTATCCAGATGGAAAAAAATAATAAAAAACCACAAAAATCATTAAAATATGCAATATAGGGGCTATAATATTGAAATATTATGCATTTATCAAAATCAAGAAAATATGCAGTTGTATGCACCATAAAAGCATGTCCAAATAACTGAAAATTCCATAATTTGTGCACATAATGTAAAAGCATATATTTTTAATTCCTATAAAAAAACATGCAAATGCATGAACTTCCTAGCCCTATTCATGATTCTTTTGTATTTTTTTCCCCTCTCTTGCAGAAACACCAACACCAGCCATTCAGATTAGAAAATATCATGCAAGATAACATTTTCATCCACTACCATTGTTATAGACCATGTAATTACAAAGCAATGATATGTGGCTTATGTAATATAGGTCATGGAGTTTCATTTCTGAATACAGGTTAATTTAGCATAAGCACATTATATAGGGTGAAAATGAATAATACTCCACAAATTTTACTCGTAATAGTTCATAGGCAATGAATTTGGGATAGGAAAGCTGTGGTCTACAAATACAAATTACAGAGCTGTGCCTTAAAATTGCTAGAGCGTGTGCAATACCATTGATCATGTCCACTTCAGTTGTAAGCCATGATGAGAAAACAGGTGGGGAAATTCGGAATCTGTTGTGTTAATTTTAATACCTATGATGTGAAGATGGCAAAGGTGCTCATGCATTATAATTTTGGATTCAAATCCCCATGGTCATGAATTCCTTTTTTTCCTTCTTTGTTTACTTAGGTTTACAGAAGGCATTTATGTGGTGTTGTAATTTTTCATTTAACCAATACTTAAACTTTTTATTTCAAATTCTTTAACTATCATGTCTGCCTCTGTAGTGTGATGGTTAGTGTGTCTGCCTCATGTTCAAGAGGTCGCGAGTTCGAATCTCGCTTAGGGTAAGTTATCCAGATAAGGTTGAACCTCGGGCTCATTTGAGCATCATTTCACCCATTTCAGTCATTCACCGTCCGATATGACACTACATTGGAGGACGTTAACAAAAACAAAAATTTAACTATCATTTACACTTTGATGACTTAAATGTTACATACACACCAAAAACTTAATACATGTTTAAATGAACTCGTTCAAGGTCAACTAACAACTTACAAAAATGTAAATAATTGATAAGTACATGAAAGAGCTAAATGTTACTGAATTACTACAAAAATAAGTTGCATTGGTATTAGCATTACAATACAATAGGTAAATACAGTCAGAACAAAGATAAACAAATTATAAATAAATGCAGGTTTCAAAGGAATTGCTCAAAATGGCAATCCCTAACATCAATACATAGGCAACATTGACGCAGAAATTATTCCTGAACCTTGTTGAGCAGTCCTGGTGCATTGCAAATCTCATTATTGGCTGCAATAATGTGGGCGGCCAACTATTTCAAGTACTATCAATTATTTACATTTTTTGTAAGTTGTTACTTGAGCTTGATCCAGTTCATTTAAGTACTCAGTAGGTTTCCAGTGTGTACTTACTATTTAGGTCATGAAAGTGTAAATGATAGTTAAAAGAATTCAAATTAAAAAGCTTAAGCATTGATTAAATGAACAATTACAAAAAAAACACTAATGTTATTTGTAAATTAAACTAAGTAAAGAACCAAGAGAATGAAAAAAATTATTGGCCTTAGGGAATTGAATCTAAAATTGTAATACATGTGCATCTTTGTCATCCATATAACGTAGCCATCACGTTAAATACAGAGGCTCCAAATTCCTCCTCTTGTTTTCTCATCATACCTTACAGTAGAAGTGGACATGATCAGTGATGTGCACACAGCCTAACAATTTTAAGATACAGCTCTATAATTTGTATTCATATACCGTAAGTTTCCTATCTCAAATTGATTGCCTATGAACCATCTATTACCAATAAAATCCACGTGGTGTTATTCATTTACACCCTTTATATATAAATACAAATATGCTGGCAACAAAGTTTTAATTTATCATTCAAAAATGTCAGTCATTCTGTGTTGATTCTGTTTATGTATACAGAGTTGAGCTCAAGTACTTATTTTATTGTGCAACAAACCTCAGTGTATATGCTATGAACTACACAAAACTTGCTCACTTAAAACATGCTTTTAAACTGCAAATAGTCTTTTTTTTCTGTGCAGTAAGGAAATTATTCAGTTTTTGTTCATAAAAATGACCAACTCTAGTTTTGATGATGGCTTTACAAATTTGGGGCATCTTTGCGGTCAGTTTTTGTATTATGTACCTCAGGAGTTATATTATTGTGATTAAATGTCCTTAGTAGGATAGGTAGGGAATTTAATGCCTGTGTAAACATATACAACATTATAAAGGTAGAATCAGACTAAAAAGTTCATTACAATAACCAGGATTTAGACCACAGCGTCAAAATTTTCAGTGTGATTCTACCTTTTCAACTTTGTCCTGCATGCAGCAAGTGTGAAAAAACAAAGGCCATAAAGGAAATTATGTTTCTAACAAACTATTTATTGTTCAATCTATACCTGACATATTACATAATTTGTTTTTGTGTGTTTATAACATATGTTTAGTATTAGTGTTCATATTTGTTTGGATTTGTTTCAGGCTGGTGGAACGCTTTCTACTTGATGATTACAAGCCACAACAGCTTTCTACATATGCTCTGACATTATTCAGATATCCAACAAAAGTTGACAATGAAAGCGTCATAGTAGGTGAGTTGTGTTAATTGTTCCTAGCGTTGGCTCTTAATACATATGGAAACTTCAGTAGCAAAGGGGTGACAGTAACATATTTATTAATTTCTGAGGTTAGTGGTAATGAAGGATTTCTCAAAGTTAAGGCAGAAGAACAATTTCTCCCTTAGACTATACAGAGAGTCGATTTGGGGGGGGGCTCAAAACTAACATATGATTAGCAGTGACTTAGACCAGGTCTCTGCATTTTCAGTTCCATATTTCTGATGGATGGCTGTATGTTTCATTGTTTAGCAGCTTAGAAAAAAACTAAAGCTGGACTGTAAACAGACCAAGAACATTCACATTTCTGTTCTAAGCATTTTTGCTTCCTATAAAATTTCAGTACATCAGAGGATGAACACATACTTAATTTCAGAATGGGTATTCAGTCTTCAAATGTTTTGAATAACAGAGTGCTTCCTGTCTTTATTCTTCTTAATTATCAGACAGGTAACTCACATAACTAAAATATACATGAGAAACCATTAACTGTTTACTGCACAAAAGGCAAATGTCCACATCTCCTAATTTAGCAGTAGTGACAAAGAACTGAATAAAAAATTCTATCTGCAGTGTATGCTATCATGTAGAAAAGTCTTCCTATGATCCATTGACCCATGTAAAATCATAATCATAAAAAAAATGTGTAAATGTTGGACTGATTATCTTTTTGCAGTAAACAGTTAAAATATATGAAATCCTTTTCAGATGAAAGGGTGGAGTTTGTTTAGGCAGTAATCTTTGTAGAGCTTAACTGACAGTTTGAATGCTACTGTATATCTTTGAGCATTCTTCAGATGAATGGTTAACAAATGATTCCTCCAGTATGAGGGAGAAATGGCATCAGAACTGATCCACTGATTTCAGTAGGAAATTTTACTTTTATATAGATAGCTCAGGTTTTGCAGCTATTACTCTTAGCTTCCAAGGCTGTTATGTCTAAAATATGCAAGTTGAAAATGGAATTATTATTGCTCAGAAGGTAAACGCACTTTTGAAGTATGGTAAAAAGAAAATGCATCAAGCACCAAGAAGGACTGATTAACATTCCAAAGAAAAAAATAATCTCCATCACTCATAATACATTTATTAAGGGATAAAATGGTGAGTTCCACTCTAGCACAAGTGTCTAGGCCACTGTTGATTTCAAGCAGGTATTCCTCACTAAATGGGTGCCTATTATAAGTACACATAGTGCCATTATATAGTATTACAGGTATTTTGATGTGCTTTATTTTCTACAAAGTTTTGTCAGGTGCTTTAGTCATTTTGGACCCAATAATTGAGAAAACTAACATACTGGATAAGATAATCATCATGGCTGATAGGGAACTTGTATTTATAACTTTGGAGTCCTCCTTGACAGCCTCGTTACCTTTACACTCAGTCAAGAAGAGTGCCAAATCTCTCTGCTCCTCTTTACTCCCCTCAAATTCTGATGTTGGACAAACACATAAATCACTAATCATAGTTCCAGCACACTTAATTTAACAATGAAATTATGATAGCAGTGAACTTGTGGCCTTGTTTCCCACAGATGGAAACAATAAGGTAATAGTGTGTTCCTTAGTAAACACAATATTACCTAACTTTACATTTACTAGTTCTCTCTATAGATAATCCATTTTCATTATCCCTTATTTTGTTGACATAGGTGTGTATTTCCATTGGTTGCAATACATCAGATATTCAACGGTGTCATGCCCACCTTATAAAATAAACTGTAATTTTGTACTTGGTGTAATAATTCCAGACTCCTCATTGATTTCTTTCACTAAATGTTACACTTGTTTTTCTCAATTTCTTACTTTTTAAGTGCTGTGATATCCATTATGGATTGTAAACTGTCATCAAGGTGACCATCTAATAGGTTTTTGTTATTGTTATTTTTGTATACCAACCAACTTACTGCTGAAGTTTTTAAACACACAAGCTATGTGTGTGTGCAATTTTGAGAGGTAGAATGAGAACTGGAAAATTCAGTGCCGCATTCAGTTGTGCAATATTGCTCTTTCAGCAGTGATGCATTTGTTTGGCACCTCATATTCTGACTTAGTACATAGCTAAATTTTAAAATGTATTTGATCAGCGGTAGATGATGATTGCAATGAATAGAGACCATTCAGTTTTGTGCTAAGAGACTGCTTTATTTCTATTTCTTGTTTAATTATGCATATATATATATTTGTAAATGTATACTGGTTGCAGAGATATTTGTTAATGTTTTTTGCTTAATTTTTTCATAAGGTAAACTTAAATACATTTTCAACATTACATGTTGTTTCTGGCAGTCCTTTTTTATTATCTTTCTGTTGGTGTTATGTGAAACGTAATTAATTTAAGTATGGTTATTTTCAGATTTTTGGGATACAGCTGGACAGGAAATGTTTCAGTCAATGCATCCATCTTATTACCATCAAGCTCATGCTTGTATAATGGTCTTTGATGCCACCAGAAAAATCACATATAAACATTTGGGAGATTGGTACCAAGAACTCCGTGCACATCGTCGATCCATACCCATTCTCTGTGCCGCAAATAAAATAGATGGTAATAATTCTTATAATATTAAGTTGTAAAAGATAAAACCAGAAGGCAGGCATTTTGAACAAGTGTAAAAATCAGCTAAAATGTTCGATAGCCCTATTCAACTGGCTTGTTCCAATTGCAACATTTGAGGGCCAGTGTACACATAAGTGCACTGATAGTTTATCTTTATATTCAAGTAAGCATTGATTTTAGGAAAAAGTGCTATTTAAAAGCCAGAAAATTTTATAAAGCAGTAAACCGAATGAAGAGAGGGTTTCAGCCCAGAGAAGGGACGTAGAAGTTAGGATGGGAAATTTATAGAAGAAGAGAGGAAAGCAGTAGAAAGATGGGTAGAATATTTTGGAGAGTTGCTAAATGATAGAAATGAAGAGAACATAGAAGAATTAGAGGAAGAGGGAATGAATAAGAATTGATAGAAGAAAGGAATATTATTGACCAGGGGCGTAGCGTTAATGGATGTGGGAGATGTATTATATACACTGTAATTTTCCTCAAACTGATTACCAAATTGGTGTTCATTATAATTTTGTGTACATAAGCATTTCAATGTCATTAAAAATTCGGCTTTCCTAAACATTATGATTTGAATTTGTGCCGCTCTGCAGCAATATGTTCCGTAACAAAGCTTGGGTCAATGTCATCTGCTGTCAGAGGAAGCTAGAGTTCTGCACCTGACCCAAGAGTGAAGAGGGAGTAATTCACGATTTGTTTTGTTTCTTGTATGTGTTCTTCAATTGTGGGTATTTGAGCATAATTTGGACACTTGGTTACTTAATACTAAAGCAAAATGTGGGTTAAGATCTGTGTGGATTCTGGGCGAAGGTATGCAAGAGAGGCAATTGTATCAATGACTCACAACACACATCAGATGTGGAGCGTAAATACAACTGCGTTTCTTTGCCGTTGTTGTAATGAAAATCAAAATAAACTTGTGTGATCAACAAACTCTATGTAAGAACCTCCAAAATATTAAAATTTCTTGAAAGTAATTAAAGCAGATCCTCCAAAGCCTGCACTCAGTATTAGGAAAAACATTAAAAAATGTATAAGGTATTTTTACTTCAAAGTTTATGAAAGTGAGTCCTGGCTGCGTCGTAATACTTAAACACATGTTTTGTTGATCTTTTCTCAAAAGAAAAGTAAGTTTGAAATTCCAGCAGTTCTAAGATTTAAGTAACATTTATAAGGCACCATAAAACACTATTTTTGTAATCACATAACATGTGACAAACAACTAAAAATGTTTGGAATACCTCCAAGAATAGAATTTTCATTGAATAATCAGTATAAGCTCTCAGATGAACAGCATAACAATGAAGTGGAAAAGAACAGAGCTTTACTTTCTCATTTTGCACAGGCTGTATGTTTTCTAGGAAAATAAGCATTTGCTTTTCATGGTCACAGTGAGAATGAAGGATTTTCAAACAGTGGCAGTTACACTGAATATTTAACTAAATTAGCAACATATGATGCCTCTGAAAGAGCAATTGGAAAAGTCGACTGTTTTTCATGCAACTTCACCTGATATTCAGAATAACTTAATTTCAAGTGTGAGCGCCGTCATGACATATGGAACTAAGAATGAAATTTCTGATGCCTTCTTTGTTTAGTTAATATTAGATGAAACTCCAGAAATTAATAGTGAAAATCAACTCTATACGGTTCATTACATAGATGTTAATGGAAATGTTGAAGAGAGGTTTATTTGATTTACAGATGTAAGTTCTGAGAGAAAAGCAGATTCTCTTTTGAATCATGCTCACAGTATTATCCAATGTTTCTTTCAGATAATTATAAAAGATGAAAACTCCAAAGGGCAATTCTGTTTAGGTTGGGTCATATTTTAACAAATTTTACAATATTTGTTGGGTTACATATCCAAGTTGGATAGGCTACGCCACTGTTATTGACCCATCCACATTAGAGGAAATTGGAGAAATTGTTGAAAGATTGAAGAACAATAAGGCACTGGGAGAGGATAACATAACGGCGGAGTTGTTGAAGTATGGTGGGGAGCCCATAAGACAAGCGCTATATAGTATAATTACAATGATTTGGGAGAAAGGAAGTGCCAATAATTTGGAACACCGGGATAATTTGCCCAATTTTTAAGAAAGGGAATAAATTGGAATGTACAGGTAATAATTATAGAGGTAGAACTCTAGTGAACATAGTGTACAAATATCAACAATAATTAATGAGAGAATTAAGCAAATAACAGAGACAATAATAGAACACCAGTGTGGATTTCGACCAGTTGTTTACCATGAGACAAATCTTGATATGGATGAATTTATTGAATGCTGGAGCATACACATCTAATCAGTCTGAATTAAACCTGTCTTTTTGTCTTTTGTCTTTTAATTCACTTACTTTCACCAAATTCTCATATACTTTCCTTTTCCCTAAGCTAAATTGTGCATTCCAATCTAAAATTTATTTTCCCCCTTTTTTTCTTTTGCTTCATGATCAATTACTAATAATTTCCTATACCCCATGGGTTCACTTTCTTCATATCTCTTTCACTTCCACTTCTTTTCCTCACTTAACTTTCTCTTATAATACCTACTTGACTTTATTCCTAAACTTTTGTTTCCCTCCTAGCTACCCTGAACATATTTCACTTAATCACTTCCTCTTCTTTGTAAAACGGCGCGGATCAACATTTTCCTCTCTTCTTTGGCTTCCTATTTATTGACACATTTTCATTATCCGATATCCACTTATTTAAGTTAATATTTGTGTTGGCCTTTTTCTGGTCACCCTTCTCCCATTCCAATCTACCCACATATGTAAAACCTGTTTCTCTGTCCTCCCATTCTACTTGGTCAAATCCTACATCTTCTTGTTCACTTGGTTTATTTCTACTTAACTTTGAAATTGCTCCTTTGTCACTTGCTAGTTTCTTGCTGCCATCTTCTTTCTCTGTCGAATTGCTGTAACCAATCATATGTTCTTCTTCTCTGTCACCTTGTCACATGCTAATTTCCCCTCCTACCCTCTTTTTTTCTCTCTCATCTGTCCTTGGAGTAATGTTTTCCCCTTCTCAGCGATTCTTTGAAATACAATACTGACTTGTTGGTTTTCGGTATTTCTTGTCTTGCCTCTTCATGCTTTTCCACTACAGTGTCTATTAGTTCATTCTTTTTCCTCTGTAATTTGTCCATAATTTAAAATCTTGCATATATGCCTGCTTCCCCAGACTTTTTGCTCGCCTTCTCTGTTCTATTAATTTCTTCATTTGCTGCCTTTGGTCCGATGATAAGTCTTTGTTGATAAAGATGTTTGTTCCTTTCGGTAATTTTACCTGTTTCAGTATGTTGTAAGTCATATATGCACTTCTAAGTTTTGCTAGAATGTTTCCTCTCCCAGTTCTTCTCCCGAATCTAAATGCTTCTCGTATTTCAGTTACTAGTGTTTATCTGTAGCTTCTCCAGAACTTCCTTTACTTCTTGCTTTGAATCGAAACTTGTCCTTCTATTCTGACAAACATCAAGTTATATTTCCTACTTTTGTCCTCCAATTTTTCCCTTGTGATGTTTTGCAATTCTTCCTTTATAGCTTCTATATTTTTAAGTATTTCCTCTTCTTTTGTTCCCTTCTGTTCTCTTTTCCATTGCTGGTATTCTCCCTATTTCCCTTAGCTCTGCCATCACTTCTATATGAGGCGTTGAGCGCAACAGTGGCCCAACCCACAAAAATTCAGAAACTGAGTTATTAGCACAGGCATGTTCCCCATATCAAAATCTAGGAGAGCAGTAGTGGCCTATACCACATTTCTACAACCACCGACAGATGGCATGAGAAGTGTGTTATTGCATGGAACTGAATCTGGCTTTCTGGATAGAAACAGTGGCCCAATGTTCCTGCATGTATGTAACTATGTACCACAATGTCGGTGCTATATTGATTAAAATTTCCAAATATCATGACTCTTGCTTAGTTATTAAAGTAAATATAAAACTTTCAAATCGCAGATATGTTTTACACTCCATTATCTCCATTATGTACATTTAGTGGTTGGGTCACTGTTGCACTCAACGCCTCATATTATCTTTGCTGGCCATGTTCTTTGCATCCTTCTTCCTCTTACTTATGGGAGCGATCTTGGCACACGTCTGCGCTCTCTCATTGCTAGCTCAGTGCTCTCCAAATCTTGGAAAAGCATTATGAATATGGGATAGATCTACACGTACTGTTTGTTGATTTTCAACAAGCATTTGATAGTGCTAATAGGAGGAAATTGTGTGAAGATATAAGGTAATGGGTATCCCAAATAAATTAGTTAAATTAATGGGGATGATTATGAATAATACAAAAGCTAAAGTCATAATTGATCATTTAAGTAACACCTTCCAGTATAATAAAGGGGTAAAACAAGGAGATGGATTATTCACTAGATTATTAATATTGGCTTTGCATCATGCCATAGAAGAGTAGATTAGAGAGGCACTATCTTTAATAAGATGAGTCAGATATGTGGTCATAAATCCGATTATATGAGAAGGAAAAAGGAAATAGCAGGATTTGGAAATTGGTCAGAAAGTATTTCAAGGAACAAAAACATTTGATTACCTGGGAAATATAATACACAGTGGGGCCAGAATGAGCACTAAAATAAAAGACCAAATACAGCAGGAAATAAAGCATATTTTGCAAGCTTAAAAATTACTAAAAAGTAAAATTCTAACTGGGAAAGATAAAATCCTGATATATAAAACATTAAGACCAGTAGTCATATATGAGGTGGAAGTGTGGACACTGACATTGTCTGACCAAGAGGCATTAAGAAAATTTGAATGTAAGATAATAAGACTATATCGCCCTGTAGTAGACCAGGGTGTGTGGAGAATACATTATAATGAAGAAATTAATTAAGCTGTAAAAGTACAAGATATAGCATGTTTTATAAAACTAGTAAGGCAACAATGGATTGATCGTCTAGATTGAATGGAGATGAATAGAATACCTTTGAGAGTATTTAAATCAAGATTGTACTTGACAAGAAACAAAGGAATACCCAGAATGAGATGGATTGATGGAATGATAGATGATTAGGAGATTATGAAGGTGAAAGAATAGAGAGAAAAATTAAATGATAGGAAAGCATGGAGACTGATTATGAAGGAGGCCAAGGCTCACATAAGGCTGTAGTGCTGGATAGTAAGTAAGTACTATTTAAAAAGTGATTGTAATGCAAAATGGATTAATCTTCAAAATTCATTATCAGTGATTATTTTGAAGTTGTTGACAAAGTGTTACAGAATTAGTTGTTTAGGACTAGATTTAAACTATTTCACACACTTTCCTTAGTTTTCAATTACCTGAACATGTTACAAACAGTATTTTTAAAATGTTTAAATGTAAATAAAGTGCGTGAATTGGTTAAAATTTGCTCCTGTATAACCAATTATTAAAAATTCATCCCTTTAAAATATTCATTTCTTGTTTCAGCAAATATGGAGATTACTCAAAAATCTTTCCAGTTTGCACAGAAAAATAACATTCCTTTGTACTATGTGTCAGCATCTGATGGAACCAATGTTGTCAAAGTAAGAACATTTTTTATTATACCTCATTTAAAATGTTATTAAATTGTTGTAAATATAAGGGAAACAGCTTATCGGCAGTTCCCAAGAATTCAATATGACCGGCATTACACTTAATTGCAGTGCACCTTACACCAAAAAGCAGTACTGCCAACCTACATAATAAAAGCATTATTTCTAACCTCAGATATCACTGGGTTAAAGTAACATACTTTCAAATGATAATGCTTGAACATCATTACCACACAACAAATGATACACCTACTCATCTTCAGAAAATCTTATTCTGCAATAACACTTTTGGATAAAATCACTTCTGAATGCTAAATATTGTAATGCATATTTAATGCACTACTGTGTGGCAAACCCAAAAATAACAACAGTAACTGTAACTGCATATACTGCTCTAAAGCAATCCAAGACAAAACCATGTTCACACAAGCAATACAATGGCTTCCACAGATTAATTAATTAATATGGTGTCTTAACAGAATCTTGTTTTAAAATCTATTGGTTGACTTCTCTGCAATGGATTATCTTTGGCAACATAATGGATGCAATAACAGCAACTATGGCCGTAGTTTTTCCATGGTTATATTTTGGCGCTACCAGAGCGTTTAGAAGGAGAAGTGTGATCACTGCTGTAGTTCATGTGTTCCGCCACACAGATGGCAGTGCAACTGCTAGTGCGGTACAATACTAATACGAACACTAGCGTTTAGCAGGAGATTCAGCTGGAAAAGTAGCAAAGGAGAAGAATAGTGTCGTTTAACAATAACTAATTCACGCATGCACATTCTGACAGCCATTCACAGAAATTCAAGACAATAATGTTACCACTAGAATGCAAAATGACATTAAAGGAATGAAGTAAAATATAATTTCGTGTGAATGAAGAGTTAACTTTTTTCGGGGATTAAATTCCCCAAATCTACAAACCCATCCACTTTCAAAGAATTAGAATCAAATCGAACTTCTTTTATCTTTACTTCGTTAAAAATTAAAATTCCATATCGTTCGTTTTCATTCTTATCCTTTAAAAATTCAGATACTGCATTTCCAGACATTTTTGACCTTTGATTAACTTTCATAAATGTGATTTTGATGGAAGTTGAAGAAGATTGTGATTTAAACAATGTATGTATCCTTCGGGTGACTTGATTTTTAAAAGCAGGCTATCTAAAGGAAATTCTTCATAATATTTCATGCCTTTCTTTTTAGTTGCCTTTGATATTTTCAAAATTGTATCAGTTTTTTGTTTTTACTTAGGTATTTTGTTCCATCACATTCATCGATATTGCTACTACTTCCATTTACTTTACTTTCCTTTGAAGTACTTGAATCTTGGCATTGGATACTTTCATTTGGCATTTTAGTCTAATTATATTACGGTGTTGTTGATTTGACCTTTTCTTAAGTAGGCTTACTTTATTATTAAAATGTCTACTGGTATCCCCTGCGAGGGGAAAATTAAAAGTCGTATTTTGAAAGCCTTCTGCATGATTCCCACTGTCTTCTAAATTGGTATCTCTTTCAGCCCTTTTTTATGGTCTCTGTGAAGGAAGTTTACGGGAATGTATTGGGTGTGATAAGTATTTAGGAAGATTAGGAAAAAGCAATCTCTACATTTTCTCCATTAACTAGAAACTTGTCTACCTTTATCAAAAGTTCTTCTGAAAAATGTGAATCACACACGTAAATATTAGATGAAAGGTACTTGTCCTTTCTTGGTATGGCCCTCTCCAATTTAGAAAGCAGAAGTTTATATTTTGGAGGTGTAAAGAAATGTTTACGTTTAGATTTGTTATATCCAGATCTACAACCAGGCACTAAACACATAGGCATGTTGATTATTTCTATAAATTCACAGTTTCATAAAAATTAACCACAATTCATCGCACTGTAACAAACACAGCAACCATACACAACAATACTCCAATGCAATATCCAGCGAAACGGGCTGTAAATAGCCACACTAACGACTTTGCTGCCACCCGACGGAGGCGCCAGGTAGCTCTTGTATAATCATATGGAAGAGCAGTGGAGTGATCACACTTTGTCTTTCTACTCGCTCTGGCGCTACTAATGCAGCTTAACATGGAATATCACCAAATATAACCAGACTATGCCATGAGGGGGGAAAAATGTCACAGTTGGTTTTTGGGGTGTTCCAATAATTTCCTCTATACTCTGTTCATCAAGAGATTAGAGGAGATATAAACAAAGCACCGGTTTGTATCACTCCGCGGCCACGTGCTTTCACAATGACGCAACACGGTTACCTGCGCTACGCGTAGGTATAATATGCATTTTACACTACTAAAAGGATATATTTACCTGATCCAAATAACATGTAGCACATGGAAATTAACTGCTACTTAGGTCATCTCTGTCCACAATAACACTTTTTCATTTCCTGCTCACAATCTCGAAACTAATCTCCAGAAGCAGCTCGTGGAGGGAAGTTCGTTTTAAATCTGGAAGACCGGGTGCAGACTTAACTGCGAACAGCACTTTGTTTAAGGTAGAGGTTCATTGTTAACAAAGAACTGGTGAACTTTTCGACGGATTGCAGATCTCACACTCACAAATTCGTCGCAAACTACATCCACCATTCATCTGGTACGTGAAGCTTTTGGCTGGGATCTTCACCAACTGACGATTTTTCTTTGCGCGTGCTGTAAATACTTGCACCTGACACACCGGTAAACACGGATGTTAATTTCATCACGTCTTCGATAGCAAGTTCGGGATATTAAGTAAAAATTGAAGCTATTAACAGTGAAGCAACAAGATTCTAAAATAAGAACAAATTAGAAACTAAAAACTTCACTTATCTTAGTAATGTTGATATTCTTTTTCTCTTTTGCTAACCCTGGGTTAGCAAAAGAGAAAAAGAATATCAACATTACTAAGATAAGTGAAGTTTTTAGTTTCTAATTTGTTCTTATTTTAGAAGTTCGGGATATTTGTCGCAGAAGTTGTTAAACACGTTCAATATTATTGTCTTTTCACCACTTCGCAACGGTTTGCCACGCTTATGTTTTACAACACTCACTTATTCCGCCATGTTACTTTCATACTGAATAATGCGCGCGCAGAATGAATTGGGCTGGTTACAGATTCACTTAACTGCGTATTCTTACACTTTAACTATGCTTATAGTACACTTAGTTCATGCTTTTGCAAGCATTAAGTGAGATTTCAGACCTCAGTAACAGTATTTCTTATAGGGACTATTTAAACGGCGAAAGCGTCAAGAGGGCGCGCTGTAGTCAAAACGCACGTGGCTTTGTTTACGTCTCCTCTAATCTCTAGATGAACAGAGTATATATCTGGTAATATATCTTAATAAATCCAGTTATGTTGTGTGCTATATCATCTTGGGCATACTGGTAAGGTTTCAACACATTTTTGAACTCTATATTTCTATGGAACTGTGTAACACAGAACCTCATTTAAACCAATAGAACATTTATGTATTCCCTTATTTACATCCATAGAGGCACAATTTATTGGTGGATCACAATGACACAAAATGTGTTAATATGCCATAGAAAGGCTTCAGAATTAATTCTATTAAGATTGTCTACATAATTATCAGCATTTACTCTCGCAATTAAATGTGAATTTTAATGCAACTCGCGAAATGTGTGTTTATGTTTTACCACAAAATTAATTTATTGCAACATTTAGTTGCGAAATGAGTGTGTGTTTACAATTTAACATGAAATTAACATTTCATTGCAATGTTTCTGCAAAAGCTAGGTTAAAAGATTTCAGGAATAGAACAAGATCTGTTTCACTTTTTGCAACATAGAAAGACAGATGCAAGGTTAAGGTCAAGATTCAAGCTCGGTGTGGCTGGAAGAAATTCAATTATGTTCACAACAAGTAGGAAAGGTATATGAGAGTGGCAGGGATGGTAGGTTGACAGGTAGTCAGTGGAGTACGTGAGCGCTCAATGAACACATAGAATAATATACCTTCCATGCTACAGCACCACCACTAGAGCAAAGTGCTGGAGACAACACACCCCCTCCGCTCTAGTGGTTTTCCCACACTCCACAAACACACATTGCCTGACTAATGATAAGATCACAGGTATTTTATGGAAGGCTGTGATAGACAGCAGGGAGCGCAAGTTTAATGCCAAAAATGGCAGGAGTTTAACACTGAGTTTGTTTCATGTATTGATGCACTGTAGAGCCAAGGTGCGTGATTGTACAGTTACGTTAAAACAAGTCCATTCTGACAGCTAGGTGACATACGCTTGAAAGAGTTTCCATGGCAACGAATGTCTTCTTCCATGATCTAGGGTAACTTGCTAGCCTCTGGTTCCCTAGGTGGCGGGTTCAAGCCTGGCGGAGGGTGATGAATTTTTACGGACATAGACATCCTTAGCATGGATTCCTTCAGAAGGGAAGTGAAGCTGGTGGTCCAGTGTCATAGATTTACGGCATGTAAAAGAACCTCAAGCTTGATAGAGAGGCCTATGAGCAAAATTAAGTGATCTTTCATGCCCAATGTAGAATGGGGTGCTGAGAACCATAGTCTATATACCTATATTTCAATTTCTAATGGTGATTGTGAAGGAACTCTTTCAGTGTACAATTTTTTGTGAGATGAAAGAACCAATATTACAGCAGGGAACTTAGAAACCATGTTTGCTTGTTATTTCAATCAACATGCTACAAATAACATTTGAAATGTGAATAACAACAGTAATATTTGATATTTTATTTTACCGCTTTTATACCACTTTGAGTCTTCTTTTTATACTGACATTAACAATTTTTATTCACCATAAAATTGTGTCCTAATCCATAAATAGATTTGTTGCTTTAAGGAACTCCAGAACCTTGCCTCTTGAGTTACTTGAAAAATAGTCAAATAACAATAATGGTTTGACAGCAATTAGCAGCAGCAGAAAAAAAAACTGATAGAAATAGAAAAGTCAAACATTGAAAGAAGTTAACAGACGTTGATACAGAACTTAAAGAAACACATGAAATTGTGAAATTTTTCAGCTTTATGTCAATATATTAATAAGAAAAGTATTTTGTTATGGTGGATTAAAAATCATGAACAGTAGGGTCAGAAACTGAAGAACGAGAAAAACCTGCAATATATTTTTTCTAAATAATGTAGCTAACCTCACCAACAATACTTTGAAACAGAAAGAACCAGATTTCTGGGCTAGAGATCTCAGGATATGTATACAGTTTTACAGTCGTATAGAAAATTAGTAAAAATAGCCATAAAAGGCCTAAATATTTTTGAGAAAGATACAGTTAGGAGGAAGCCTGATAGTACAGTTTGAAGCATTAACTTTGTAAAGCAAGGAAATACTTCGTGTTAACTAAGTTTGTCCGCACAATGGCAGGATATGAAGAAATAGTGACAGTGTGTGATTTCCTGAATAGCATTTGAGGAGCATGCATCATTGCCTCTGTATATACTTGAAGTCACATGTGCATGAGTGATTAAAGCAACATCTTTAATCTTTTATTAAACAATAGCAGCAGTGTTCTTGTCTATATTCTCTGTTATGCCTTGTGTAGGTGGAAGAGAAGAATTATTTTTATTTTAATGGAGATTAAAAGCCTTATCCTGCCAATGTTAAACCTGCTAGCTTCATGGCCCATTATCTTGGGAACTATTTAATATATCACACATATTTTTATGGAATGTAGAAGCATGTCTTCTTAGTTCACTGATCTAATAATAATCCCTAGGGTGTCTCCTCTGTACAGAGGTACCTTTAATGCCTGGCTGTTCCATCCTCCAGCCGCAGCCACGAAGGAGTGCAGGATTGGGGTGGCAGGGGTCAGTGCACTTACTCCCTCACCATAAGGCGACTACTTGACCATTTAGGGACACTACCTTTTCATCAGGATACAGGGTTGCCAACTCGTATGATAATTATGGGGGCATACAATAATTTTAATGTTTGTACACAAGGTTGCCAGCCCATACGATAATTGAGGACCTTAGAATAGCAAGGGCGTATGTGCCAAAAGCTAGTTTTGAGAAAAATGCGATTAAAGTTTTACTATGCAGTACATATTAAAATCATCTATAGAGAGATTGAAAATTGCTCAGATGTGAATCTAATGCATTAATACTACTAATTAGGAATGTAAAACGTTATTTGGCACATATTTAAGATTACAGAAGGTTAATTTCATCAACAATATAATTCAGATAACGTATGATTTCATGCACGTTATAACCAAAACGCTTACTTGTAAAGTTAGCATTTTGCAAGCAATACTTTAACTAAGATTGGTAAATATTTGTTCTAATACTAACAAACAGCATTTCTAAAGTAAATATAAAGAAGTTAACAAAAAGTATGGCTAGATCACCGAAGATGTTTAACCGCTGTGCTGTGCCGTGAGGAACCAGAGTATGTTAGTAATGTGAAGTATCGTCATCCACTGCTAGTGGATCACTTCTACCTCTGTGTGTGCCTTTACTACATGTTTGGTTTTTTAACTTACGTGCTCTTTATCTGCATTCTTCTTCTTGGCCATGTGCATTTTCCATTGGTTTTTCTGCATGCTGCACTTTCTGGGAAGACTTATGTGGTGAGAAATAAAATCAGTGTCACTCATAGTGCTTAATAAAAGTAAATCCTATGCTAAGTGCACTAAAGGTTTGTTCAGTGGTATTGTCAATAAACAACACAACTCTAGAAATATAATGCTAAGCAGAAGTTAAACCAAGAGCTGCAACCCACTAAAACATGTTACAGCTTTCTTTAAAAGCAACAGACTGAACTAAAGAAATACCCCACACAGGCAGGATTACATCTAGGCAAACACTATTTACAAAACCGCAAAAATGTTTGAAAGGTTAAGGAATAACCATTTATGAGGGGTAAAGGCCTGAAAATAAACAGTACCCTCTCTTAAGTGATTTATTGCTACATTCTCTTCAAGAGCGACTGTCACAGCGTAGCAGCTGGCAGGTTGGCTCATACGTCTTTGCTATTCTCGAGATTCGGCTGAAGCATGTAAGGTCTAACACCACGCTGTATTCAACTGGAAGATTCGTTCATATCCAGGGCGTATCAACAATTCACACTTAACATGCATTAAAGAGTAGGCTTCATACTATATGTTGCAAGAAAAACAAAAAATTCATACTTTGGCGCTTACGCCCTTGCTATTCTAAGCACCTCAATTATGGGGGTGTATGATAATATGAATGTAGGATAGTTTGATACTGGATAAATATCATTTTCACTGGTTTGTCACACCATCAAAATTAAACTAATTACAAATACCGACAACACTTATGCCCTCATGGTCTGTCTCCACCCCTCTAAGGCAACCATTTCACCTCCTAATAATCCTTCTACCCTTTATCCTCTTATTGCCAGTGTGCCCACATCTGGTAATTTCAATGAAGAAGGCATTGTTCAGAAAAGTGATGATTAATGGAGAACTCTGAATAAATGATACTCAGTGTGAAATAAAGAACATGCCTGAACCGGACAGTTTCTGGAGTGCTGTTAAACACATGACACCCTAGTGGAAATACTGATTTCAAAGAACTAGCAGCCTTTGCATTATCAGTGATTTCGTTGTCCCACAGAAGTGCTTCTTGTGAAAGAGTTTTTTCTAAACTGGGTTTAATAAAAATTAAAGTTAGAAGCAGATGGGCACTAGATATGGTAAATGAACTTATTCTGTTGCATCAGCTTATGAAAGAATGTGGTAGAACCGAAAATCTGCAAGTCACCAAGAAGATGTTAAGGTTTATCTGAACAACAAATTTATATAATGCTGAAACGGTTGAGGAAGATGAACTTTCAGATGAATAGTGCCAGAAACATAAGTGCTAAAGTTGCAATACTGGTTGAGGTCATCAATCTTGTAAGTGAATATCATAAACATCATTACCATTATATTTTAATAAGTGTTATGCTGATATTTTTATTGTTGTAGTATTTGGTTTATGATGTACGATAATTTTGAATCCAAATCTATAATTTTGAGTGACTGGTACAATAATTTTACTTTTAAATGTTGGCAACCCTGTCAGGATAGCTACTCAGTTGGCATCACGAGGCTGGGTGCACCCTGGATCAGATTTCCAAGTGGGGAAATATCTCCAAGCTAATATCTAATATCCAACATCATACCTGGGTCTCTCACACCAGTCAGGCATGTTACTATTGTCTATGGGGGCAGTCACTTCACTGATCTACTTTTACAAAATAATGTATATCTATTGCAAAATTTAATGGCGGCTGGCTCAACACAAAACTCTATCATAGGCTTGCCATGCCTTGCAGTATTGTGTAGTTACACTGAAATCAGGCTGTACAGCCAGTGATGTATAAATGTATCAAAATGTATTCGTGCGATAGAAAAAGAATAGTAATAGTCAACTATCAACTTCCTTTAAATTTTGTGGCAATCATAATTTATTAACGAAGAACAGATTATTTTCTTAATTACATAACTTTTTTTATTAAAATGTATCAGCAATTAATTTCTCAAAACATAAACAACCAACTTATTAACACAAAATTAGATCAATTACACCATTAAGGTATTAGTTTTAACAATTATGTTAAATTTTCATTTAACCAGTCTTCAATAGTTCCTAAGAAAATAGGCATTCATATCTGAAAATGTCATTCAAAGAAAATATTGAACAAAGTAAATATGGTGTGTGTGCGTGTGAGTGCATGAGAGTGAAAGCATGTTTCAAAAGCTGCAAAGGATCCACAATTGTTTAAATGCTTCTTCTTTGGAGGAAATATGGAGATAATAGCCCCACATATATTTACAAAGCAAAAATCTTATTGCTGCCATATTTAGAAGTGCTAACAGTTGGTAGAGAAAAGCTTCTCCTAAGAGATGAGTTGAAATGTACGTCTATACTCCAAAGACTATAAGAGTTATTACTTTTTCTATGAAGTGAGCCAAAATGAAGTATAACACACTATATACTTTAAAAGGTAATGTTGTGTACAAACTAATATTTTCTTAGAAAGCCAGTGCAAACCTGTTTTACAGTAAATTCTTACAAGAGAACATCATTCAGTTTTGAAAAAGTTTCTAAATAGTTTATACAAAAACTTGAAAGATTGTCAAGTTGGATGTGTGACACTAACTTTGACTTTCCTAAAGTCATATTCAGAACATGTTTCAGAAGCTATTTCTTGTGTATATAAAACCATCTTAATTGTAATTATACCAGTGACTTTATTCGGTAGATGCTTAAAGTTGCCTAATGCTTATTTCTTTTGGAATCAGAGATGAAAATTTATCCAGGCAAATTATTATTAAATCAAGGATATGATCTAGCAACTTGATATATTATCACTTATGCCTCATTGATGAATGTGAGAAGATCTGGTAATTCAGCTCCTGTTGGTTACGCTAAATGCAAACTTTAATATTTTGACAACAGCTTTTGGCACTACATGCCTCAAAGCAACACTGACAATGCTTGGTATGTTGTACGGGATGGAAAACCGATCTTTTTTCAAGAAAGAACCTCTGTTCAGAAATGCACGGTTTGGACGCTGTAGTGCATTGAACTGTGAGATGGGTGTGCATTCACATTTTGTCAATAAGCTCAGCATGAGCTGCACATCGAACTGTGTACATTACAAACAGGCTTTGAACTGTGTGCCTCCTACGTCATTGCTGAGCCTCACATATATGGCACAAAACGTGCCACAGGGGTACCAGGCACCATATTCTTCATACAATCCCACAGAAAATAGTCAAGGGGTGTCAGATCTGGTGACCGTGCTGTCCATGGAACTGGTCCCTCCCTACCAATCCATCGATTTGGATATGCAACTTGAGGTGATTCCACATATTTACATCAAAGTGTTCTGTAGCTCTGTTGTGTTATAGCCACATTGCCTGTCAAACATTTAGCAGCACTACATCCAGAAGTGTAGGCAAAACATCTCTAATAAATGTGAGGTACATCAGTCCTGTTACTCTGTTAGACAGTAGACATGCTCAATTGTTTATCCACAGTATACATATAACAAGAGTTGCATACTTTCTGTATTAAGATGCAAAAAAGAATCAGAGCACATAGTCACAACCATTTATTCTCAGACTTTGACAGTCTCCAGCACCCAAACTGTGCATTTCCGGACAGGGGTTCCTTCTCGAAAACAGATCAGTTACCTCTCGTACAACATACCAAGTATTGTCAGTGTTTTCTTGGGATGCCTTGTATGTATGGTATTTTTGTCTAAGTTGTTCTGTGCTATAATTAAATATGTTTTATTTCAGCTTTTTCAAGATGCAATAAAGGCAGCAGTGAATTATAAGAAAAATCCCATTGATATAGAAGATCAAATAATGGATGAGCTAAATAATATATGATGCAGGTTGTTTTGGGTTGGAAGGAAAGCAGCCAGTTTAATTGTAATAAGACTGTTTTTCACATGCAGTTCATGGAAGTACGTTCAGAGGCACAGCTGTCATTGGAGCAAAGATCAAAATAGGCCTTTGTCAAAAAGTTTATAAAATTGGCCTGATGGTATTGAGCACATACTGCCTGTTCCTTTTGTCTAATGGTACATGACAATTAGGAACATTTATAAACACAGTATGTACACACATTTTATATGTTGTCTTAAAACAATAAATAATCCACTTTTGCAGATTTTAGCTCACTGTAACAATAAGTCCTTCTACTATTGCCTGTGTGGGTTAAAGTGAGAAAGACTGACTAAGGTCCCTTGTGAAAGTGGTACATTGTTATTTTTGTTTACAGTATAGAACCATCACTATCACCACAGACGCCAGCACTTTCTCTATTGCCATTCTCCACCAATCTACCACTGCCGCTGCCACCACTATCACCACCACCCCCAACACCACCAATTATTATTATTTATTTACTATTTATTATTTCCTTATCTCCTTGCTTTTATTCCTGCTGACTTCTTTCATTTCTGCCCCCATTAAAGAACCTTACTTCAGCATAGTCATTCTTTATGGTTCAGATTAATCTGAAACTTTCTCTTAAGAAGATGAAACTGAAGATTTGCCTAGTTGAAAACCATCATACAGCAGATTTTCAGGCACCAATGAGTTATAAGTGCATAAGTTTGCCATAATTTGCTTTAAATGAAAAGCCCGTAGCAGTGGTGAATTTTGGTTGTGGTAGTTTGTTTATTTTGACAATTTTAATTTGTTGTGTTCTAGATAGTTACCACTGAAGTTTGTGTCAGTCTATGTAGTTAGTTAACCTCTTGAGGGATATGGACGTGAAATCATGTCCATTTAAAATGACGGATGAGCAATATGGGTGTGTATACACGTCCTGTGCGTTTAAGCATTTAACCCTTGTTTATCCCTTATCCAACTCAACTTATTTTAATTTTCCCTTTATGAAACATTTTAGTAAAGTCTATATACTTTATTGGCTTACCTTAATATGTTCGTTCTGCAGTGATTTACCTCAAAACACCTCAGGTACACACAAGGGTACCTACATCTCCACATTCGCGAATTCCCTTCTTGCGGCACACGAAACCTTTCGAGATGGGCGGGACTTCTTTGCTGTTGGTGGTATCCTTTTAGGATAATGTTTTCCTTGAAGTCTGAGGGGTGCAGGGGTTTTGGACTTTCAACCCCCAACATGGTATTGTTCAATTAGGCTGCGAGCTATTTATAGTCGGAAGTCAAGGTCGGTCATTGTCCTGTGTGGGTTTAGAGAGCTCTCCAAATTACCAAACAATTGTATATGGTTATATCCAGTTAGTGCAAAAATACCTTTTTATACCACTTCTCCCTTCAGCTACAAGCAGGAAAGTATACGTATGTATTTCAACAAAGAAAGAAGCTGACTCTACTAAGTTACGAAACCCGTGTAAGCAAAAGTTGCAATGTGCCTCTATTCTGATGACTCAAGAGACCATGCATACAGTAGTGCTTTATTACACAGTATGCTGATGCATAAGCCACACATACAATAGGTGTTTCTTTACTGTTTCTTTCCGAGAACTTATATTAGATGCGTTCGACAGAGCAAAGTTGACTTTTCACCACAGTGAAACAAAATAGTGCCATTTCAACGTTTTGTAAATACAACTCAACTTTGCTGATGACATACATTTATACTGCATATAATGAGTTTTATACCAGTTTTTGTTTCATTAAAATAACTTAATATTTACACAAAATACAGCTGTGTATATACGACGCACTTTAAATGCCCTGCGCTGGATATTGGGTAGCAGTTCTCGGCTCGCGGACGTTTTAAATGGCCATCGCTCAAGAGGTTAAGTTTGATTTAGTAGACTGTCTAAAGCTTTAACCTCATGGTAAGTTCTCTCTTTGGTGATATCTAGATCTGTTGTGAGTAATTTGCACAATGACCTAAAGTAAGCAAAGTTTTTACTTCTTTTTATTACACCTTTTGCTTTGCTGCATTATATTGTATTACAAAATTATTCATTGTTAGATATCAATAGGGACATTTGTTGAATGTTTTCTGTTACTGTATGCATTTTACCAGTTACACTTTTTTCCTCGCATCTCCTAAAAGATGTAAAAGTAGGTTCTATTGTGGTGATGGTGATTTATTTGTATGGGGCGTTTGTATGTGTGTGTGTGTGTGCGCATGCACGCACACACACTTGACACATTCAGGTATACCCTAGACACTGCCTTCACAGTTGTACAGTACCAGGCCACAATGCAGCTTTCTTTAGATTGCAGTATGAATGTGATTAATAGTATTTACAGTGTGAATGTTTTACAGGGTAATTAATGAATACTTTATAAGGTATTTGGATTTATTGTAAGCAAAAATTTAGTTTAAGAACAAGTTTGTAACAAAACTTCATTGTTATCATAATTACCTTTAATGTAGTTTCCATGATTTGGAAAACATCATTCATATAATAAATAAAATTAAATGTGTTTATAATCTCTGTGAGCTTATTTTTATTTTACTTAAAATAGAAAATGTTGGGGATTTAATTACAAAGAATGTTTTAGTTAGATGTTTTGAGGCAGTTCTTTTATGTTCACCTTCACTTTAAAATTTTGTTTATCCTGAAATGTTTTCAAGATCATTTGGTCTTATCCTCAGCTTGGGTGACTGAAGCTCTCTTCCTCATGCTACCTCTCTCTGCTGCTACAGTCCTGTTGCCACCTAGTGCTAGGGGTGTAAAGTTTCAGCACTTCGTTCAATGTCGGGATTTCAAAATTGATTACCTCATTACTGCTTTTTATGTATACTCTTTTTTTTTCCTTAGAATTGAACATTGGGAAAGAATATATATAATCAAAAACAGTAATAAGGCAGCACTGTGGCTGAGCAGTTAGTTTGCCTACTGCCTAGGCAGCCCGGGTTCGAGCTCAGGGACCTGCGTGTGGTATTCATGGTCGATGAAGCAGCATCTGGGCAGGTTTTCTCCATGTTCTCCGGTTTTCTCCTGCCACTCATTCCTCCAATTGCTCCATCATCACCTTTCAAATCATCCATTTCGCCTGCATTTCATATCATCCTCTTCCTCATTCTCATACCTGGGCTGTGCGGCCCGGATTCGATCCCAGGCAACTGCATGTGGGATTCATGGTGGATGAAGCGGCGCTGGGGTGGGTTTCCCGCACTTCCCCCGCCATCTCATTCCACCGGTGCTCCATCTTCATTCCATGTATCATTAGTGTCACCACCTGCAGTGCCATAGTAAAAGCGGACGTTAAACACTAAAAAAAAAAAAAGAATCTGGGCTGACCACCCGCTTCCAGGTCTTCTCTCTGGTCCATAGGTTCATCTGCTTCCTGATAGGTGTCGGACCCTAGGCACAGGCTTGTAAATCATAGGAGTGTGAGTCCTATGTAAGGGGAGGGTAATCAGATAAAGAAGAAGAAAGACAGTAATAACATATTTTAAAATCCCAGCATTGAACATAGTGGAGCAATTCCGCGTGTGACTAACTGCCATTTACACTACATTTTCTTCTTAAAATGTCTGTCTAATGGCCAAATAGGCGTAAAAATGTTATTTTAACGACATACGATGACAGAGAATACATTGGCGGTTGTGATAGGAAAGATAAAAGCCTTAAAAAATGAAACAATTATTTAATAATGAGCGCTAAACTTTTCGTGACTAACTGACATTTTTGTCAACTGCAGGTCCAACTTCAAACGTTTGTCCTCTGTTTTCTCTGAAAGTTTTCTTATTTGATTTGTTCTGAAAAATCACTTGAGAGAGGAACTTCTAAGCTTTCAAATGACCTGAAAAAAGGTTTGATATGTTATTCTCATCTGGAGATATTTATTCAAAGGTCAGCGTGACTAACTGACATGAGTTTGTGATTTACTGACATATGCGAAAATTGTAATACCTTGCCTTTGTTTTACATGGTATAACATATGGTAAATCACAGTGATACGTATTATACGTTACATACATGTAATACACACCGGTGTGTAATTGTATTTATCGTTTTGACAATAATCATATCCTTTGGAGTAGCATTAATGTCATGCAACATAAACAGAATAAATATGTTGGCAGCTCTCACTTCTTATCACAGTTACGTCATTGCAAGTATAAAAAGCTGACTCAAAACCATAACAAAGACGACACATGAGAGCACAGCACACAGCACATACCTGTAACACACTCTGGATTGGACTCCTTATAATGCAGGAACGCTAAATGCAGTAGCCTCGTAGTACACGCGCATATCACTACACTGTTTTTATTCCCGAAAGTTGTGCATAATTCTGACACTTTCCGCACATGAAAGAAAAGCATATTCCACAACATTTAAACCTAATACTTTCACATAATGAAACCGCTGAATGGATGGCATAGGTGAAATACGTTCAAATCTTTTGTCGAGAAATTCTTTTGCTTCTTCAATTTCAGGCAGAGAAACCTCAAGAAGACATAATTTGGTTTTCTTTCTAACAGTATTAACAAATTCTTCAGCACTCTGAATCCTGCTTCCTGCTTTCGCAGCTGTCCATGCCATCCTCTTTACTTGTCCTCCAATCGCATCTACTGCCCCCTTTCCGTGATAGGATTCGAAGAAGTGCCATTCAATTTGGATTCCAAATACTTAGGAAAGTTATGTCTCATGACTCAATGTGTATTTCTGCTTAAAATGACTAGCAGCTCCATCAGAAAACACTTTCACAAGTTCAAGATTCAGAACAATATCCAATATTTTCGAAAATATATTCCTTAAGCAAATATCAACTGCATATTTGTCATGTGATACATAATCAGACACCAAAGCAAAAGATTGTTTCTGAATTTCACCAATATCTCCTTTCCTATATCAGGCAACAGCAGTAAATATTGAGATCTGTGTATTGTTCCACTGGGCAGCTTGAATTTCATTTTGCTCCTTGCATGTGTAGTTCTCAGAGAAGTCGATCTGTATCACAGCTTCACTAATTGCAACATTTTCCCCAGCCTTCTTAAAGGCCTCGGATTGCTGTCTTTTTACATAAACGTGATTAAGAAACGTGGCAGGCAATGGGTCAGTTCTTCAATGCAGTCTTTTACAGATCCCTTTTTAACTTCTATTTCCATTCTTCCATTACGTGAACTCCACAGTTTTCACTCGCATTGAGAATTAGCGAGTTCATCCGAAATGTCTGCTTCACTCAATCCCGGGCAGTTGGAGCATCCTCCCTGCATACACTCACTCGATTTCTGATATAAAACCACTTGTGCTATGAACTTACGAAATTCAGTCTCAGTGAGTACGTGATTTTTACACAATGCTTTGAGAAGTAATTTCGTATTTTCATGTATAATGCATGTGCACACATTATGTGGGATCGGACTTTGAAGACGCACGTGAGCAGGGCGTAATTCAGCAAATTTTGTCAACCCCACAGACATTTCTTCTCGATCTTCTAGAAAGAGTGCATGTACTTCATTTAATGTTACCACTAGATACTTAATGCGAACTTCTTTTGTTTCTCCTTGAACATGGATTTCAATAAAATCATCTCTTTCAGGAGCTTGGTAAGATATTGAATCATCCTGACAGAACTTGATGATTGCACTTTTAAGTTCCTCTGATAGTTGTTTTCCTGATACCGGGACAGAATGCTTTGGTTTTACAACATGTAATCCCTCTTCAACTGCTAACTTACGAATCATTTCTTTTCTTTTGCGTGGAGATTGCGGCAATGCTTCCTCAACACGTTTTCTGCACTTTCCAAAATGCAGAAAATGCTTTTGAAACCCGCTGATGTTGATGGAGTATCCTTATCAATCCCTTCTTGGTCTCTTATCTTCTGTCTTGCCCGCTGTGCTTGTTTATGTCTCCTAATTCAGACTTGAGGTGTTCTCTTCCTTGTTTTGTTTATTTCAGTATTGCTCTTCCTTTCCTCATAGTCACTTTTATTTTTTCCTTCCATTGTGGATAACTGTCTTGCTCCTTCAGACATTGTTTGTATTCATGTTGTCTTTGGGCTGGTGTTTTAGCCATGGAGTCAGAAACGGACTGATAGTCTATCCTGACTGAAGTCTCACAAGCACTGTACGCGTATGACGACCACAGGGCGCCAGCACCAATTGTCCGTTAGTCACGTGTTTTGTGGGAAAACGAATGACTTTAGAGGAAAACTTTCTGATACTTTTTTATTTGTTATATTGTAATGACGCAGAATCCAAAAGGATATTTATTTCAGTCTATTACTTTTCCGTGCAGAGAACTTTATCCTTATTTACCGTGACTAACTGACATCGACACACAGTAATAACTAAACAGGCTCTAAGGATTATTTATAAATGTCGAAAATTATTAGCCATATACACGTTTTGAAGATGAAGAGTCATTGTGTGATGTACATCGAAAAAAAATTAAAACAGTTGTACATAGCTCCTGAAATATTGATATGAAAATCACCGTTATTCACGCTTATTTTTAGTGTTTTGGAAATATGTGGGTAAGAAGTGAAATTTGAACCCATATTTACGTCAAAATGATCTATTTTTCACTTCATAAGATACTTAGGAGCATCTAGCATCATCTTTCCTCAGTAAAAAAAGTGAAACATTGATTTCAAATTTTAACACTCGGTATGACATATTCGCGGAATTGCTCAGTGCTAAAACTTTGGCCCCTACACTAGATGGCAACAGGATAGTGGCAGTAGAGAGGGGGAACAGGAGGAAAATAGTTTGTCACCCAAGGCTGAGGATGAGATCATTGATCTTGAAAACATTTCACTATATTTTGAAGTGAAGGTTAATTTTAAATATTTGATTCAAAATGTTAAAATCAAACATGAAGAGTACATCACTGTTAATATTGCCTCTGTTTTTAATATTTGAAGAATGTGTTATTATTTTTCCTTGTTTTCATTACCCTTTTGAGCCAAAAATCTATGGGTGAAAATTTACTGTACTGCATTTTGTATGGTTTAATTAGCATGCTAATTGCTAGTATTTTGTTTCTTATGGGGTATTTGTTTCAGTAATGAACAAAAAAAGAAATAGCTTAGAAACTGGAACAACCTCTAGAGACACTACAAAACTGAACTAAAAAGTATAAAATAATTTTTAAGAATGAAGAATTTGTTCTTTAAAGTCAAGTACTTCATTATATTTCAAAATGTTGTAAAAAGTTGAAAATAAGAACTAATTTATATTAACAAAATTAAATTTTATTGTAAAAAAGTGTGGGGTGCTTTTTAGATATTTTTGTCATATCTTTACTTGTATAAATAGCTACAAATGAACTATTTATAACATTTGATGTCAGACACTCCACGCTTTTCTACGATAAAGTTTATTATTTTTTTAATATAAATTAGTTTTTATTTTCAACTTATTACAAAATTTTGAAATATAACGAACTACTTGACTTTATAAAACAAATTCTTCTTACTTAAAAATTATTTTATACTTTTTAGTTTGGTTTGTTATAAAAGCGTGGTTTTGTTAGTTTTTTTAAAACTATAATTTATTTTTAACTTTTTAGTCTCCAATTTTTCTATTCAATATTTTTTGAAACTTTTCAAATCACTTTTTTTGGAACAGTATTAGATTACAATTACTGTTTTAACTACACTATCAGCTGTTGTGGACTTCCTGGCCCTGGGTAAGCTTCGATCCACAATCCTTTCCACGAAATATGGTGTCCCTCTCAGGCCGTCTCTCCGGACATCACCGTCTTTTGATATTTTCAAGTGATTTAATTCCTTTGTTCAGTGTAATGTATGTCAATTTCTAAACTACCAGCTGTTGTGGGTATCTTGGCCCCTGTATGAACTCCAGTCCGTGATATTTCCCCTGGGTCTCATGTTCCTTTCAGTCCTTTCTCTGGACATCTATGTCATCCAATATAAAAATATGTATTTATTTAATTAAAGCAATTTTCAGGGTGCATGTAGAAATGAGCCTTAGAGACATCTAAGATGTAATAACTGTACCGTTTTCTATAAATTTAGCTTAGTCATTCTTCATCCTAACGATCCTGGTCAGGACATTGGGACAAAGTCATATTACATTCTCATCGGCTGTTAACACGTGTGCAAATTTTCAAGTCAATCAAACAACTCTAAGTTGGTGAAAATTACGTTGAAAGATTCTGTTACATTGATAAATGAATCTAAGTATTTTTTTATCCTGATGATCCTGATCAGGACATTAGGACAAAGTCATGATATTATTATTGTATTGCCATTGGTCTTTGACATGTGTGCACATTTTCAAGTCAATCAGACGGTTCTAAGTGGGTGAAAATTACGTCGAAAGATTCCGTTACATATAGGTGGAGCTAATATAAAGCGTGCAAAAAGCAGCTTTTGCCAGATGAAAATTTCAGAGGGTGTTTATTAAAACTGGGAACAATTCCTGCTAAAGGAAAAAATAAAGGCACTTTCTAGATATTAAGTTATAGTAAGACAATTGATTCTTCACCATTTTCGTCCAAGAGCAAACAACAAAGAACAGAATGGTATGAGACTAGAAATTGTAAAAGTATTGTTTCTGAGCAATGTGATAGGGTTACTTGCAATAATACTAACAATGAAGGTGATGATAAAGTAGGGAAAGAGAATTCAGAATAGAAGGTGATTAAAAGAAAACCAAGAATTCAGAAGTACGACATGAACTTCGGTACTGAAACGTAAGGAAATATACCTATATAGTTGGAACTGAAAATATCTACAAACGAGCAGTGATGAAGATCAGAATAAGCTGAATGAAAATTTCTATGAACCTGCTACTTCAGATTTTGATACAAGTGATAACAAGGAAGGACAAGGAAAGTGTTCCATCATAACATGGAAATGAAGCTACAATATTTCATTGTTGTTTGGACATCTCTTCTTTTATTTTTCAAGGTGTTTTATTTAGAAATTAAATCAAAACAATTTCTCATTACATTAAAGGGACAATGCTGTGTTAAAACTGTGTTATTGCGTTAATACATTCACTTGGAATTCAAAATGTATCAGAAAAAAAAAGAAACAGAAGGAAATACTTTAATAGGAAGTTCTTTATTATCTGGTATATTGTTTCAGCAATTTAAATCCTGCAAATCACTGTGTTTGGCAATGTTTTCAAGGCCTACATTAAAAAAGCCACTCGAAACATGGCAGCACCAGTTATTAGAGCATTTTGCATTCAAGAAAGAAAAAAGCTTGAACTTATTAAAAGGTTGTGGTACACCTATATGGTTGGCAGGCGATTGGCAGTGTAACTCTCCAGGATTTTTAGCCAAATATTTGGTCTATTCCATCATGGATTTAAATTTCTGCAAAATTATTGACTTTGAACTTGCTCAAAGAGGTATAGTGAAAGGCGATTTGGAAAAGGCTGCTTTCAATATGACGACTAGGCTTGTAAAACAGAAAATGCGTAGAGTTGAAGTTTTCCTCACCGACAGACATAAAGGTGTTAAAAACTCAAACGTCCAAAAGTAGAACATGAATATGACATGGCATTTGTCTAAAAGTCTAATGAAAAAAAAAAAAAAAATTGAAATGGTAGAAAAATAGAGCACTCCCTTCAATGTTTACACTACGTTGATTTAGCTGAACACACACTAGTTCATAAATAAATTCTTACATGAATCCCACTTATTTAAGGGTACTTTACCTTTACTCATGTATTTCTCTCACTACATCCCTTCCTATCTATAGGCTTTAACCTGTATTGTATTAATGCTGTAGCTTTAGCCCTTTCTATTGCAAGAATCTAATAACTGCTGGTCGGGGGTAGTAAGGGGTAGTGATGCGCCTCCTATAGCCTCTCCTACCCAATTCCCATCCTCATCCTGCCTGTGGTGCACCCTGCTTTTAACAGATGAGGCTCTGGGGACCGAATCACAGCGGTATAACTGTTTCATCTAAAATGGAGGAAATGTCATTTACATATGTGCTGGCCTATCACAGCACAACAGCGTCCCTCAGAGGCACATGAGGGGAAGGTCGGTGGATCTAAATACCACCTATTTAGTCCTCCCGGCTAGGTCCGATGGACCCGTTGACCAACGATAGGTGTGGTCCCCCTTGCAAAATGGGGGTTTAAGTCGGGTGATGTAACTGCCACATTGTAAAACTGGTGCCCGTTAAGAAAACAGTTACATGAAAGCCACATACATGAATATGAGTCCTAAAGATAAACATTCCGGAGTTAAAACTGTCCCCCAATCGGATCTCCGGGTGGGGACATCTTTAGGCAAATTTCATCACAACAATTCCAATACTTTAAGAATTCTACAATGGAATGCAGGAGGCATGTCCCAGCCTAAAAAACAAGAGCTAATGAAAATATTAAAAGACCAAGATATAGATGTCTTCACAGTACAAGAAGCCAATATATCAGAAGAACAGGAAGTATACTTTGAAATGGATCAGTACACTACACATATACTTCCAAAAGCTCGTCAAATAGCAAGTGGTATTCTTACAGGAATTAAAAGAAATATGAAAGCTACTATCCAAATCCAAAAAACAATGGAAGAACAAGATAAATCAGAAATAGTTAAAATTGAAGTATGGAAAAGTAACTACCACTATAAAATTTACAGTATCTACAATCCTCCAGACAATACACTAGATCTAAATTCTATTCCCATAGAACCCAAAAGTATTTTAATAGGTGATTTTAATGCACACTCCCCTAGGTGGGGCTACAGAGATATAAATTCAGCAGGAAGAGTCATAGAAGACCTATTAAACTCATCAACAATGGAATTAATATTTAATCCAAATGATCCACCCACTTACCTTCATTATAATGGTTCAGGTACAAATCCTGATCTTCTGATGGTGTCATCTGACATAATTGACAATACAAAAAGAGAAATAATAGAAGACCCAGGTTCAGGCCACAGAATCACCATAAACTCCATAAGAGGTCTAATAAATAAAAGTAACAAACCAAAAATTAAAACTTCTTGGAATTTTAAAAAAGCAGATTGGTCCAGTTTCCAAAATGAGATAGAAGGGAAGTGCAATATACTGTTAGAATCAGAGTTCAAGTCAACAGATGAAATGAATAAAAAAATTTGTGAAATATTATTGACAGCAGCCAAAACACATATCCCCAAAGGAAAGTTAAAGAAATATAGCTACTTTTGGTCTCCATCTTTAAGTTAAAACACGAAAGAAATATAGCAAGAGTCAAAGCCGAAAGAACCAAGTGTCCAGAAGATGTACAAAACTGGAGAAGAAAAGCAGCCATTTTTAAGAAAGAATTAATTACAGCAAAGAGGGCCAGTTTCACAAATTTTGTAGAACATATGGACTATAGGAAAGATGGAAATAAAATATACAAATTCCTTAATAAAACAAAATTATCAAAAAATACAAGTGAACCATTAAAACATAATAACAAAAGCTTAACTACAGATAGGGAAATAGCAGAATCCCTTAACAAGTTTTATGCTCAGTCACAAAGAATACCCCAAGCATATAAAAAACAAGATAAGGCTATCCAAAAAACTATCAGAGAAACTAATAAGCCAAAAGGTATACAAAATGATATTTTTATTCAGGATTTTAACGAAACAGAACTGGATTTAGCAATAGAACAATTACAGAACAAAAAATCTCCAGGACCTGACAAGATCCACCCAGAGTTTATTAAACACCTTGGCAGGAAAGGAAAAGGAATCCTACTTAAACTATATAACACGTGTTGGAGAATGACTGTACCTTCCGACTGGAAAAAAGCCATTATCATCCCGATTTTAAAGAAAAACAAACCCTCAAACAATATTAGTTTCAGGCCAATATCTTTGACCAGTGTTATTGCAAAAGTGATGGAAAGAATGTTGGCATCTAGACTTAACTGGTTCCTAGAATATTACAACTTAATTAATAGTTCACAGACCGGCTTCAGACAGAATCATAGTACAAGTGAAAATGTACTCCTACTAAGCCAAGACATCAAGGAAGCTTTCAATAGAAAGGAGGATACCTTGGCAGTATTCATTGATTTTAAATCAGCATATGACTCAGTCTGGAGAAACAAATTAATTGAGAAGTTGCAATCAATAGGTGTGAAAAGTAACATGCTTAAATGGATAACTCAGTTTATTTCACAAAGATTTTGTGCCACAAAATATAATACATACATTTCCAAATATAAACAAACACACCGAGGACTTCCACAAGGTGCTGTTCTGAGCACAACACTCTTTAACATATATATAAATGACCTTCCATCAATAATAAAAACTTTAGAAACCAAAATTGCTTTATTTGCTGACGATGTAGTCATTTGGACTTCAGGCTCTCCAAAAAAAACCGAATTAATTAAAGACAGAATAGAAACAGCCCTAAACAAAGTACATGAATGGAGCTCCAAAAACCTCATGACTATCAATGAGGAAAAAACAAATTATGAATTATTTACACTAAAATACAAACCAATTAATATTAACATAAATTATAATGGTAAACCACTCAAAGCAGTTGATGATGCCAAATACTTAGGCATCACTTTCGACAGAAAGCTAAGTTGGAAAAAACATATAACAAACATCTCAGAAAAGGTTGAAAAGAAACTGCAAATCCTGAAAAGGTTAGCTGGTGCTAAATGGGGCTGCTCAAGGAGAGTCCTTAACACAACATACAAAATGTATGTTAAACCAAACCTCTTGTACTGTTCTGAAGCTTTAATAACGGCAGCAAATGCTAACATCAATAAACTTGAACAAATACAAAATCAGGCTCTTCGCCTAATCACTGGAGCAGTTAAATCCACACCTATTGATGCCATGCTTGCCTTAACACGGACCCCATCAATAACAACAAAAATGGAAGAACAAGCATTGCTCCAACACGAGAAAATGTTACGACTGCCAAACTCTAAATGGACAGAAGAAAACTTCCCCCTTTCAATCCTTAAAACTCATAATAGTTTCCTAGAAAAGGTAACACAGATTAAATCCAAATTGAACATTCCTAACACCAGAGAAAATCTACTTATAAGAGAAAATCCATTGGAATTATTGCAACCTACCTTCAATTTGGAATTAATAGAGGAAATAAGTAAATCAGACACACCAAAAGAAATACAAAAACTTCTAGCTCTGGAAACAATCAATACTAGGTATCCCACAGAAGAATGGCTGCACATATATACTGATGGATCCTCCAAGGAAAACCTTACTGGAGCTGGAGTTACGTGTTCACATTTTTCCTTTTATCATTCTGTTGGCAGAGACACAACAAATTATGATGGAGAAATAGAGGCTATATACATTGCTCTCTGACAATTATTAAATCTTCCCTTAAATAAATTTAACAAGGCAGTCATTCTTTCGGATTCTAAAGCTGCAATTCAGGGAATATGTTCAAATACTACAAAGAAGTCAACAAAAATTAGAGAATGCTACAAAATGTTAACACAACTCCAAAAAGTTAGTAAGACTGTTCAGCTCCAATGGATTCCAGCACACTGTGGAGTCATGGGGAATGAAGCTGCAGACTCACTTGCAAAGAAAGGCACAACAATAAAACAAAAGTCTAAATTCAATTTCTCATATTCCTCAATAAAACGCTTGATCGTTAAAAATTTTTCTCATTCATACCTACAAGAAATAGAAACAAATGCCAAAGATAAAAAATGGATTACACTACTTTCCAACCCAGATATAATCCCCCAGAGACCACGGAAAACCGCGGTTGCAGCCTTCCGACTATTGACAAATCACGACTGCATAGCAAGTCATCTCTACAGAATAGGTATCTCAGCCTCACCAATATGTGTCGTGTGTAACGATCCAGCAGAAATGAATGAAGACCACTTGAAGACCTGTGAAGCATTAAGATCAGAAGAAACTACAGTTCAAAAGTATTGGAAAGCACGAATGCTAATGGCTTCATTGCCAGATGCAAGGCACTAGAAAACAACAACAACAATAACTGCTGGTACAAATTTCACTTATTTTCTAATTAACGTACCCATGGTTTCGTTCCTCACTTCACCAGTTCTAGGGTGTATTTTTCTGATTATTTTCAAGTCGAGAAAAACTGCCTGTTACTGATGTTAGTGGTGGTGATGGTGGTGAATTTACTCAGCCCTCTGATGCAGTGCTTATCGCGTGAAACCACTGTCCTAGTACAGCCCCAAATACTTGACAAGAGCCGTTCACACCAATTTCATAAGGGAATACGTCCCTAGGCTTCTCAAGTACTATAGACTTCGTGAACAACTCCTTTATCTTTTCAAACGCGCTCTACTGCGCGCCACCCCAATGCCATTTAACCTCCTTTCTAAACAATCCTCTGATAGGTTTCATTATACTCGCATACTGTGGAATATTTGGCCTAAAAAATTCAGCATTCCATGGTCGCATTAAACTGTCAATACAACCGATGGTTCACGGAAGAGGAAGCTGCGTAGCTGATAACTAGCCTCCAGGGACGATCGGCAGAACTACTGATCGCGAATCCGACGACGGCGGCGTCTCGAAACATCTCGGAAGCTCTTGAAAAGCGGTTCGGAAACCACCGTCTGGCTGTAGACCATCACCGCCAGCTCAAGTCAAGGTCACACCAACCAAGGGAGATGCAGGAGTTCGCCAGTTCGCCATTGCAAATTTAACTTCAGTGCACTTGCAGAAAAGGGGTTCTTATGGTGTTTTATTAAATTGTGGACTACAACTAAAACGATTCCAGTATTGGGTGCTACACTTAGAGAATCAGCGAAAGTAAGTTTGTGTGTTGCCTACAGCGCAACTGGCTAAGGCGTGTTCATCCAAATCAACAGTGGTGGGCTAACATTAGTTCGAATCGCACTCAACTTTTTTTTTTATTTCCGTTTTCCTTGGTTCTGTCTTAACGGGAACATCATTATATAACCCGTGTGAAATATAACATTATAAAAACTAATGAAATCTATTTCTTTACATATTTTTATTCCGCATAGTGTTGTAACTTTCTCGCTGTCCTATGAATGCTGCAGTACGATTGCAATTATTTTAAAACTGAATGCCTTATAGGATATTAATTGCAATTACTGAAAATAAAGCAGGGAACACGCCTACCTGAACTGTCAATCATGCCACCCGAAATTAATATTTCCCTTTAAATATCCACATTCAAAGGCATTTCTATAAATTTTGTACACTATCATACTAAAATATATAAGCGCGTAACAGTGTAGAATACGGTTTTAATGGTCATAAAATGCATTGTTACAAGACCTGGATGCCAGGAAATAATGTAATTAGTGATACATTAAACAGAACAGAATGCAGTTGTAGATTACTTTAGCGGAAGCAACGTTTGTATCTGGGAATTAATATCTTGTAAAGCATTCAGTTTTAAAATAACTGCAATCGTACGGCAGCATTCACAGGACGGCGAGAAAGTTACAACGCTATGTGGAATAAAAATATGTAAAGAAATAGATTTCATTAGTTTGTATAATGTTATATTTCACACGGGTTATATAAATAATGATGTTTCCGTTAAGAAAGAAAGAAGGAAAAAAAAAAATGTTGAATGGGATTCGAACTAATGTTAGCCCACCACTATAGATTTGAACGAACACGCCTTAGCCAGTTGCGCTATAGGCAACACACGAACTTCGTCTCGCAGATTAACTCACGTCTCTAAGTGTAGCACCCAATACTGGAATCATTTTAGTTCTAGTCCGCAATTTAATAAAACACCATAAGAACACCTTTTCTGCAGATTCATTGAAGTTAAATTTCCAATGTTTGCCCGTTAATGTAGGAGGATTGCTGAAATATTGCTTTTGAAAACTGTGAGGTGAGTGAGCTAAGAGGAGACATGGCTGCCACGTCCTTTGGACAGCAAGGGAAGCACATGACTAATTTAATTCTCATACCATCTATGCAAGCACGCCTGAGGTTTAGGTGACCCTTCGCGCAGGTTTAGATGAAGGTGGGTATTTACTTTTGTGAAAATAGTTCCAGGAGGTTATCTACTCCGTCGAGGGTGCGCGACGCCGAGATAAGTCAGTGCCTAATACTCGGTGAATATCAGACCATCCGCGATGCGCTGACGACCGTAATTTAAATTATGTTGTTTAACGACGCTGTTAATTGCCAGGATCACATCAGAGTCGCCGATGTGCCGGACTTTCGTCCCGCAGGAGTTCTTTGACATGCCAGTAAATCTACTGACATGGAGCTGTCGTTTTTAAGCACACTCAAAAACCATCGATCTGAGCCGGGTTTGAACCCGCGACCTTGGGATCAGTAGGCCAGCGTCTAACCAACTGAGGCCCCCCCCCCCCCCGTGCTGACAATGGAGGCGGTCAAGGTAACAACTGTCCTGTGTGAAGGATCTGGAGTATTCGGTTTGTGTTGGACGGGAAAATGGCTCCATGACATCGGCGATCTCCCAAAAGTATGTGTTGGGAGTTTGGCTGGCCAGGATGTCGGGTGAGGGACCGTCCACACCCGGCCGACGAGTGGAAAGCGACTAAGTACCGGCCTAAAGAGGGGCACATCGGAGAGGTCATCGCCTACCCCTCCAGTGATGCTGCGCGCCTTGTGCAGGATAATGGACAACAAAATAGTCGCGGACGGATGGGTACGCAGGAGACGGTACCAGATATTGGTGGACACGGGTGCATCCATGACCATGGTGTGACCTGACATGGCGGAGGGCTTGCCGCCGAGGAAACTTAATCTTCCCTACAAGACAGTGCTGGCATTGAGCGACACCTTGCCTGTGAAGGGGAGACCTTATTGGAGTTGACCTTGGAGCAGAGCATTACAAGTCTGTGGGTGTTTGTCGCGAGGGTGACTGAGGAGGTGGTCTTGGGTTTAGACCCCTTAGGAGTCACAAGGAGACGATCGACGTCGGTAGGAGGATACTGCGAGTCGAACAGAACGAGGTAACGCTCGTAAGCCCCTGCGAATATGTTGGGGTCTGCAGGATAACCCTAGAGGAGGTTACGTTTAGGTACATCAGGAGCAAAGTGTTTATGAAGGTTCACTAGGAGAGGTCAGCGGTCATGGAACCCCACGGGTGCGGGAAGGCCCGCACTAGGACGATGAGAGCATTGGCGATGCAGTCTACCGCATCCATGGGCTGCCCCGAAGGAAGATGCCGGTGGTGCTGGTCGAGGCAATCAACGCTGAGGGGGGAGCAGTATGACATTGATACGTCGAGCTTCCGTGTGGGAAGCATCTTAAATTAGATGCTCCTTGGATGACGTCACGTTACCGAGGAGGCAGAGAGTAACTTCGAGTTTTTAAAAAGCTAATTGAGAAAGTTTGTGCAAGAAAAGGATTTTGGGTGTAAGTTGGTGGAATCTGTATTAAGTGAGGCCATAGCTGGATGTAAAATTGAAGAAAATAAATAGATGAAAAGTGAAATAGTTACAATTAATAAATATTCTCGCAGAACGTCATATAAAACATAGTAATGGCATTCTGAAAGTCATGTTGCTAGATAAGAGAAAGATTAACGCTCTAACACACATTATTGTCTTACATCACAAAACATGCAGATAATCTCAGGGTGGTTATATGCGAAGGGCGTAACAGAATTAAAGTTACACTATTTTTTTAAATCCACGCGGTAGGCGGGAAAAGTCCGAAAGTCCCAGGAAATATAGGTATGGGTGTAGTAACAGCGCTGTAAAATTCCTAGGCACCTACGTTTATTGCTTGGAAATTAAAAACGACAGTAACAGTGGAGACTCCACTCGTTCCTACCGCCGATTGCGAAGTTCGCGTTGCAATCCGTTTTTTGACGCGAAAATATAAACGTGCGACTGAAATTCATTGTGAATTGTGCAGTGTTTATGGTAAAGACATTATGTCAAGACAAATGGTTTCTCGTTGACGCCAATCGTTCACTGAAGAGAGAACAACACTACACGATGAACAACGAAGCGGCCGACCATCCACTTTCCGCGCTCCGTATATTGTTGACGAGGTTCGAGGTGTCATGGACACCGATCAGTGCCTTACACTTGATGCACTGTTGTTTGAACTTCCTCCTTATATTGAAATAAGTTGTGCATCACTTCACAGGATTATTTCTGAGGATCTGTGTCTGTCGAAAGTGTGTGCAAAATGGGTTCCTTGCGTGCTTTCAGAACACAAGGAGCAGAGAGTTGACGCCACATTGCATTTTTTTTGTTGCAATTTTTGAGGACGAGGGAGATGGTTTATTCGATCGAATAGTGACCGGGGACATGACATGGGTCCATCACTGGACATACGAGTCCAAAATACCGAGTATGGTGTGGAAACGAAGGGATGAGGCAACACCTAAAAAGGCAAAAGTTATTGCAAGGTCATGGCAACAATATTCTGGGATTCGAAGGGAGTACTATTAATCGCTTACTTGCCCGTGGGACCACGACGGCAGCTGCTCGTTATTGTGAGGTGCTGAGAAAAACCGTTCAAAACAAAACAAAAGGAAGGTAAAGTTGAGCAAAACAGTTTTTCTGCTACACGATAATGCTCACGCGCACACTGCTCGTGAAACTCAAGCCCTGTTTGAGCAGTTTTGATGGGATGTTTTTGGTCATCCACCTTATTCACTTAAACTTGCACCAAGTGATTACCATTTTTTCCGTAGTTGCACTTCGTAAATGACGAGGAACTAAAACAAGAAGTGGAAAGTTGGCTAGCCAGTTTGTTGGGAGAATGGTTTGACACTGGGTTAAAAAAAACTGTTGTCATGGTATCAAAAATGTATTGAGGTTCAAGGAAATTATGTGGAAAAATAGGTACTGAATGTAGGTTTCAAAATATACCCTTTTTAAAATATTTAAACGTTTTGTGATTTTTAAAAAAAAAATAGTGCAAGTTACTTTTGAGATGCCTCTGTAGGATGTTCTGAAGCTATTTATTCAAATTAGCATAGGAGGTGGAGAACATCAAAACAAATATATTTGGTTATGGTACATATGGTCTGTGACAGCAATTTCTGATGCTAGGGACGATTTGCATGGAAGGTAGCTTAGCATGCTAATTATAGTAGTGACATTCACAGAAAATGCTCAAATGTGCGATTATTGGCCTGTATGCATGCAGTACATTGTCAGACTATTGATTGTCATGTCCGGTTGGTATGTCCCCAGAGTAAGAAATCCAGACATGTGAAGAAAGGTGACCTGGCCGGCAAGGCCGCAAGGTTACCTCGGCTGATCCATCTATTCCCAAAGGTGGCCCATAGCAATGCTGAAATGGGCTGCTGTCCCGTCATGCTGAAAGTACATCCTTTGTCTAACATTCAGAGGTACATCCTCCAGCAGTTCTGGCAACACATGTTCCATGAAGATGCAATAGCTACATCTATTGAGGTGGAATGGAAGAATGTATGGTCCAATCAACCTATCATCCAGAGTACCAGCCCACGCTTAGACACTGAATCGCTGTTGACGAGCTCTAGGTCAAGTACCTCGTGAATTCACATGTGCCCAAACATGCAAATTATGGACATTGAAACAGCCTTCATAGGTAAACAAAGCCTCGTTGGTGTATAGGACCTTGCATTCTTTGAGTCTGACCTGTATCATGCATACTTGCATGAAAAGTGCCTGTTTTAAGTAGCAGGAGGTGCAGACATCCAAATGTTTGGTGTTGTGGAAAACCTGTTGGTTGAGAAAGCACTGTTGATACTCTGTCAGTGCAGCTTATCGATTTCCATTCACAGACCTGTATATCAGATGTATGTCAGCCATTTCAGCATACATGAACTGCTCCATGTTCACTATTGTTGTCATAAGGTGGTAATAATTGCAACTGAATCAGCATATTTACAAGGAAGTTCTCTTGTTGTCACAAGATGGTGATGCTTGTGAATGGATCAGAGTGTTTCAGAGGCAACCATTCATACACAGAGCAGGTTTGAAGGTCAGTACAAAGTCATCGACACCGACACTAGAGCTTACGGCAACATCACTCACAAACTGTTCCCCAACATTACAAGTTGACTTCAGAGAACATATGTTCCTTATCGAAATATATTTGTTTTTGATGTTCTCTACCATCTGTATTGGAATGAAGTGTGGGGTTTAAGGACCTGTCAACAACTAGGTCATTTGGGCCCCACCATCTGTATTAATTTGAACTAATACTTTCAGAGCATACTATATATATGTAGCAAAGTAGATAATTATTTGACACTTTACTCACCATATGGCACCTTTCCTAGGAGCAAGCATCTGCATCTGTCTGGCATTGCCATATGCCATGAAACCTAGAACCACAGCTGAAATATGAGATGGAAACAAAATGAAAGGGAAATGACAGAAAGGAAATTGAGTAGTTGGGAACATGTTGGCATGACACTAAATTCTATAACTGACTCACATTTTTTCCCAGTATACCACTAGGACATCTCAAATTCATATGAGATTACATAACCTAATGGCGACTTAAAATGCTATAAATACTTAAGTGTCGAGCTTCATAGTCTAGCCAACTAAGGTCAATCAATGGAAATTAACTGTTCTTTCACAGGAAACATATGTGAGGACAAAGATTTAGCCAGGATTTTAACCACAGATTATCTGGTCTCTTGCCTGGTTGCTCTAATCAATGAGCTACCATGGCAACATGCCAGCATGACACTAAATTCTCCAAATGACTCACATTATTTCCTCGTTAACCAAATAGCAACTATAGTACTGAATTTTTCAGTCTGATTCTACCTTTCCAATCTTTGTCCTACACAGGGCTACAATTGTTTCCATAAATTTGATTTGTACCTTATAGTTGGTTAAACTATGGAGTGCGGGAGGTAAACACTTACAGCATTATGTCATGTTATTTCATATGAATTTGAAATCTTCTTGTGGTTTGCAGGGAAAAAATGTGAGTCAGTTGGAGAATTTAGTGAAATGCTATTATGTTGTCATGGTAGCTCATTAATTGGAGCTACAGAATAGAGACTGGAAGATCCTTGGTTCAAATTCTGGCTATGGCAATGAATTTTTTATTGTGATTCTACCTTTCCATCCTTTCTCCTACACATGGCTAGCATGAAATTCAATGCAATTCAAAAATGTTTATTCAGGCATGTTATGTAACATACCCTGGCTGTTTAGGGACAACCCTCTTCAGCCGGGTTTTTGGTTTTTTGCTTGTCATGTGTGGGAGATCTTTTGGGCGTGTGTGTGTATTGTTTTGATAGTGGTGGTGTGGTTTATGTGTTTATTTGTGTTGTGTGTATGTTCTCGTCCCCAGCTGCATGGTGGTGGCTTCTACCCTCGAAGATTTTGGTTTTAATTGTAGGAAAAGTTTGTTGTTTGTTGTTGCTGCTCCGGCTCATATGTGATTTTTTGTTTTAGTTGTGTTGTTTTGTGTGTTAGGCTATGAAAGTGGTGTGTGTTTATGTTTGTTGTGTGTTTGTGTTTTTTATTGTAGTTTGATGTGTTATTGTGAGTTTTTATTGGTCGTCAATAAAGATTGCAAGTTGGTTGCCAACCCTTGTTGTGTTGACAGCTTTTTTCAAGGTCTTTTGTGCAGTTTGTGTTAGGTTGTGTAGGAATCTGGCTCTTTGTGCGGGTGGAGTTATGTCGTATATTGGTGGGATGAGCGTGCTTAGGATTTGTGTTATTGTGGTGTTCGTGATTTGTCGGATGTACGTTGTGATGTTTTCTTGGATGTGTGTGATCTATTCCTGTAATGACTTTATTTGCTGTTCTGAGTGTCCTATAACGTGTTTAAATGTTCCAATGGTTTTGTGTGGCGTCATGTCCTTCTTTGTCACTGGGATTTTGGGAAAATTTATCTTGGGCCAGTCAGTCACGTGTTGTGGTTTTGGTGGTGTTGGGATGTTGTGTGGGAATATGTGTGTTTTGGCAGTGTGTTCGGGAAGTGTGGATGGTTGTCTGGGATACATCGGGCATCTCACTTGCCCGGTGTAGTGCCCATTTTGTCGGCAGGTGGAGAAGTAGGGTGTGTTGAGTCTTACGGGGTGATTGCACCGTCTTGTGTCAGTGTTATGTCTGCAGTAGAAGCAAGTCGGTTGTTGTGTGCATTGTTCTTCATTATGACCGTACTGTTGACATTATCGGCATGGTACATGTTTGTCGGTATGTCTTGAAGGCATGAAAGAACAATTAATTTATACTAGTCCATTCTGTTCCAATTTGGGCTCTTCTAACTGTGGACACAAGTTCCTTCTTAGCTCTGTGCAGTGTCATTTGCAGTTGGCCTTGAAGATTTGGGCTTACGCTTAAGGTAATTTTCTCTGCATCAATTTCTTAGCTTCCCCCTGTTCTATATTTATCCTATCTTTCTATCTGGAAATATAGGCTGTCCCCATGTATTTTGTTTGGGATTTGTTTACAAATTGAATTATTTGCAAGAGTTCAGTTTGATAACTATGTTGTGATATTACAGAGAATCTTAATTTCCAATGATTTGATTTAACTAAGATATGCTATTGTAAGGCATTTGACTTCAATACCAAGGGTTATCCCAAAATTTCAATGAGACACCTAGCCATTGGACCACAGATATAAGATACACTGCTGTTTTCCTGTCAGCTGTTTATGTATTGGCCATAAAATAATGTACCTAATACTTTAAGACTGGCAGCACTAGGATTTGGTTAATTCTGCTGCTGTTAAGTATTTCATGTAGGTGAAACTGAATATAGCTCTGTAGAGTATTTAACACAAAATAAACAAAAAGCAAACAATAGAGTTTTAGAAGTTATATGAAAAAAAATATATAATTCTTTTTTATTTTTATATTTATTTCCATTTGTTTTCATGTTATGCTCTAAATGTGACATTTTACAAAGAATATGCAGGTTCAAAATGTGCTTCCTTTCAAATTAATGTTAGTGAAATATAAACTAAAAACAATGCTCTTAAATAATTGTGTGTGGATATACCCCTGTCCTTGCTTATATATAATTAATAGAACATTCAAATAAAGATTTTATAAATTTCAACAACTATTTAAATAGGTACTGTTCATTGAATTAGATGACTACTCAATATAAAAGCAATTATTGTGCTAGGCATGTTAAAGGCAACATTATAAGACAACATAGTCTACCTACTTCTCACTCCCACAGCAAAGCTGCAAAATGATGCTGAGAGAGGGTAGGTGCTCTGAGTTAAGCTCTTTCACATGCCTATATTATGCATTCACAGTGCTGTTATGATAATGCTTTTCTTGGCCATAGCCTGTCTCCTGGGTTAAAGAGACACCCCTTACTTACAAAAACGCTTACTCTTGCAACTAATTGGAATTTATATGTGACTAGAAGTGCTCTATATATGTTGCAGTCTGTTTATTTAATAATTAAAACTTGTAGGTCTATGTTACTGCTTGGTGGATAACTATTCTGAATTTTTCTGTCCTTGCTACAAATATTAGGTAAGCATGTGTCATATTGTGGACTTTACAGCTTTTGTGACAGCACTGTGTATTCATAATGGTTTAAAACAGAATTATGTACATTTTGCTCACTCTTTACATGCTATATACTGCTTTCTTTACTTACAAGTAAAACATTCCAAAATATATTATAAAAATGACATATCCTACAACTCCATGAATAGTCTTAGTTGTTCACAGTAACTCTGTGACATGGAAGACTAATCTATAAAACCATAATCCATCCTTTTTTAAATAAATGCATTACAAATTATTCTGACACTGCCTCTCCTGATAACTGCCTATTTGTACATACCTCCTGCAAAAATTAGTATTGTGTAACAATAAAGTTTACAGTGTAAAGCAGATACCTACATATTAGCAATCATTATAAAAGGTTCTTTATAAACTTGTATTATTATAAATTGGAATGCTTCAACTTAAATTTTGAAATGCTGTGGTATTTTATACATAATAAAACTTTAAACAATATCTTTCCGTTAATTTTTTATTTTGAATAAATAACTTGTGTTATTATGATGTCATTCTGAAGTCAGAATCATATTCTTTTAAATATTTTGTTTTAAGCCTGTATTCATGTTACCATTTTACTCAGGAATATCTGAAATCATTGGCATGAAACTTTGTATATAAAACATTTAGCTCTACAGGCACATTAAGTACCATTCTCAAAGTGATGGAGAGGGGAAAGTTGAATGCAGCATAAAGCCAGAAAATTGAAATAAAAAAAGCCATAAGAATGGCATAAGCATGTGGTTTCTAACAATTTTACTTATGTTATTCAGATTGTTTATTTCTTCTGCTTCTGGCAGCTCCAGCTTAGGCTCTTTTGTACATGGTGGCTTTATCTGTTTTGGAGAAGGTGATAAAGGTGTAGTAGATCCATGAGATAACAGCTCCACACTAGCAGCTCCTAAAAGGAACATTGTAACTTAAGTATTTAAATAATCTAAATATATTATTATAATACGAAAACTAAATGAGATGCATGCAAGTTTCCAACAGTTTAAATCAATTTACAACTGTAACTATCTGAAATTTCGCTAATAATGGGACTTGTTGCACCCTGAAAAGGTACATACAGCTCTATCTCTTAAGTGCTGAGAATTATTGGTTTATTCCCACTACTATCTCTGTCATTCTTCTTCAATCTTGTATTCATATTATTTATGTTTTTCAGCAGCTGATTAGGCATTATCTGCAACCTACACTCCAAAACATGCAGTTTTGTTATTTCCACAAATTGTCACATCTTTCTTTTTTTGGCATCTTGTATCTGAGATTTTTTGAAAGCTACCAGATATTGTTTAAACTTAAAACTGCAAATATAATGGTATTTTCAATTGACTCAATGCTGGTGTTAGAATCAGTGGATGCCATGGCATATACATACAGCGACAGATTGGCTCAATTCAGTTCACTTGGGACGTAAATTATCAAGGAAAGTATTAATTTATTAACAACTGCAGTCAACTGTGAATTATATTTCCCTTTTGTTTTTGTTGTTAATCTTTTTAATCTATGATACATTTTAAACCTGAAATATTTAACATTTTCAAAATGTTATCCTTCACTCTCAAAAATCTTGTTATTTTATCACATGTATATCTTCTTGAGTTTTATTTGTTGGTCATCCAGCAAGTGTGTGCGAGCACATGCACAAACACACACACACGCACACATGCACGCACGCACACACACACACACACACACACACACACACACACACACACACACATACACACACACAAACACACACACTTAATAATGCTATGACAGATTGTATTTGCTGCTTAAAGCAACACAGAAGAATTCATCTCACCTTTTTTTGTTGGGTAAATAAGTATTCCTAATGAGCACCGACTTTTTGTCTGCTGCTTGAAATGACACAGAAGAATTCACATCAGCTTTTATTGTTGGGTATAGAAGTATTTTTAATGAGCACTTCTAACTTTGTTAATGGTCCTGACACCATAGAAGCAATTATAGTGCAATTCATCATTGCGGACATTTTTAGTAGCATCTGGAAGTTCAGGCCTGATGAAAGATAACTAAAAGCTTCATGAAATGTTGTTTTGCTGGTTTCATCAACTCGCCAAAATAGATATTAAAATTTTACTGTAGTAAAGGATAAATTTACAAATGTGTGCTTTTCTTAATGGATACTTCAAGCATGAATTGGAATTAAAGTGGTTTATGAGAGAATTATTTTACCATTTTGTTTTTTATATACCGTCCTGCTCTGCCTGTTTATGGTCCAATGCAAAATGTAGAATTTTCTCTCATATCTATAGTAATTGGCATTAAATCTTATCTTAAATATAAAATGAAAAATCTGATGTGTTGCACTCACATGACTTTCCCTACTCTTGTACTAACTATTCTCACAAACTGTTATTCCTCTATCTTCATGTTAGTCGAGATAAACATTTGTAGAAAGTATTGCATATTTGCTTGTAGGTGCAAGGGGAATATGGGAATACAGTAGGCTTTGAGTGATAGCCAAATCTTTTAAAGCTTTGAAATTCTGTTCTCTTTGCACAGCCAAGAGATAAAAAGGTAAATAACAACCTTCCATTTGAGAAGAGTTTAAACATTGCAAAACTCACACAAGTAACAAGGAATATATCTGAAATGGTTTATTCCACAAAAAAAAAAAAAAAAAAAAAAAAAAAACATCATTGGGACATAACCTGTGTGTTTTCATGAGATCTACATTTTTTGTATAGTAAGATTTGGTCTATCTCTAATGGTTTACCAGTTATGTGAAAGTCATCAGGAATTAACAGGACTACATAGGCTCCAACCAGAAAATTCAAAATGTACATTTTATTTGCCATAAAATATGCTTAACATATAACTTAATCCTAATCGTTAGAGCCATTTTTGAGAAAATCAAAATTTTAAAAAATGTACCATTTAAGGGGTAGTTTAGGGTGGAGGAATTTTCTTGAAAAGCTTTGTGTTGCTTCCTTGAAAGATATTAAACTTAAATATCAAGATTAGTTTTTAATAGACCTTTTGTTTTTTAACTATGCTGTTTACAGACAGACACACACACAGACATTTTTCTAAACATGCTCCTTTTGGATTGAGGAGACCTTAAAACATATATTTCTAGTGAAATTTTGACACTGAAATTTTGGCTCACATATGATACTTCCCTTAGTTACTATACACGACAGAGAAAGTAAAAAGCAGTTGTTAGCATGACTTTGACAGTGGTGCTTCAAAGTAATGCCTCAGTCAGGAAAGTTGAATGAATGAATGAGTGAGTGAGTGAGTGAGTGAGTGATTGAGTGAGTGAGTGAGTGAGTGAGTGAGTGAGTGAGTGAATGAATGAATCAGTCATGAGACAAGCTGACTTGATGAGGGACTGAACCGGGGCTGCTGGACTAGTCATACAGGCAAACCACTGTACTGTAGTCATGGGTTCAGAGTCAAAGTTATGCAGTCACAGTTATACTGTGATATAGCAAGCCAGCAAATCAAGCCAGTGAGCTGTGACCATTTACAAAGTGTGATCATTATATTTTGAAACTGCAACTGTTATGAACAAATGGGTCCTGAAATTGAGATGCACACACAACAATGACAGTTAAAAATCTTCCAATCTACTAAGTTTCACAGCATTATAACCATGGTGGCTTGTGCTATACATGTTTCTGTAGCCATATTCCTCAATGCATTTGTGATCTTATGATGAGCCTGAAACTGGAGCGTCTTCTCAACATCAAACACTGCATGAGACTCAAGGAAACAACATCTAAAATTCAGAAATACTAAAGCATACCAATGGCAATGAAGCAGTAAATTAAACAAGGAGTTTTCATACTTCAGGAATGGTACAGTGTCATTCATGTGCAACTGTCCTGAAAATCTTAGAGGAATTAAACAAATTTGAGTGCAGATCAAACTCTGATTAGTAACTGTGTTCTATCACAATGTTTTAAGACATCTGAGAGAGGATTTTGGAACATATGAACAGACCTCTGGCCTAAAAACAAATGGTGGCTCTGTGATTCATCTCATAGATACCACTCATAATTTGCCAGTTTCGCATCCATATCATGATGGTCATCACCTCCCACTCCCCCATATTTGCCAAATTTTACAACCTGCACCTTTTTTCCCCCCCCAAAGATGAAGTTGAAGCTAAAAGTGTTGCCATTGTAACACCATGGAGGAAATCCAACACACATGTTGTAGTGTAAAAGAAAGATCTGAAGTGAGATCATCCTATCATACTCATAATGAAACAATTGCATTTATTATATAAATGAGGAAATAAATTAATAAATAAAATGGAATTAGTTTGCACATACAGCAAGAACTCACTTGAGTGCTCACCAAAAAGGTGTACAGAACCAGTCACAAGAACAATGATTTGTAGGATGTATAATTTAAAGATTTCAGGGTGATAAGGATTAAACATGTTCCAGAAGTAATGCAGGGCCAGGGCCAACATAACTTGTAGTAAATGATCTTATGTACAAATGTCTTTGTTACACTTTTGTGAAAATGGAATGATATACGGAACTACGGTCCATGGTGCTTCACTTTTGTCTTTGCACTTAGTTTTAACATATTGCTACAGATGACCTCAGAATTCCAAAATTTCTGGAGGTAAATACTTGAAAAGCTAGAACAAAAATATGAGAGAGAGGGAGGGAGGGGAAGCGGGAGATAGAGGGAGGGAGAGTGGGAGAGGGAGGGAGGGGGCAGGAGAGGGAGGGAGGGGAGAGGGGGAGAGGGGGAGGGAGGGAGAGAGATGAGAAGTAGCATCATTTCAGTGGTAGAAATAATAGATGCAGTTTTATGATGCTTACCACAGTCTAATAGTTTCCACATTTCATGTCTGATTTGTTGGTCATGGGTTCATTTGCAGTATTCCTTAGGGAATTTTTCAAAGGGTGGGGGGTCACTTTGGGATTAGCTTCATACAAGAGCCAGTCAAATCTATTAGATTTGCAGAGATGGTAGTGCAATAACCATGTGGCATTACTCTAAAGTGACCTCAGTGACCTTGCATCTCTTTCTGCGGAAGATTTCATTGTTTTTTTCCTTTTAGTTTCATACAATTAAAATGGCTGTGTGAAATTTGATGTTATAATTTTTTGTGATTTCAGAAAATATCTTCAAATTTAAGATTTATAAAACTTATTTCCCTGATTTTTCATGTTTTCAGTATAATACTATATATAATTTGTCTTAGCAAATTACAGACACAGAAATCTATAGCACATGCATGCTCTTGGCAGCTACACATTCATATTATGCTCCAGTATTTATCAATTAGGGCTGCATATTGAAAACTCTGACCACTAAACATGATACATGATGTAAGATCCAAAACACACACATGAACAAAAGCATTTGTGACATCCAATAGCATATTATTTGCTTTTGGGTCACTTAGGTGGACATTTGATCTTCCTTGACATACTCCATTAAATTAACTATATACATCTTAAATGTGAAATGGTCTAAGTGTGATATCAAAGAAAAAGCTGACATCCTTTTTTGCACTGAGCATATTTTACATTTGTTCTGCTTTTCATCAGTCACAATTAACTCTACACTGGTAAGGCTCATAAATATTATGATGCTACATTTTATTTTCATTCACTCATGCAGTTTGTTTGCACATATATATCTGATACTCTGAATACCTTCCTAGTGGGGTCATTGCTATGACTCAATGTGCTCACAGTGTTTGAAGAATTTATATTTACCTGTCTTCTGGACGTCATGTTGTATATATTATGAACATTAACCTATAGTGTAGCTTACTCAAATAGGGGTCAAGGTAAGTTTATTGCACTGTTTCATGTTGTTTTTGTCCCTATATTTGGCATGTTAGGTAATTGTTTACTGCTGTAGAAATGGTTGTTTATTTTATCAACTTTTTAATTTATTTCACGTAATTGGTCGTTCGTACTCAAGATAAAATATTTGCATTTTTATGAATGTTTTGCTTCTGTTTTGTTGTATAATAAATCATTATTATACTAAATTATCCTATGAAGCATAATATGACTAAGTTTCTTAAATAGCCACTTGCCAAGTTTTTCAACATTTTGAATATTGCTGGAATTCCTGGATAATTTATACAGATAACATGCTGAGGAAAGATCAAAGTCCTATTTATAAAGATGGTTCTCTTCCAACTTTACAAAGAAGTAGCAAACCTTGGATGGAGCATCACCTGACTGCACCAGAATTACAGTGGTCTTTGAAGAGAGCTATCATCAACACCACCACCACTGCCACCGCCACCACCACTACAACCACCATCACCATCACCACCACTGCCCACCCACCCATGCACTCACTACCCATCCACCACCACCACTCACCACCAACGATCACCCACCACCCGCCATGACCACTACCCCTACCATTATCACTACCACCAGGAAAACAGACTGTTTGTTACACATGACCTGCAAAACAGAGGAGAATGACAACCATCTATTGTAACCATTGCAGAAAGGCATTTTGTTTTGCAACAAACATCGGATTGTGACATGTGTCAGTTGCAATTAGTGATCAAACTTAAGTGAAGTGTATGTGGGATAGGATTCTTAAATAATGTTTCCACATTAAAAAGTTACTTTTTTGCTTTATAACTTCTTGTATTATTAATGTTCAATAAAGTAGTAAAAATTATGAGCATTTGCCTTTCAAGCATACTCAATGTACCATTATCTGTCTAGGGTTAAATAATTGTCTTGTATAGCACCACTTGTTTTTTTCACATTTCACTTCTTCTTTATCTGATTACCATTGCCTTATGCAGGACTGACACCCCCTAGGACTTACAAGCCTGAGTCTAGGGTCAGATGCCTATTGTGGAGCATACAAATGAATGGACTGGACAGAGTGAAGACCTGTAAGAGGGTGGTCAGCCCAGCACTAGTTAAGAGAGTGAGGAAGAGGAAGATGTGAAATAAGGCAGGAAAGGTGATGATGTACTAGTTGGTGGAATGAGTGGTGGGGGAAACTGGAGAACCCGGAGAAAACCTGCATAGGTGCAGCTTCACCCACTATGAATATTACACACGGGTCTCCAGGATTGAATCCAGGCCACCTTGGTGATAGGCGAGCAGTCTAACCCAGCGGCCACCATCTCAATGCACAGTGTGCACAGCAGGTCGTGCGAGTTTACCCGTTGCACGCCGGAATAGTCTACCGTGCACTCCGTAGCCTTCAGAGCAGTGGCGGAATGCCGATCTTGCAATTTAAATGCACAATTGACTGTGCAACAATAATAATCGAATTGTAATATGAAGGATATAATTGTTATATAAATTGTTTTAACATATGTTTCTTTCATTATCATTCAACTAATTGATAGTTTAAACAAAATGAAAATAATCTACAATCTACTTACAATACAGCAGTATTAAATAATAGTTCAAAGAAAAGCAATAAGCACAACATACTACTCAGAAGTGGAACCTAGTTTTCTAGACTTTTGTTGTCTCTTTTGACACACTAGTTTTTCAAAATTAGGTATCAATGTTTGTACAGCAGCTAATCTAAGTTGACATTTTAAGTTCTGATCCGACAGTTGATTTCTGCAGCAGTTTTTGTTTAATTTCATTAGCGAAAAAAATTGTTCGCATATATATGTGAATCGAACATACATAGAACTCGAGCGGCATTTCTAGTAGAAATAGGAAATGTATTTCTTGGAAAATGTGAATAGAAATCACTCAAACTAATTCTATTTTGGGATTTATTTTTCAGTTAACAATTGCATTGCGAATCGATAAGTTCAAGTTGCAATTCAGATGGAACGTTATCAACTGTAGAGTAAAGCTCAGCAAATATTTGGAAAATTTGCTCCAATTGCACCACGTTACCTTTTCTGAAATTCTTGGTTCAAATCTGTTAATATTTGAACATATTCTTGCAAGTCTATGACCTGAACAAACTGCTGAACTGTTGAGTATCCTTCAATGCAACAAGATCTAACAGTTCTTGTTTAATCTGAAGCTCTGAATCTACACTCCTTATAAATATTGCAATTTGGGATGTTTACGAAAACAAATCGCAAGAGACGAGACAACACTGCAGTCCACTTCCACATCATGCCTCAAACTGAAATCGCATGGCACTCGTGGCAGTGCACAGTACTACGTTATTTGCTCTAGCACAAAATCCATCCACTTGGTGGCCGCTGGTCTAACCACTCGGCTACAGTGCCACCTTTCACATTTTACAACAATATGAAATTGTTTGCTTAGAAATTCTTCATTCTTCCCTTTTAAACAATGATGTAAGGTTATTACAAATAGAACACAAACAACACACATAAACAACTATTGTGGTTCACACAAAGCAAATAAAGCTGTACTGGCCCTTTGATTGCTTAAAACTCCTTACTTTTACTCCAAAGGGGGATAGAGGAATAATTGGTGTGTTGTACCAGTTTCCTTGTAGGCAAGTAGGGGCAATGGAAAGCTCAAGTCATTCTCATGTCCAGATACTCAGGTACTCACTGGTACTCAATAGTGGTAATGTTTCTAAATGTGTATCAGAAGTTTCAAAATGTATCAACATAAGAGAGTATGCATCAGCACCGTGTTCTAGGTTGAAAATTGTGCTCAAGCTGAGGATACTTATGCTCTTATGAATGTCAATGTAATGATTCAATATTCAGTTACTTAGAAAAATAAATCTTGACCTTACAGTAAATTAAATGGTCCTAACATAATTTTATGTTCTGGATACTTTTGCAGCAAGGTGAGCAGTGGGCAAAGAATGAAATATTAAACCAAAAAGGACCAATTGCTACGTAAATATTTCCAAAATAGCTTACAGTTTCAGTGCGCCAAAAGCTTTCAGGCCTCTAATACATTACATATTGGAGCAGGTTTTCTTTAGTTTTTCCAATAACTCACATTTTTGAGGATATCTATCAAAGCAGATAACAATTAATAATGTCAATACTTAATGAATGGTTCTATTACTTTGAAATCAAGGTCATATTAGGTATTTATTAGAATATTTTTGAATCAAGTTAAAATATAGTGAAATATTCGGAACTTATCTTGATACACTACCTCCAACAGTTTTGATTACTTACTATGTCATTTGGCTTTCTTTTAATGAATGATTATCAAAGGATTCCTCCAGATGCAGGAAAATTCTCTGCTGAATTCACCTGTAAAGTTCTGAAATTTGACATTGTGATACTGGCATAGAGTTATTCTAAAAGATATGAAAATTAGTATTGAGTTCAATGTTTAAAAATTTAGTTGCATTATTTTGTTGTTTAATGACACTGTCAATTTCCAGGATCACATCAGCATGGCTGGTGTGCTAGAATTTTGTCCCACAGGAGTTCTTTTATATGCCAGTGAATCTACTAACATGGAGATGTTGTTTTTAAGCACACTTAAAAACCATCGATCTGGGTCAGATTTGAACCCGCAACCTTGGAATCAGTAGGCCAGCGTCTAATCAATTGAGCCACCCAGACCGACATTCAATGTTTAGGAATTACCATTAGAAGTTAGAAGCTTTTAAAAGTTGAATCTAAACAGTGTATATAATTTCCTGTTTATCACTTAGCATAGAGAGTTCCTGCATAAAATTGCTGATTACCGCTCACCTACATGTGTGCCAAAAGTAAATTGCATTTTCGCTAAATGTTTAAATCTTGAATCTCAATGCAAGTCCACAGTAGGACTTCAGTGATGATCAAAAGAATATTATCTAATTAAGATAATATGAGCAGAATATACATGTTTCAGTTGTAAAACCCTTTGAAAATATATTCTCTCTCCCTCTCTCTCTTTTTCAAAGACAGGAACATAATTGTTTATAAATTTTCTCCAAGAATAACTATGGAATTATCACATGGGTGTTGTTCTTAGTATCTTGAGCTTTACCTCCAACATGGTACTGGCTAAGAGCCTATAAGCAACAATGTGAATACTGGCAGTGAACATGTTCCAACAATAACCTTGCTGGTTAGGTAGTGATGATGTCATCAAATACTTCAGCACTCGCATAAATTAGTTCCAGTATTAGCCATGACTGAGGTCAGGTAGTGTTGTGCTTAGTGAACACACCTGTTCTTTGGTGCTGACACTGCGTTACCCAATTGTGTTTGCGGAATTTTTAAAGAAATTCAACTACAAACAACATAGAGCTGAAAATATGAAAATGGTATATTTTTATTTGCCTAAAAATTTCCTGATAGTTGGTGTTTAGAACAACAGAGGGAATTCTGGTTTTATTCTATAGTTTGAGTATGCATTATTTTCTTTTCTTCAACAATTTTGAAATAAAGAATAGAATGGAAAAAGATGTACACTGTAAAGGTAAGCATCCCAAACAGGCACAGCTTTACTGTGTGAAAATTAATATTTCAGCTAATTTTTAGATCAGAATTGTTAGGACAGCTCATTGAACTGAGTTTATAACAACAAAATTAAGTGAACCCAAAGATGAACATGTTTATATAAGAAAAATATAAAGCATTTATGAGATGTTTCAAAGCTACTTGCACATTTGTTAAACTTTTCTTTTATTACTTAGCGAAGCTATGAGAGCACTTTTATTTTGTTGAAATGGTGGCACTTGTTTGACTACGCTTTTTGGACTTCAAAAGAAATTAGGGCTTGAACTTGCTGTATATATATATATAGTATATAATTAGTCAAAGCTGAAGGGACAAGCAAAAAATTTGAAATATCCAAAAATTTGAATTACAAAAGCTATGTCTAAAATTGACATTTTAGCAATACAGGTACATACGAGGGTGATTCAAATATAAACGGTAATTTTGTTAAAAATATTTATTGATTAAACATATACACAAGTGACTACATCAACATTTCTCTCTATAGCTTCCTTCACACTGTACACATTTTTGCCAACATTTTGGAAGCTTGAACATTCCTTCTACAAAAAGAGTTTGAGGGCACGTTGCCAACCAATTGCACACATGCTCATCGACGTTGTCGTCGCTTTCAAAATGTTGCCCTCCAAGCGATTCTTTCATGGGTGCAAACAAAAAATAGTCTGGGGGGACAAGTCTGGACTATAGGGAGGGTGTTCAAGGGTTTCCCAGTGCATGGCCACCATTGTGTCCATTGTCAAATTGGCGGTGTGAGGCATTGCATTGTTTTGAAGAAGGATGACATCTCTGATGGGCATACAACATATTTTGCTTCAGTAGGCAGCTTTTACAGACCTTAACAATTGGCAATAGTAAGCTGCAGTCGCTGTACGTTGATCATGAAGAAAATAAGCCAACCTCTGATGCGCTTTCTTCAACAGTGGAGCGGTGATCACCTTCAATAAGCTCTCGAACGGCATGGATGTTTTCATCTGTGAGATTTGACCTTGGGTGTCAAGCATGACTTTTGTTTTCCAAAAATTCTCGGCCATCCTTAAATTGTCTGGCCCAAGTAAACTCTTGATTCTGTGACAGTGTAGTGTCCCCAAACTGTGCCCTTAAACGAGTTAAAATCTCCGAAGATTGAACCCCTTCATTGGTTAAAAACTTGATAATAATGCGTTGCGCAACAGTCGAAGGAATCTCTTGCTCACTCATGGCTGTACTGATGCCAGAACTTAGCGAGGCAGCTAACAAAGCTAGTTCCCCCTCCCTAACACACCAACCTTCAACCCCCGCACTCCACTGCCCCGCTCTGAACTGCTTCCCCCACGATATGCAACAATTACCGTTTATATTTGAATTACCCTTGTACATCCATCAGGATTTTATGGTTGTCTCAATCTTTTTTGACTCTTTCCATTTTCACTTGAGACACTGCTTAAAATGTTCTCCTTATTCTTCAGATAAGTTAACAAAGTGTTTGGTGGTATCCTGTATTCTTTCACAATTTTAGATTTTTTCTCAAAGCCTCTTCAACTTCTTGAATGACGGCAGCTTTTTCCACAAAAGTTAAAGTTGTGTACTGTACATGCAGTTTGCTAAGAGACATAGGGGTATTGATTTACAACACTCTGAACAGTTGGAAGCTCAAGCGACAACTAAAGGTGCACATGTTTTCAATAAGGGGATTTGGGAGCAGGGCCAGCAGCTAGGAAAGCTATTCCACCCCCAAGTTTCATTCCAACTGCATTCTGATAAAACAAACAACCCCAGAGTGATGACCTCTTTTGCAGAAACACATGGACAAAGTTATCATATTAATTTCTGCATTTAGATTAATTTTTGACTGGCATTTCTGAACAAAAACTTTGAATTAAGGAAAGTGAAACTCTAGTTACTTGTGAGTTTTCTACATTGCTTTGCTAGAAAATTCAAGCGACCAAGAAAAATCTTAGAATTAATGATAATTTTGAATTATAAGTGTTCAAATTATCCAAGTTCCACTGTGTGTATATGTGTATGTGTCTGTGAGTGTGTGTGTTTGTATGCAAGCAGTGCACTAAACTCATTATTTTAACGCTTATATATTAAAAGAGACATTCGCTGTAATACAGCTCAGTATTGCTACATGTAGTTTATTCTGAAAACTGTAAATTCAAGCACTTCGATATTGTTTGTTGCAAGGACGATTTAAAACAAAATGATCTGGTTCAGCACCTTAAAACAACGCAATCATTTTGAAATTATTTCTTCGTCAAATTCTTCTGTGCTGCACAGACTCAATTTTCTACTTCGAGCATAATTTCATCAATATTACAAAATCTTCTCACCTGTTTTTCTGTGGTATACCCATTCCTTCACCATGCATACACAAGCATATCATGCAGATCAGATCAGATGAGTTGTCACCTGATACAAGAATATACTATGTGCTGTCTTGTTGCCATAATAACATAATATGTTCCAAGTTAGGGCTATGATACCGTTAAGTATGAAGAACCTACTATTACCATGTATACTATCAACTTAAAGTTAGCTTAAATACAGTTTTTAGGAAAACCGGGTGTACCTGCTTGGGATACTTTTTTGACACCACTAATGCCTGAACAATGACAAAACAAGTATCCAACAACTATCCAAAACAAGGATCATACTCAGGTATGCACGTGAAAGGTGAGTATTGCTGAAGTATGAGTATAGACATTTTAAAATTAGGTTACTGTTGCAGTTAGCATTGTCAAAAGCCAAAGCAGAATACGCCTACAGGTAGAAGTTAAACAATTATGCACATGACATGCATAATGATACATATGTTAATTTTGTTAAAGAGAAAAATACTAAGGTATCTTCCATAGGAGAATTGCTATCTTCTCCTGCAAAGCTTCCTCTCTTATACATTAGGAGGGTTTACTCTATTCTCTGGTGGAAATTTTGAAACCTCTTAGTGCTTTTATCATAAACATTGAAGGTGCACTTATACACTTAGACCTATTTGCTGCGTCACACTAGCCAGAAGTGTGAAAGCGCATTCTGTAAGTGTGCAGAAGAAAATATATTCACTCTGGGAGGACTAAATTGAAGTTCTTTCCAACAACTAATTTAGCTATTCAGCTATTGTAAAAGTATGCAAGAAATATGGATTAGTGGTTCTAAATTTGAGACAAGATCCTCCACAAGTCATATTGGCATAATAGTAAGAAAATGAAAGCTCTGTAAGAACTTTGCTATACCAACCTCTGTTGAAATGAAAGTGGTACCCCTCAAAAACCTCTTCATGCAACAACACAGAGGATCATCTAGGCCAGGCATTGCAGATTTTAGTCTTGTGAGACAGTGTTTGAACTGTGATGCAGCTTCCATGGCACAACATCCCTCTCCTCCCTTAGCTTAGGCAGCATTATCAGCATTGGCTCACTCCGCTATCTGAGTACTGCATGTTGTACCGACAGTAATATTTTCAATACCACGAAAACTGCATTTAGGGCTGAATGAGAGCTGAAATACATTTATTATATACTTTGGAAAATCAGAAAAGCAATAAAATCTTTTATAAATGCAGAGTTTATAATGAGATGCTACTAATATAACATGAATATGTCCCTAACGAGCAGATTTAGGTTCTCAAAATATTTTTGTCTCCTAAAATCATCAAGACAAGATTGTTAAAAATTGCAGAAGCAATTTTAAACGATATTCAAAATGAAGTTAATCTATTTTATTTTATTATTTTTGAGTAACATCCTTCAACGTAGTGTCATATAGGGCAGTGTGAAGTTAATCAGTTTGTAAATTACTCTCTAGCACTGGATAAGACAACAGACATAAATGACAAGGCTTAGTTAGTAGTCTTAACTTATGGTGTATGAATTGCTTGTACATGAATTGCTTTTGAATCTTATAACCTTTAAGGAGCAAAAAACAGAGGAAGAACTGTTGGATGCATTGAAATATACAGTAGAATAAGGTTGAGACTTGAAAAGGCTGATATCATCAGCAGCAGCAGCAGCAATAGATGGTGCTCCAGCAGTGATTGGGTAAAAGAAGGGTCTGGTAAGGAGATCAAAGCAATTATTTAAAATCTTACAAATGCCTGAAAACGTACGCTTTTTCCATTGTATTATCCATCATGAGGTGCTGTGTGGAAAGACTGTGAATGCAAAAGAGGCACTAATGGATATTGTTATTAAGACTGTTACCAAAATTAGTTCCTTCAACCCAGAGGTTTCAGGTTCAATTCCCAGCTGGTGTTGGGAATTTTTTTTTTTTAACCAGAATAATGCCCTGTCCCTCACAGAGTATGGCTGCATGAGTGTGGGAGCGAATGTGAATGTGTTTAATCTAAGAATGACAAAAGTTAACGTCAAAATATGGTAATAACATCATTGGCAATAACACCATCAGTTGTTTCTCATGTCAAAGACCCCTTTATGACCAAAGAAGTTACATGTACCTGTGAACAGTTTATTTTAATTTAAATTGAACACATTATAATAAAGAAGAAAAACCACCCTTAACTGATTCCAGCTTTTATGCATAATTAACACTACCACTACTTATGCAACAACCCCAAATTTAGAGTTTAGTACTATGGCATGGTGAAATAAAATGAAATAAAATTAAAAACAGATTAAATATATTTGTAATGTCCTAAAAATGTTTAAATCTTCATTGTATATTATTTATTTGCTACAAATACTGTTGAGCAGTATGTATTATGGTAGTGTTGATCACAAGCCACCTCTGTCTTCACTTTGTTCAGTGCAGGCAGTATCTATATTGCATCATGAATTTGTGATGTTTTGTTACCTCTGATCTAGGCAAATGACATAACACAAAGTTGAGGATTCCATGAGCATTATCTTATTGGAGAAAAGTATAACATTTGTAGCCGTGCTAGAAAAAGCTTATGTGAACCTAAATATCAACAATTAGGATTGTCATATTTTGTTCTGTAAAGTAAAAGCATATTTATTTTGGTCTGAAAAATTGTTCAGCTCTCTCAATTATGAAAGAGTGAACATATCCAGTAGAAAGTTGAATCAGATTTCAAAAATTCAACTTTAGCCAGTGTCACATCCAGTGTAAAGGTAGAATTTACCCACAACTTAACTGGTAATTTAAATACCGATATTGATTTATATTATAATCAGCACATGTATTACATATAATTTTAGAACACTATAATTGTTTTTTATATTAATTATGATAAGACTATAACAAACTTATATTTATGGGAAAAAATATTCATTAAAGCACAAAGGCAGAATTGAAAGAATGGCAAGAAATACAGATAAATGTGAAGTTACCATTTGAAAAGAATACATTTTGGGGGGCAAATTCACATAGCTATAGAAATTAAACATTAGAACTGTAAAACTTTATTCAAGCTGAGGACTCTAGTTGAAATTATGAAATAAAATAGCGATGGAGGAGGAGATGAGGAGGACATTGATGATTACTTTATATTGAAATAATTTTTGACTGAAATCCTGAAAACCATTTATATATTTAAATACAGAAATTGAGACTAGACACCCTAATGAGTATAAAAGCAGAAAACTTGCAATCTCTGCTTCTATCATTAACTATTAAATGGAGGTGAAAATCATCACATTAGAGGGCAGCACTCATATACAGTGTCTTTGTTTTGATGTCTAGTATATTATGGGAAATTGCTTGCCCTATACAGCGTTGTTTCTGACTGGTTCTATTACCTCTCTGTATGCAAGCTGATCAGTTGACATGAAGTCTTTGTATAGAGGTTGTTACGTGGTGAGATCATGTGTTTCAGTGTTATAGTATGTTCGTGTTACTATATGCCAGAAAGTGTATACCTTAGCACATAGAATCTTCATGTAGGTATGATCCAGAAGTGATAACATACTCATACTGAAGTAAGATACAGAGCAGGATGGCTCAGGCAGTAACGTCTGTGGTCTACATTCGGGAGGTCGTGGGTTCGATCCCCGTATCCACGCACCCTGACATGGGCTTTTCCTTGGTTTCCCCATGTCACCTAGGCGAATGCTGGGGTGCTTTCATCTTCTCCACGGCTTCCTTTCCTTTCCCTTCTCATTTAATTTCTCTCATCTTTCCAGGTGCAGTTTGTAGAGCGGTTGGTTCCAACTTTGGCAGGCAGATGGCACAGTTGCATACTCATTGGAAACATACTTCCCTGGTTGTCTAGGAAGCTGCCACTTGGGCCGGAAGGGTGGCTTCATTGCCCTCTTCCTGAGCGGTGGATAGGCTTCGGGTGCCAGGTGTCAATATCTGGAACTGTTAGGGACTGCTGTGTGTCTCTGGGGGCTGAGTCAGCCTCCGTTCTCGTCCATGCTTCCGGTTTCACTTCATCTCATTCTTTCCCCCTGGGGGGTGGTAGCCCGCAATAGATCCATATTGGAGTCACAGTGGGCGAGGTGTCCTCTCTCTGATCTCAGCACACATACACACACGCACGCACGCACGCACGCACACACACACGCACGCACGCACGCACGCACGCACGCACCCACACACACACACACACACACACACACACACACACACACACGCGGGTTGCCAATGTTTAAAAGTAAAATTATCGTACCGGCCACTCAAAATTATAGATTTGGATACAAAATTATCATACATCATAAACCAAATGCTACAACAATAAATGTATTAGCAGAACACTTCTGAAATGTAATAAAATTGATGTTTGTGGTATCCGCTAACAAGATTGATGACCTCAAGCAGTATTACAACTTTAGTACTTATGTTTCTTGCACAATTCATCTGAAAGTTGATCATCTTCCGCAACTGATGCATAAACAACAATATTGTTACATCTTCTTGGTGACTTGGAGATTTTTGGAGCCAACACTTTCTTTCATAAGCCGAGATGACCAGGTAACATGTGCTTAACAGCACTCCAGAAACTGGGAGTGCTGTTCTTTCTATTTATTTCATGCGGAATATCGTTTATTTCAAGTTTTCTCCATTGATTATACATTTTCTGAACAGTGCGTCTTCATTGGGCACTTCAGCAACAAGAGGATAAAAGGTAGAAGGATTAGGATATAAAATGGTTGTCTTAACGGGGTGGAGACAGACCATGAGGGCAAAAGTGATGTCGCTATTTGTAATTAATTTCATTTCGCTGGTGTGGCAAACCAGAAAAAAAAATGATATTTCAGCGGCATCGAAATTATCGTACACCCCCATAATTATTATCATATGGGTTGACAACAATGGGCACAAACATTCAAATTATCGTATGCCCCCATAATTGTCGTACGAGTTGGCAACCCTGACACACACACACACACTGAAGTAGGATAGCCATTTATAGACAGATTCCCTGCTGTGCATGTGTCTTACAGAGAAACAGTTCATAATCTGTGAATAGACTTAGGGAAATGGGATCTATTCTTGATAAGAAATTGAAAGTAAACTTCTGCATTCTTATAGAGAGAAAGCTTATGGTATCAGAGAAAGGTTGGAATGAAGCCCAAAGTAATCTCTGAGAAAGCTTACACAGCACTCAGGAATTTTGCAAACCTCTGCTTGGAATACCTTTAAATTTTTAAATGAAAACCTGATAAGATAACCTTAAATCAGGAATTGCAATAATGTGAGTAGAGTTAATCTATGCTATTGAATGTTGGATAATGTTAATGATTGCTCTATTGACTGTAGTTTAATTATTTATAAGGACAAAGCATGGCTGTGAAGAATTAATGAGTGATAATGCAAATGTTCATAAAAAGTGTAAGAGGTGTGTGACCACACAAAGTCATTATTTCCAGCATCATCTATAATGAAGGTATATGGTTATTGTAGCTATAATTTACTTGAGAAATCTATGTGTGGAATTTTAGGGGCTCTGAATACCCAACTTAAACTGACAAACTACATACTTCTCAGTACTAAGAAAATTGCCATTAAGCTGGCCACACATCTAAACAAAGGCTCTGCATATGGTATTGAAAAAACAGCATGCACCTAAGTTTGTGAAGAAAAAAGGAGTAAAGGAGATAAACGTATACTACTCTAGGAAAAGACTTAGTTTATTCTAAGTTCAATTCTGAATTGCAGAAAAGGTGGCAGTGTTCCAAATTTTATGTGAGCACTTGTTTTTACTTCCAAAGTACATGTCCACATAAGTTACGGTACATGGGCACTTCACCAAAGTGGCCTGGGTTTGATCCCAGGCAACCACATATGGGTCAATCCACGCCAAATCGTACACCCGTAAAACACGACTTTTCCATAGGAGGTTCAAAAATTTTTTTTATGAATGATAGGCATCAAATAAGGAGACCCGTATTTTTTTATTTTCGTATTTTTAAATTATTTGCTTAGTTATGGCTGTTAGAAACTAAGCAATTTCTGCGCGCACCATAATATAAAATTACTTGTTACTCTATGGCCATATAGAGTTGAGAGTTGGGGTTTGGCGCACTGGAAAGGGTAAATATAACACTTTTAACAACTTTTAATCAATCATTATTACACACAAATTTTGGACTGTTTTTTTGATGCTATATTTTGTAAAACCAAAAATAGGATTTAAATTTATGTGTTAAAAATCTAAAAAAAATATACACGTATTCCCCGGCATTTTATCTATAAAATAAGCCATTAAAAACTATGGAGTGAGTGTAAGTGCATTTACTACAATTTTTTTTCTGGAGGCCTGCAAGCACTCACGGATGACATGAAGTGGAGATCCTTTTGTTCAGCTGGATTCGTCATTCTTGGCTCTTGGAGGAAGTAAATGTAAAGCTTAAAAGTGAATACCAAGCCAGGTGACTGCAGACAGCATGAGAATTGGTGCGTTAGCTTCATATGCTACTCACAGAACTTCTTCTTATTAAGGAAGTATAGTCCATGTAGAAAAATGTCTCCAAATGCACCTTCTTTCTGATACTCCTGTGGTATCTGATACACGCTTTTGAACTTTTTGAATTTTTTTTGAAAAAGTCTTCTGATGTAAGCAGTTCTTTGTGTTTAGCTTCTTTCTTCATGTATGCCCATACATTTGAAACAATTTTTCTGCTCTGACTGTGCAATGTTTTGATCCCTAATTTAGAACGTACAGGTAGCATAACTGATTTACGCTATGATCAATGTCTTACAAATTCACTATACTCACTCTTTATCGCAAAGAACTATGTCTTCAACTGCACGCTGCACTAAAAAGCACCTGTGAATTAGCAAGGACTGTCTCAGATTATGCAGACATCACTACCTTCCCCCTCCCTCACCATGTCATGCATGGTTTCATTCGCAGAATTGTACAATATGAGCTGATGAAACAGACAAAAGCTATGGGTTCTTCTACAGGACTTTCAGTTAATTCAGGAGCCAAGAACGAAGGTTCCAGCTATGCTTTAAAATTACAGTCCTTCATTCCTTTGTCAAAAACTGAGGCTTTAGTGAAACAATTTTCTTTTGAAGAAGGAGGTAGACGAGTAGAAATTTAAAGTTGTGTGTTGTATGGAAACATTAGTTTAAAATGCATATTTTAAAAACAGTTTGAAGATGCTAATAGTGTACATATAATAGTGTCAGCTAGAGGTGTTCTCCTTACTGTGCTGTTGTAATGTTCATGGAACCTCAAGCAATGAACAGTTGCCGCAATGGAAGGTACCAATTGTGCGAGGTTACGGTAGCCGTCACCGCTGCACTGATTTGTAAGTAAGTTAATTACAACTGAACTATTAGAAACTCCATTCTTATTTTTTCTGGGAATATTGAATAAACTTCAGTGTATTTTTAGTTTTTTTTTCAGATTCTTAAATGGCCGAGTTTGTTTTATTATCTAACTTTAAAACTTTAATAATATAACATATAAATTAATAATCATTAATAAATACCTCACAAGTACTGTGATTTATCTTTGAGCTAAAGATCAAGTAATTTGCTTGATTACAGTCGGAGGTATGATTGATCAAAGGGTGAGGAGCACGCAATTTTTGGGCCATTACAAAAATTAATATCTGCCAAAATAAATTTTTTTTATAAAACGAAGAAACACGGGTCAAATGTATTTTGCTCCAAAACACCAAAAAAGATGTTCAAGAAAATCTGAGATATTAAGGTCAATTTTTACCATATTTTGTGTGATTTGATGTGGAATGACTCGTATGGGATTAGTGGTGGACAAAGCGGCGCTGGGGCGGGTTTCCTCTGGGTTCTCCAGTTTCCCCCTCCATCTCATTCCACCGGTGCTCCATCTTCATTCCATATATCATCAGTGTGTCGTAGTAGTAAAATTGGGCGTTAAACACTACCAAACAAAAAATGGGCACTTCAATGTCTAGGCTTTTTTTTTCACTAGGAGTAAGAAAAGAATCCCAAAACTATACATCAAATTCAGGGAAACTTTCCAAAAGCTCTGTGATATTTCCTAGATTTTGCTTTTTTGATAAAATAATAATTTTTAGGTTTTTTGTAAACATAGCTAAAATTTGCTATCAAAGAAACTTCTTTATACCAATTTACTCTAATAGAATCTTTGCTCTCAGTGGTACAGAGCTGAAGAAGTATCAACTCACTGATGCTTCTCAGTCTACTTATACCTTGTTTTAAAACGAGAAAATTTAAGCTGGAGGCATAGTCAGTTAGGGGATAGTGAGAAGTGAAAGGTCCAGGAACAATATAATGCAGAAGTATTCAACCTGGGTTATGCAAAGACTCCTTAGGGGTACATGAAATTTAAAATACGCATATAATCTGTATAATATCTTTCCTGAATGATCACAAATAATGCAAAGTAACTCAGCTAGAGAGATTTGAATTTCCCTCTGTCCAAGAATCCAGTTTGCTTACTCTAACTGTCTGCCCAACAATATAATTTTACAGCGACGCTCACTAGTCAATTATTAGTATTCTTTGTTTCAAATGTCAACAACAATAATGGTGTCTGCAAGTATATGTTACTGTTTGATTTATAATCTTTCAGTACACAGCATATTTTCTTAACTGTTAGGCGAAAGTTTGTTTTCTTTATTCAAAATCTCACATCTCATTCTCTATATTTGTGAATTGATTTTTAAATTTTCACTGTTGAATTTCTTTATATTTTATTATTGCAGTAGTGGACTACATATTTTAACTTCAATTGCAAGATGGACAAATTTGTCATAAGAGGAAAATGCAAAATCAATGAAACAAGTGATAGTGGTGATAGTGTTGAATCAGTGCCAGTAAACAGTGTGACAACAAATGTTCCACCACAGGGACCTCGGGAAAATAGTGTTGAAGTTGAACCATCTACGAGCAAGTCAAAAAAATTAGAGCAATGTGAAATACAGATATTACAGTGAATCTTACATTAGATATGGATTCCTATCAAACGTGTATGATTCACCTCTTCCTCTATGCAACCAAACTCAGTTGAATAATTTCATGAAACCATCCCTACTTCACTACAGACACTAGTAACCAATTATGGTGATTATAAAGACAAGTCAGTAGATTTTTTCAGGCGTTAAGTAGAAAATGTAGACAAAAGTTCAAATGTAATATAAAAATTTACAAAATCAACAAAGGTGACACAGGAGACATCTTATTGCTAATTGCAAAAAATAAATCACTTTGTACCACAGTTGAATCTCTTATTATCTATTCCTAGTTGTTTGATTATAGCAGATATAATGTTGTACAAAAATTTTGCTAAAGTAATCAAAACAATTCCAAATTCTGACATAAGTAGGGCATAGAATTCATGATAATATTAAAATGTACAGAAGATTTGCAGTTCAAATTGATGAATTGGTGACTGTGTCTGATAATGCTGAGTTACATATATGTGTTTGGTATTTTGACGTTAAAAAATGTGCTATTGCTGATGAAATTCTAGGATGTAAACAATTATCAGAGAATACAAAGGGAAAGTAAATTTTTAAAGTTCTGGATAAGTTATAAATTCAATTTTAGATATGGTTATGTGTAATCTGAATTAAGGATAAACTCTAGAACTCGAACTGCGGCTTAGGCATAAGGGTACAGGCTGGAATGGAAAACTGTCTTCGGGGGTATATGGTGAGGAGAGGTAGAATATCACTGATATAATGTTCTCCTATGTCAGAAACTTGGTTACAAGGCCATAGGTTTGGTTGAAAAATTATCACATAGAACCTTATCACTGGTCAAGTTTCTGATTTTCCTAAGGTGTTATATAAGTACATCCCAGAAATCAGAATGAGCTCCTTGTGAAAAATTATGTGCAAGCTCTTTCCAGGATAATTGGGTTTAGTATATATGTATGTGTGTGTTTTTTCTCCCCAATCATTTTCTGTTTACTCCTTTTTCATACTTTAATTTATTATAAATTTTGTTGTTTATAAAATAAAACATAGCTTGTTGACAAGAGGTTAATAATATTTTAAAGCTGGCTGGTAGCAATTTTATATAATTGAACTTAGTTTAAAGCTCTATAACTAACATGTACTAATATGTAATATTTGTTAATGACAGTAGGAAATGCACAGCTGGGCAATTACAGAATAGGCAGCTGAATATAAAATATTTAAGGCAGTTCAACATAAATCAATATGTTCCAGCACAAAATTAATTTGCAAAAATAGGTACTTCAGGATCACTTAGTTACTAAAACACAGTGATTTATAAACTGTAAATATCCTTCTTGCTTAGTATAAATATACTACTAAAATAAAAGTAATATACAATATTTCCATTTGTTGCACAATATTTCCACTTAATTCCCTTTAAGCAATGCAGTTTTTTATATCTGTGATTATGCTCCTATGCATTCACACAATGTAATTGTTGCTGTAAATTTATAGGAGGTATTGACTTTAGACAAAGGATAGGATGTTACTACTGTTAATGTCCAGATTGATACTTCATATGGTCAAGTTCAGAAACATAACTACTATTATTTATTCATTGCTGCTCATTATCTCATAAAAATGAGATTTTCTTCAGTATATTATTCCTTAAAATTAATAGGTCATGTAGAAGAAAAATATTACATAATGCAAATAAAGATTATAAAATTATGAGAGAAAGCATCAAATTCAGAATAGATAGTTTCTTCTTGTTTATACCATAAAATACAGAAAGAATTTAGCATGAAAGAATAAATAAGTAAATTAATTTGAAAATAAGTGCTAGTGATGAGAAACCAATAAGAATTAACAAGTTTTAGCTTCCCTGTGTTTTGCAGCTGCACTTTTTCAAACAAAATAACCAAAATATGCAGGAACTGTATTTCTCAGATAGTTAACATTAACTTTAATTACTCAGTAAAAATGCTCTTAAAGCATTTTTCAAAATTATATTAGTTAAATAATTCGGTGACTGTAATCAGTAGAGACTCTTATGCTACTTCTGTGACTAACAAGTTTATTTCTAAATTTATTTATTTTCTTTAGAAGTTGATTATTTTCACTGATATTCTACATTTTTGAACTGGAAGTGCATCAGAAGATATCTGAGATAAGCAATGTTTTCAGTGAAGAATTCATTCAGTGGGAACAACATTCCAGAAATCCCTTTTCCTTCGTTGAAGAAGTGGTAGTGAGAATTTTATCCTAACTCATATTCCAAATTCAATTTCAGTGCTTATAGTTTAATGAAACACAATTTTTGTCTCTGACCGAGGCAACTCAGCCTCAATGCAACAGTTCATATATCTCATGGCAATTCAACTGCCTTCACATGAAAGCTGAAACACCTCACTGTGTACTGTTGACATCACTCACCTGAGAACACAATAATTCACAACTATTTTACAATAGACCAGCCATGGGGAGCTGGTGCTCTCTGAATGCAGCCTGCTCACTGCCTTATAATAACAACTATGTTTAGCAGGCAAAAAAAGAAAAACGAAAAGGTTGCTCAATCTATTCCACGTGTCCCCTGGTGCTGCTATAGACCTTCTCCAAATACCAGCAATGATGACATGTGGTATTTGCAATATAACTCGTTCCATTTTGTTTCTTAGATTTGAACTTTAAAATATGGGACAAAAAGCTGTAGTGAGGGCTTTTATCAAGACAATGGGACTATATTTAATTTCCAAGACAATTATTTTGTGCAGTGTAACCAAATGATTGATGTTTAATGAAATCAGCTAAACACATAACACTTCACTAGGTTTGAATGAGGGGGAAATAAAATAAAATCTTTAACATAAACATTTATTATATTGACTTAAAGTAGAAACAATAGTGTTATCTTAGGTCTATTTTTGACAGTTTTTGCTAAACATGTTTTAAGAAAGTGTGAGTTCAAAAAGTAGGTGCTAAAGGTGGGAAAACATATGAACCTTAATAAAGAATATCCTTCAGAAAATTGATGAGTATTTCTAATTGGACTGATATCCTGGAAATGCAGTTGCATCTGTGCTAGGTAAACAGATGTGTGGATAACATTGGTGGAGGTGCTGCCTCACGTGACATACCCTTGGTTTCTGCAAGGCTGTACACAAGCACCACCATACCATTTGTTTAATGTTAGCTGAGGTATTCAAGTGTATGGGGTTCACTGTGCACCAAGAAATACAAAGTCTCGCCAGTCAGGAAAGCTGTCATTGGTGCTTTGACGTAATTGCCATTAAAAAAACAATTGAACTACATTTTAGATCTCACAATCAGGTTTGAAATTTATGTAGAACAGCTGCAAGAGGATACCAAAAGCCAAAAATTTATAAGAACCATGGGTGTCGCGAAGGGGATCCCCTTGGAAATTAATGAATTTAAAGTGCAGTCAATTACTGACTGTCAGACTATTGTTTTAGTTTTCTTGCAAAGAACAATTTTTATTCAGCACAAATTAATTCAGTTATCCACAAATACTCCAACTTTTGATAACAGAATAATGAATTAATATTGTTTGATTGCAAACTTCCAACATGCAGTCCCCCCACCCCTGAAAAAAAGTCTGCCAATGCCCATGATAAGATCTAACAATCTTATACTTTCAATACATACTTTCATACACAGTAGTCATTGAATCACTGGTCAGACCAAAGGGTACCATAACTTTTCTGCAGATGCATGCCAAAGATTAACCTAAAACTGTATTTATTAATGTTCTGTCAGGCATGCCATTGTACAAAGCAGAACACCAGCAGTATTTATGCATTATAATGCATAAATACATTATAAATATAAATATTATAAACATACATAAATACATTATAATGCATAATTATCAATGCCTTAACCTTGAACTGCTGCATCACCGGTATAATGTATTCTATTGTTGACGCTTACTTGAAAATGTGAGGACTGTTACTATTTCTTTCCCTAATGTTCTTAGTTAATTAAGTGCATTCTAGGTGACGAGGTGATGAAAGTTGTAAAAAGTCCAACACATGCCTGCTCCTGTGATGGATACATGCTTAGCAGTACAGTTAGGAATATGCAGAGTTAGGTGTAATAACCATTTAAATACTCTTTATCATTTATTTTCTGAGTAGTGCAGTTTTTAATTCATAAATCTGGCAATGTGTGCACATTTATTTATCATTTTCATTATTTTTTTCATATCAAGGGGTTTATAAGACAAAGAGACTCGTTAACTGCTTGAGGAAAGTTGTAATGAATCCTTTGCGGATTTTACAGAATTAGAAAACCACAATAGTGAATCTAAGCAGCAAGGAGTGGATGGCAATGATCTCTGTGGGCTACTAGGAATGCAGGAGTTCTTAGTTGGAAGAGATAAATATTCATGTTAGTGTAAAACTGAATATGTTAAAACTTAAAAAAACATTGTCAAAATTTTTCGAGGCCTAAAGAGGAGTATGATGAATATCACAGATGAAGTCAGCACTTTCCTGAAAATAATGGACCTTGACATTATTGATGAGATACTACACTGTATGTCTGTGTGTATAAATATAGAGCGAGACACATATCAATTGTCACTTGACAGAGATAATAAGGTGACCACGAGGCATAAAATAATGGCAGTGCTGGGGATTTCTTCCTTGATTGAAACTAGAAAGGAACACAAAGAAAATGTAATGGACCTTTAGACAGCAGATGGAACAAGAATGCAATTACTTAGAGATGTAATGGGTTATAAAAGATTTATGTCTTTTCTATGTTGCATGTGGTCTGATGACATAGAAACAAGGAATGATAGCAGATAATTAAGGTAAGATTAAGTTATATAAAACTGTACATGCAGTTTTACTAAAGCTAACTACATCATCATTGCCATCACAATTCATAGTGCAAATTCATGTTGTATCACTGATTTTCTTGTTCAATGCATGGAATTCAGTTCTTAAATATTTCTTGGCATAAATTTTCTTTTATAGTTAAATTCATTTAGGTAGGCTCACAGGATTGTGCAATGCATTATTGGTTAACATTAGTTTACTAAATCAATATAATAACTGAATATTTTGTGTTTTATGTTTTGTTCTTTAATTTTGGCCACTAAACGTTTCACTTCATTCAATAAGGAGCTGCAGGATGCACCTGACCAAGTGTTGCTAATGCCTTAAAGGGATGTAAGTGGAAATATTCATTACCTCACTAACAGTACAACAAAATTTTCTTAAAGTAGACTTGACCAGACTCCTATCACAGTATGTGTACAGTAAAAACATTATCATAATGCAATTAGTGTCAACACAACCTGGATGCTATATGCAAAAAGTACAGTTTAAAGAATTGGAGATATTAGCATCAAATTATTAAGTGTGCATCATTGGTGGAGTAATTAACAATCTGGGAATATGGCAATCACTACCAAAATAGACTTTTTTTTAATATCAACAAGACTAAGGACCAAATGGGATAACATCACAAGTACACATGCAATTTTCTCCAAGCCTAATAAATTATTGTTGTTTCATAATTGCATATATATATGTTACAATAGCTGGAAGTACTCTCAACTAGACCTTTTCTTGACTTTTACATTTAAAAAAGTAACATCCATGTTAAAATTTTATTTGGTTTTATCATAAGTCACCACTGTTCATCTAGTTATTGTTATGCTGTAATTACAAATTATTGCCAACATTTTTTTTGTGAGTCTATTACTACTATCTTATTTGGACGTAATAATTTACACTACCTCCATGAATACTACTTCCTATATCTATAATGAAAGAGCATTATGGAAACACCTTTTTGCTCCAATTTATTCCTTGAAAGATTAAGCTATAACTACCATGAGAACTGGTTCAAAAAATAATTTGCTACAATCCCAGTGTTAAAATTGGACACTTCTCAAATATTTTGATTCATTCTCTGAAAATAGATAGCAAACGGAATTGTGCATTTGCTGAGGGTGAACTTTGTAGTAAACTACAGCTATAAAGTGGTTCATCAACATTAAAAACATTGCATACATGAAGGTCAGAAAGGTAGAGAGAGGAGGGGTGAAGGCAGGGAAAGAGAAAGTAAATACTTGCATTTTCTCAAAAGACTTCAAATGTTAAATATTTTGTTAATTGAAAACGTTACATTTAACTTTCAGATTTAGTTTTCTTAATTTTTGCATTTAAGTTTATGACATTTATATAATAGTATGCTGAGATGAAAATATCAATCAAACTTTGCAAATTATTTTTATTAATGTATATTATTGCTTAACTCATTTGATGGATATTTTCTCAGCATTTATTGAATAGTTTTATACTGAAGAATATAAGTTATTATAGTTCAGAATCATACATGAATTGATGTTGTGAAGGAATTTCTTGCATACCAGTTAGTTTTTTAAACTAAATTAAGAGTGAAAGCAACATTTTCTGCATTTCTGCATTTTAAAAGTGCTAATAAAAGTTGTCATATTTCTTGATAGTTATTGTCACCAAAAATTGTTCAATTCTCAGGGTTAAAACAATGACTCAGTAGTCTGGATCATTGTTGCTTAATAACATATTGTATTTATTTCATGTTAAAATAGATCCAATTAAAGTTTTTTAAATAACAGACCCTAGTAGTTGCATGGTAGCATTTTTATTCCTGAGGAGCAATTTTCAAGATCTAGTGGAATAATGCCAAAAGAGGAAATAGTATTTAATCCCCAAGTATAAGGAAAGATGAATGCACACAAAATAAACTGTATAGGAATAGAAGGAGGAACAGCGATAGACAGGGCTGAAGAGCAGACTTTTCCTTTATTTATTTGATTTTGCTTTCTGCTTAGTAAGATAGGACAGGATAAGATGACAGGGGACACCTGGCACCTCAACCACAATGGACCTTTTGTGTATACACCTCTGGGAGGAATGGATGAGAACAAGGGACTATAGGAGATGTATTGGCTGCTGGACTGACAGGCACAGAAAACAGAAACATGTTGAGTTCCCTAACATTTCTAAGGCTTGAACACCTGGTTGAAGGGCGCTTGAAAGCAACCCTCCCAACCCACTGGGGGCTGGCTCATAGGTTCCCTTCTAGTGGGGACTGGGGAAAGCTCAACCTAAAAGTGGAGGCTTGAACAGCTGCCATCTGATGGGGCCAAGAAGTAGTTCCAATTTGCAAGCCTCTGCACCATCTGTCAACCATCAACTGACACACAGCACTGGAGTCAACCTGTAATGTGAAAAAAGGAGATGAAATGAGAGGAAATGGGGAGAAGATCCATGGTAGGATACACCACCCCACATTCCATCTCCTGACCAGGGAAAACCACGGAAAACCTATGGCCAGAATGAGTGGCTATCACAAATCAAACTCAGAACCTCCCAAATGCAAGCCTCTCAGGTTACCGCAGAGCTATCTTGCTTGGTTTATGCTTGGCAAGTAGGAAACAGTTATGAAATAAATCATTGGGATGAAGGACAGTATAATACAGCAACAATTAATATTGAAGGAAAATATGCACCTACAAGTAGGCAATAGCCTGATGGCTTATAAGTGCTCAACTACATTTTAATCACTGAGACTTAAGAGATTATTGATTTATAATTGGTGTTACAACAGTGGTTATTATCATTTTGATTTTCATGCTGTAGAAAATTCTTTTTGATTATCTGCCATGGTAGTTATAGCTTTAAGACAAGAAAAATACAAGAAGTTGAGAGACAAGAAACACTATACTTATTAGTAGATGGACATGGACAAAATTGTTTACTATCATGTTTTTCTATGAAACAAACTTTTACAAATTAACTAGACTTTTCTTAATTTATTTTGATTTGAAGTACAATTCTCATTTTTGAATACTTACTTACAAACAATATTTTTATAATGAATTATAAATACATTTTGATGTTTGTTAGATTTAATTCTATAAACTGAATGTTAAATTAGAATTAAGCTTCCAGTTTCAATTGGCCATCTAAATCCAGAAAGCATGTATTCTGATTTTGACCGCTGTAGTTGAGAAACTGAGATGAAAGTGATGTATACATTTGAAGTGTAAGAAATACCTCATCCACATTATTTAGACCTTCATTATAGGCAGATGAAGCAAGTGTTTAAATACGTATGTGTGTGTTTGTGTTCTGTGTGTGTTTGTGTATCTGTGTGTTTATTTAGAAACATATATACACATACTGTCATACTGTGTACATACATACAGGCTTTCATCAATATTTATCTGAACTCACAAAAATTGCATTATTTGCAATATAATCCTAATGGAACTTGGTTAGTGATTATAACCAGAATTAAATTATTTTAATTGATATTTGTGCATACATGGTGGCATACGACAAAGGTATTAGCTGTGCTTTCTGTATTGGAGTCTGTCCACCAGCTCATGGTCCCTGGCAGGAATGCAATGAGTCAGTACATCAGTAAATAATTCTAGGTACACAGCAATATCTGAAGCTGCATTCATGCTTCTGATTACGCTTATATTATGTGCAATCGAAAGCAGGGGTCATGAGCTGGTGGACAGACTGTAGGGGCAATGCTTCTGTTGCCTTTGTTGTTAGAATAACTTAGAATTGAGATAGGTAGATTAGATACAAAATTTAAAATTTTGCAGGAAAAAATATCCTATATGGTTTCAGTGTTTCTCTGTAGTGTAAAATTTACCAAACATCTTGCAGAATTTGGTACAGTGCTTTGTAACATTAAGTGCATGTAAGCCATTATAATAACTCATTAATTTTTACCATTCTTTATGTGTATGGTTTCAGCCTTGGCTTGCTTTGGTTAAAAGGAGAATAGATCCTATTTAATAGTTTTATATACCTTAGGACTAAAGTATAGAATTAAAAAATTATAGCATACTATTTGGAATTTACATACAGTTGAATAGAGGAAGCTCAGCAGTGGATAAATTTCCAAATGACTGTTGAACATTTCACCTTTGACATCAAATTAATCTTCTTGCTGACTGAGTTTCACATATTCTAACATGACTCCAAAGCAAGCAAAGCCACTGAATACTTATTTGTCAGTTTGAATCAACAACCCTTTAAGCTTTTTTGTCTTTAAGAGCCAAGCAAATACATTTGCACTTTCATACTTGAAGTTTAATGGTACCTAACATAGAAATTAATTCTTCCATGACATAACTGGGTTAGAAGTTACCCACTCTCCAGTCAATAATTTGAAGGCTTTTGCATAGTCTCTTAATTTTCCTCAGAAATGCCAAGTGCTATTAGACCTCAGGCCCCTGAGTTTATTTAAAAAGAATAGTATTCAACCTTTACAATTACTGTTCCTAAGGATTTTGGTACCCATTGATGATGACAGTGATAATGATGATGATGATGATGATGATGGTAATGTTGACGATGATGACGACGATGACAACGACGATGACGATGACGATGTATAAAAAAACGTGCACAAGTTATGTTACTAATATATTTTAAACTGTGGTCTACCAATTAGCAGTGTCTTTCATCCATATTGGGAAAAGCTTTTTATTTATATCTTAAATTGTTTTACAAAAATTGATGAAGAAGTAAGAATTAAGGTGAAATGAATATGATATGAAGCTTTACTTAAGTGAATTCCTGTGCTGTTCTGTCAATTGCTAATTTATTTTCATTTTCTTATCTGACAACCTCATGATTCTAAATCTTTTCCCTTCCATGGAACATGGTGATGAGGTAGTAGCATTTTGAAAGCTGTCTTTATTGATTTATTTTCCTATAGCATTAATTGTAAAGTAGTCATGTGTTTCTGTCCACTATATAAAATACGTAACAATTACACCTAGGCTGCTTCTATGTTAGTTCATGATAGCAGTGATGAATTGCCTCCAATAACACTTTCTTATCTTCCTTGTGTATCCCTAGAGATAAGGGTTATGACATCGAGTAGCTTCTAAATGTGGACATAGCTGTATATTTAGATTTTATAATCTTCTGACCTGTTTCGCCTACAGATCTCACAGTAAAGAAATGCTCTTGGCAGGGGTAGAATCCTATCCCAGCAGAATGCAGATCACACATGCTGGGCTTTCAAATGTGCAATGTGCTCTAGGCAGCATTGCATATTGTGTAATAAAAGATAAATAATTATTCCAAAACTATGAAAAAGCAATAAAATGGATAATAGAAGTTTTATTCCTGAGATTGCTTTCTATATTCTTTTTGCGAAGTTCTACCTACCCTGAACCTGACAAAAACAAAATAAATGACCAGTGAATCACAAGATCCTATCCAAATATGTCAATCACCACTTGAGTATGTGCAGCAGTATGTGTACCTTGGACAAAGCATCTCCATAAACAAAGAGACAGTGAAATCAAACACAGAATAGGGCTAGCATGGAACAAATTTTGGTTGCTTATGTTACTACTCACGGACAAGAGACTAAAAGCAAGTACAAAGGTAGAAATCCTAGACAAATGTGTTATGCCAACACTACTTTATGGCTATCAGACATGGTCCATGACAGAATAGCTGAAAAAGCAGCTTCAGGTGTGTCAAAGGAGAATGGAGCACAAGATCTTAAATGTTTCACTAATTGACTGAATCAGGAATGAGGAACTTAGAAGGATAAAAATGTGTAATGTAGTAGAAAGAGCAGAAAATCTAAAATGGGAATGAGATCGACATATATCATGCATGGATCACCAGAAATGGACACATCACATCTCAATGTGGGATCTGCAAGAACGACAAAGAAATGTGGGATGTTGAAGGACTAGATGGGCAGACTAACTTTCAAACCAAAGCGGTCAGTGGTCAAGAGTTGCAAGAAACAGAGGAGTATGGAGAAAGCAAGAGCACAATGAGCATCAACAAGCCCCAAACAGGACAGAAAGATAATGACAGTGAGTGCAAAGTTGTGAAAAGTACAAATGGTTAAATAGGTCAATTAGGAAAAGGAAGACAGTTCAGCAGCACACCAAAGCTCCCAAGGATTTGCTCACTTTTGGAGCTTATTTACAAGCTAAACCCTGTGTAAACAGGAGGCCTTTGTCCTTATGGGATGCCTATAGGCTAAATTTACTAATTTATTACCTATCCTGCAAGCTAAGTGTTTTCATTTATTGCACCTCTTGGTTAAACTTAAATGGAGTAATGGTAAAATAACATTGCTATATTTCTCAACCATCTTTCTGATCCTTTGTTAAAGGATATAAAACTGTTGCATATAATCTAAAATATTAACTCATTCAGACAATACTGATGATGGAGATACACTGTCTTTGAAAAATTTACATGTATTTAAAAACTTTTACTGATTTTGGTGTTACAAATGCTGACTCCACATTTCTTCATAATAAACTAGTGCTTCTTGTGCTCTGTTATAAAATATTACCATTTGAAAGGTGTCCTAAAATATAAATTACACATACCTACATAAAGAATGTGAGAGTGTTGTGGCACATCATAAACCAAGTTCCATTATTCACAATTATTTGCACCTGCCAATAATTTATCATGATTTTATTTTATTTGTTGGTTGTACCACAGAAATATATTCTGTCTGACATGGTTTGTCATGACAGCTTAATTTTCCAGTAATTACTCTACAACATTGAACTATGGAATTATTAAAAATAGCACCATGACTAATAAAATAAGCCTCTTCATATAAAATAGCTTCTTTAAAAAAAATATTTACTGCCCTGCAAATAAGCTTTATAACATATTTTTCGTAGTAAATAGGTAGAGAGCTGTCCTCTATCAATAAAGAAATAGTTGAGTACACCAAATTACTTTCCATTGCTCTGTTAATTCCTTGATATTACTTTTAATGTTGGAAGATGCCACAAGTTTTATTTAAAATGTTATGTATTGCCTTTAGGGATACATTTTCATCTATTTAACAAGCTTTTTTCATGATGTATTTTAATTTTGAATACTTAAACATTAGAGAAAAGTAAAGTTCATTCTCTACTGTAAATATATTGTTTTCTTTCAAATTTTTCTATCAGCAGAAAAAGAATTCAAATGTAAATTGTGACTGCTACATGTTTGAGGAATACTTTAAAAGCACAGAAGTTGTACTCAACATTCCATTTAATAGACGATGCTCAACTAAACTGTACAAAGTGCATTTCATCTATTACCAGCATAGCATGCTGTATATTGACACTGAGAATAAATGTACTCCAAGATATGGGTGTAGCAATTAAATGATTAATAGCTCTACAGAGATATACTTGGAAACACTGCTATTGTATTTACAGTCAGAAACTAATAAGCAAATAAAGATTCTAAATGCTACAGCCTGTTTTTGTCATTTTACCCTTTTTGCTATCAATTTAATGAGTAATTTACCAATGCTACTTAATATATACTTCTAATCATTAAAACAATACTTTGCATACCTTCTAATTTTTTTATTTCTCATTTTTGACTTAATGAACCAGAAGACAAAAGAAAGCTGTGCAGCAAAGTTCCCTATCTGAAAGGGCTGAATTTTAAATTTAATTTCAGCAGCACATTCTGTGACTACAAAAAGTCTTGCACTGCTTTTCATTTAACACATAGTTGGATATACTAGTTCATTCTTGTAAATGAAGAATGTGTGGTAATAATTTTTTAATGTTGGGTAGGTTGTTGGAAATATTTGGCTACTATTGATATACATATTTTGTCATATTTATTAAATATTTTTGGAGTATTGCAACTCTGGGAACATTTATTAGATATACTTATCATGAATAGGGATCAATAATTTTAAGGAGATTTGTGTACTGAGATATTGCGTATTTGCAATTTCTAATCTTACATCTTATACCATTTAACTACATGTTACAGATTAGTCATTGATTAATGTTTACCTTTAATGGCTCTTAGCAACATAAATCATACACAGATATATATTCATGTATACTTCTAGCATCCATGATTTCTTAAGAAAAGGGTAATTATGTTATTTAGTATTTATTGCACCTTTATTATTTGTTTCAGTACACTCTTTTCCACTATGGAATACTGTGTTTGGAAACAACAACACTACTATTATCAGCCATAATTGTATCTTGTCTACAATATTTTAAATTTATTTGCAAAAATAATGGTAAGTATGTGGGTAGAAAAGTGGGGTAGTTTGAAATATGGTACCTACTCCAAAAACAGTTAAGTCATTGTAAAACAGTTCATCAGAGAATGTACAGTATTGTTATTCCCTATGTTGTTAAAAATAATGCATATCCTTTCATATTAGCTATACAAATAGGGAACCTTGTCTGACTTGAGAAGTTAGGCCATTGTGCAACATAGTTAATGAAGCTTTAAATGCTTGCTGCAACACTTTTGACAGTATGTTGCAAAAATTCTGTTTATCATACAAATGAGAGGTGAAAGTCACATATGGAATTAGTTTTTAATGGAACACAAATGCAAAGGAATGTGTGCTTATTTTAGCAGAGATTAATGTTATACCATCAGCATTTAGAATAATACCTTTAAAAACCTTGCATATACTAGCATATAAGTCAAGATTAAAAAATTGTTTTATGAAAAAGTAATTAAAAGGAAAAACCCCTTATATGGATAGAAATATAATTTAATTTGTTCTAAAATTAGGGCTTCCTGTTCTACATCACCTTGTTGAGTCAAGGGTATAATGGAAAATGTGCAAGTATGTATAAGGTTTAAGTTGCATTCCTTGAGGTAAATAAAATATGTGAGGTGAAAACATCCTGTATTGGTGTTGTATGCTGTGTTAGCAGTAAAATTAAGATTCATTTATAATTTTTCCTATAGTTGCTACAGACTTTCCACAAGATAACAGAACATTTTTTGTGTGGCTGTGTGCATTTTTTATATGAAACTCTTAGCTCAAAAGTTACTGTGAAAATATAAAATATAGATTAACACTTGGATTTCATATATTAAAGATGTTATTAATATTAATGATATCAGTGAAAACTCTCTGAGTATAAGAAGCCTTCTTATCTATAGTAATTATTATTTCAACCTCATCTGCATAATGTTGATGCATAGAATGTTTTAAGAATAAGTTATATTGACATTTGAAGGAAAAAGGCAATTCCTAACTTAACTTTCTTCACAAAGAGAGGAACTGACAAAGTCCAGTACTTTATTTCTTGGCTCTTCTCATTTTGGCACTACAATGAGCATGGTTAAAAACTTACTTTCTGTTTTAAATAAATGGCCTAAAATTTTAAAGTTTTTAATTTAAAAAATATTACTACAAAAGTTCAGTCTCCATCTGCATCTTTCACCTTTCAGTATACCTATTAAATATGTAATTTGATTATGATAGGTGTTGAATTATGAGTTTTTTGTGTTTTATGAAACTTGAAATGTGTCATGAAAATGACATCTTGTAATTCACAAGATTTATGAACTGTTAATATATCTATTGATGTACCTATTAATGAAGAAAAGAACATAACCATATCACTCATTTGGAATCCAAAAACTGTTCTACTCTTTTTCTTTCTTCTCAGACTTAGCATCCTTTTTGTCTTTCTTCTTTTCTGTTTTAGTTTCCTTCTTGCTCTCTTTCTTCTCTACTTTAGATTCTTTCTTGCACTCTTTTTTTTCCACTTTACTGTCTTTCTTATCAGTTTTTGTATCCTTCTTTTCTTCCTTTTTCTCAGACTTCTTCTCGGATTTTGAGTCCTTCTTTTCAGACTTTTTGCTTGATTTATCTTCTTTCTTTTTACTCTCTAGATTTTCATCTTTATCCTTTCTTTCATCCTTCTTCTTTTCCTCCTTTCGTTTATCTCCTTTCCTTTTATCATCCTTATTGGCAGGTCTTAGTGGGGATCGGAAGTAAGTGCTGTTGGTGGTAGTTGCAGGAGTAACAGTACTTGTGGATGAGGTGCCAGAGCATGAGTTCTTATTGAGCAGTGGTGTGGTTTCCAGCTGTGTAACTATCTTCTGTGCACATCTGAAACATGTCATTGGATATACATTAAAACTCGTATATGCTGATATAGCACATGTGCAATAAATATATTTCATTTTATATGTTTAGCTTTAAAAAAAGAAAAAGATTGAAATATGTTAAAACTCTTATATGCTGACATAGCACATATGCGACAAAAATATTTCATTTTGTATGTCTAGCTTTAAAAAAAAGAATTGAAATTCTCTGAGGTTTACAGAAAACATACTTCAGGATACAAGGAAATTCAAGTACAGTAGAATCCCAATAACTCGACATTCCGTGTAACTCAAGGACGTATTTTTATTTTAATTTTTTTGTTTTTAACATTAAACTTGACTGTGATAATTTATATAATCCAGTGCTATAAACAGTATAGGTAAATTTTAATTAGTGTACTATACAATCTACCACATTTTCCCTCACAGTAACAAAAGGGCTGACTGCATATTGACCTTTAATATCTAGCCAGAACATAAGAGCTGGCAGACCTTTGTCATGAAATCAAAAGCTTGCTGATAATAATGTGGATACACAGCACAAACACAAACACTTGTTTTGAAGGTTTAAAGGTTTATTGCTTTACCCTGTATGTACATGGTAAGCTAAACTTTTAGTTACATATTTATGCTTACAATACAGTTTCTCAGATTTCAGAGTTACTGTTAGTGTTGTGTTGAATTGTGCTTGTGCCAGTGAAATTTTCGAATGAAAAGACAAGCTAACCTTACAATGGAAACTAAATTGGATACATTAAAGAGACCGAATAAAGGTGAACATATTAATAAGTAATAATTTTTGGGATATGTTATTCTTTTCTGTTTCCTATATTGTGCTAGAACATGCATTTGTATAATTTGAATAATTTTTATTACGTAATGAGTTATGAATAACAGATTCCTTATTCCATGAAACTAGACATTTTGATAACTTGACACCCTCTTGGGATTCTAATGTACAATATTTGTTATTTTAAAAATATTGAGATGTTAAACCCATGGCTTTTCATAGAAATTTATAGGAAATGTGTGACTTTGAAGTTGTTTATGTTAAATTGAATACTTCTTGTCTTTGTTACACAGTTTATGCATTATGGAAATGTTTTATGAACAGAGACTGCTCCATTCTCATTAAGATTCTTGTTTTCCCCTTGCTGTTGTGAAACTTGCAAGTTTCATCAAGTGAATGAAAAGAGACAAGCAGCTGGTCTCAGCTATCGTTAAGAAAAAGCTATTGCCGGCTAGCCTTGTTTGTTTATGACAGTTGATACTATGGAGATTAAGGTGCAATAATAAAATTAGGACCTTATTAGACCTCAGACTTTTAGTTCCTAAAAATCTTAAATTAGGTACCTAAAATAGGTTCTATCACAAATCAAAATAGGTTCTAAAACTGCAGAAATAGGGGTACAAAAACTGAAATTCTTTATTTCCCATTAAAAATCAGTCAAAACACTTGACTGTCTTTATTGTATATGTCCAGTAAACAACACTTTTTTTAAATGTTCCATTGAGAAACTGCATCACTTGTTAGATAACACCAGCTTATAAGATGAAAATGAGCATTATACATCACCTGATGTCACCGGAGTATATTTAAATGTTGGTATCAGATTCAAGAGAACAGCACATTCATGTTCAGGTGTTTTGCCAGACAAAGATGTCAGCAACTGTGTGGAAGAACTGTTAGTTCTGGGTTTGTTTGAAGCACTGATTTGAGTTTTTCAGAAACTTTTTCACCAATATAACCAGGAACCAAGTCGATTTAATGTGATGTTTTCAACCAAAGGCTGAAAGGGACATTATTGGATGATAGACAATAACAGACATTGGACTGCCAGAAAAATCACCATGAGAAGCTCAAAGTGTCAGGTTGCAGAAAGATAAAGATGTAAATCAGCTCTAAGAAAAAAGATTTCCATTTTTGATCTTCAGAAAACTTTGCCAACAGCAGGCATGGGCAAAATCAGTTCAAAAGGGCCACTCCACTGAAACATGTTGTTGCCTCACTCCACTGACCATCCCTCCCCTTCACTGCCATTCAGCTTGCAACACACCTCATTCAGTGGCGAGTATGGCTTCATCTGTTTCTGAAGAGTGGCAGAGAGAATTTTTTGTCAGTTAGAAAAACAGGAAAGTTTGCTGTTTAATATGCAGATTTCAATTTGCAAATACAAAGCGTTAGAATATCATACGCTATTACGATCAAAAGCATAAAGCAAACTTTGGTGATCTTACAGATATTTATTCACAATTTCAAAGGGTACCTTCTGAATACTCGTGCTTATAAATGCATAAAAGGGATGGCATGATTCCATATTTTAAGGGTATAGTTCCTTATTAGTCTATTGAATATGAACTATTGTGTTTCCTGTTTCAAAGTTTGAACACAACATTGAGTTTAAAACCAAACAATTTATTATGATAACCAAATGGTTTTCAAAATATTCTTAAGGCTAATGGCAATGGAACTTCACTGTTTTATTTATTGTGGAAGGGAAACACTTTAGGATATTGATCATATGGCAGTGTAAGAATATTACTTGCATAAGATAAAGGAAGCCTATAAACTTGAAGAGTATGTAATTTTCCTAACCACAGCAGGTGACTGAAATGATTGTTGCATGTAAAATATGTTTAATATAAACAAAATAGTTAATACCAGTGTAGAAATTATTAGTGGAACAAAGCCACCACTGCCTTGTTGTATCAAAACTACCTTCATCACTCGGCAAGAGAATGTGGGGTGAGTAAGGTAAGTTCAATTTCTACTTCTCCTCTCATGCCCATGCCTGGTCTACAGATGTGGCTTACTATAAATGGCAAATGTGGACATTCAACCTTGGTATACAACAACTACTGGCTTCATGTATACCTGGAATGAAGGTATGGCTTTAAGAGGAGCACAGGAAATAGGATCCTGCCTAGAAAAAACACATTCAAGATTATATTCCTCCATGGGTGAATTATTTGATTTTATATGACAGCTATGGAGGTCACAATTGCAACATAAAAATGTCACTTCTTCTTATGTATCAAAATTCTCCAACAATGGAGAACATTGATCATAAATTTTTCATTCCAGGACATAGTTTCAATGATTGCAACCAAGACTTTGTAGTTATTAAAAATCCTAAAAAGTATAATCCTGAAGTATACATTCCAAACCACTGGGTGATGTAATTCAAATTGTTAAGAAGAGATCTCCAAAGTTTCATGTAACTGAGATGGCTTGTGATGATTCTTTTAGTACCATTCAGCTTGAGAGAGATATAGTTAATCGAAAAACCTCTGTTGATAGTGGTGAAGTAGTGTGGCTTAGAACATCTTGGATCAGAACTGAAAAAGAGCAATCCAGCTTTCTTAAAATGAAGTTGGAGAGAGAAGTGAAGCAAGATCTCTTTTGGAAACATTTCACTACTCTTGTTATTCCCAGAAGGAAGGCCATTAGCACAGGAAAAGCTCAAAGATCTGATAGATTTGTGTCACTACATTCTACCTGTTCATCATGAATTTTATAGGAAACTTAGAGGTGGCAACACTGAAGTCCAAATGGAATAGCTAACTTGGTATTTCCTCAAATTTCAAGAAATATGTTAATAACTTTGTTCAGCAATAATTACTGTATAGTGCAGCCATGGGCGAAAAAAACCGACAACAAATTGTATCATTTAAGTTTGAAAAAAAAATATTTTGAACTCCAGAAATGACAGACGTTTTTATGTTGAAAAGAAAATGCATTCTGTTTTGTGCTGTACATGACTAACATTTTCAGTGCTTTATGAAAGGAGTTTCTCAATTAAAAAGTAAGCATGTTTCTTATTGTAGTTTGCAAATAAGTTTTGCATGGATACAAAGACTTTTTGTGGGTTTAACTATTACTCCTTTCCTTTAGGTACTCTTCTATATCTCCAAACCACTTCCTTATGACTCAGTCACCTTTGGCTTACAACCCTTCACATGTTCTCCATGTAGTGTTGTAAGCTCTTTCATTACCTAAACTTACTAATGCAAGATGTTGGTTTTAGCAGAAGGTGCACATTTCATTGATATCATCATGAGGAAGGTCTAAAGGTGGTAAAGTTTGAGAGATCTGAGTTGCCTTCTGAGATTCAATGTGCTCCAGTCAGTTTTGGGAGGTTTTTCCGTGGTTTCCCTTGTCACTTAGGCAAATGCTGGGTGCATCATTTCATTCCACGGCTTTCTCTCCGTCCCTTCTTTATTTCATTCCCTTGTCATCTTCCAGGTTCAGTTGTCAGCATGGTTGTTCGGGCAGCTTCACCCGCGTGCTGCCGTCTCTCGAAAACCACAAATGTAACTAACCGTAACCCCGTGGCACAACAGCCCATCCGAGCCAAGGCCTACCGCCCGACCGCTGCGTCCCCCACGTCTGTCCATCACAAGCGTCATGAATGGGGTGCAGTACTATAGGTGGGACGTGGTCAGCGCCACGATTCTCAATTGGTTCCTTAGGGACCTAAAGAGGCTGAGTGCACCCCGGACCAGGCCTGCCAGCGGGAGAAAATCCCACGCCGGTACCGGGAATCGAAGCCGGGTCCCCCACTTGGTAAGAAGCAGCACTACCACCGCGCTAAGGAGACGACCACAAATGTAACCACTATGCACTTCATATACATGTGAAGTAAATTTCAGCTCTCTGTTTAATGGACCCTGGCTCATTTGAACATGTCACTCATTTCGTCCACCACAACCACTTGAACTGTAGACTTGAGTTATTAAAATGGACGTTAACCGCTTCCAGAATGAATATTACACAGAGTGATTTACGTAGAAGTAACATATTTCTTTGTTTAATTATTCGGCTGGAAATTAATATGAGTTTTCAACGTCAAATTATGCAGGATGTTCAGGAGTTTTGATTTCCTGTAAGAAGGTGCGCAAATGCTTATTCTTTATTCCTTATTTTTGTCTTTTGTCAGATTGTTGGCTAAGGCTTTAGGCCTGCAGTTTACGCAGCTCTCCGATACATGGAGTAGCTGTAACCAGTCTGCTGCGACAAACGTTTTAGTCACTTTCGGGGTGACCTCTCCAGTTGTACCCTTATGCCAACAACAACCGTGGGAAGCCTAGATGACCTATATTTGCCTTTTCCACTCACCAGAGCAGTGGCGGCTGGCAATGAAGGACTCTAGGACGGCGCCCTCACAATAAATGAAAATAAGAAAGAAAATGCTATATTACATTGAAAGCACTAGTTCAAATGTCCTTGAAATCAGACGTCTTGCTAAAATACATTCCTACGCTTCCTGTTTCTATTTACCTATTTTGTTTCGTTTAAAATGTTTTTACACCGCTATTACACGGAAGAGCGCCGAGATTTTTCATTAGGGATGCAATTTCGGACTGCACCTCGCCCGTCCGGGAATATTCGCATCTTAGTGATACTGCAAGCGGTGCGGAGAGGTGAGGGGGTGGCTTCGGCTATAGGCGAGAGACGTGGAGACGAAACATAATCTGGGTGGAGTCCGGGTGGAGGGGGAAAGCGCCTCTGGGTTGTCTGACAGGAATGAAACAAATCAACGTCGCGTGATTTTTGCTAACAGTGCTGCCACTCGCATACCATACATACTCCTTTCTCTTCAATTGAATTATGTAATTTAAATTTATTGTAAATGAAATTTAGCTCTGAACTAAATTAGTTGTAGCTACACCATTTAAGGTATAGTGTTGCATATTCCCGATAAAACGATACCACGAAAGTACATTAATTACTACATTCATGTTGCTAGTTTTGCTAGTCGCGTATTACGTAATGTAATTCGCTGTGCTTGAAAGTGGTTAAACAAATATAGTTTAGCGTTTTCGAGTAGTGTCATGATGTGAATCTTCACGGAGACTGTGAAAGAAATTAGTGAACCATGAACAGAGTAACTAGTATACTCAGTGCGGGGGTATAACGAGCTTTGCGTCTCAATTGGAACTTAAGAAGCTCGGGCCCCAAGACTAATATTGAATACTGAACAAATTCAAAATCCGTGAAAAATAAAGGTGGTTATAACAGAAAATTTAACCCTTCGTTGTACAGGTATGCGGGCTGACTTTGCGGATGCGAAATTAAAAATCTGTGTTGCACTCACATGACTTTCTCTACTCTTGTGCTAAACATTCTTACAAACTCTTATTCCTGTATCTTCTTCATGTTAGTTGAGATAAATATTTGCAGAAATTATCGTGTTGTTTATCTTCTTGTAGACACAAGGAGAATATGGGAATACAGTAGACACTGAGCGATAGTCAAATCTTTTAAAGCTTTGAGATTCCGTTCCCTTTGCAAGATGTTCCATTTGACGAAAGTTTGTGTTCCACAAATAACAAGGAATACCTTTGAAATGGTTCACTCTACAAAAAAATTATTTGGACATAAATTGTATATTTTAGCAAGATCTGCACATTTTGTATAGTAAGATTTGGTCTATCTCTTAGGGTTTACCAGTTATGCAAAAATCATCCAGAGTAAACAGGACTACATGGGCTATAGCCAGAAAATTCAAAATATACATTTCATTTGTCATAAAATATGTTAAACGAATGGCATTTTGATCAAAATTGTTAGAGCCATTTTTGAGAAAATAAAAATGTTTGAAAAATTTTCCACGTAAAGGGTAGTTCAGGGTGAAGGAATTCTCATGAAAATCTTTGTGTTGCATCCTTAAAAGATATTAAACTTAAATACCAACTTTGGTGTTTAACCGACTTTTCATTTTTGAGTTATGCTGCCCACAGACTGATAGACAGACAGACAGACAGACAGACAGACAGACAGACAGACACACACACACAGACACGCACGCCTTTTTCAAAAAATGCTTTTTTTGGATTGAGGTGGCCTCAATACATATATATCCGGTGAAATCTCGACATCGAATGGTGGAAATCAAATTCTCTCTGGTGTGTCCTTCGAGTGGTTGTAATTGGATTCATAAATCAGTATTACTTCACAAGGAAGAGCCGTTGCTTTAATGTGTCTGGAACAAAATGTTGAAAATAGTTCTCAACAGTAAGACAAAAGACAAAAATAAGGAACCAAGGTTGAACATCTGCGCATCTCATTACAGGGAATTTAGACTCCCGAACATCTTGCTTAATTTGATGTTAAAAATCGCTCAAGTGAATTTCCAAACTAGTAATGAAAGAAACAGATGTGTCAGTTCTACATAAATCACTATGTAGAAAAAACAAACGGATAACTAAAACATAATGTTCCTAAATCCATCTTAGTTTAAATTTTAAAACCTGATAGTTACCTGCTAGCTATACGTATGTTTAAAGTCTCACCTTATTCGTGTGGAAGAGGAAGATGCAGTGCGTTCCTTTCCAGCTCGAAATTCCCTCTGGAACTCCTTAATGGGTGGAAGTCGAGCTTGCTTGTCTGGCTGGTCTTTCACACTTCTTACTGGCTCCTTGTATTCCTGAATCCGGAGCTGCGGGTTAAATTTCACCCGCAGTCCGGATAAACAAAAGCATACTAATTAACAAAATGCACTGGAATCTCGTGTAAGCAATTAGCTCAATGAAACGTATAGCTTCTTTGTTATCACGCTGAAATACAAATTAAAGTCAATCAGATGGAAAGTGTTAAAGATTCATTACCATAAACCAGTATTATATTTATTACTCATCACAAATTTGTTTGTATACCCTACTACAGAGTATGGGGATTTCCGTTGCTGTTCTCTCATATGTTAATAAATTGAGGAACGCAATACTCTCAGCAATATGTGTCCTTGTGGCATTTGTTTCATCACCTTTATCCTTATGATGATAATTACATTTTAAATATCCTAAGCGATAACATAAACAACCCTGAAAATTGTTCACGTTACATAAGACACAGTACTATTTTTTCTTTTTATGTGAAGCTTTTATAAAACAAATATCAGAATAATATTACATGATTATTATCTAGAAAACTTTTTCCACTAAGTATACTTCGCTATAACACTATTTTAAACAGGTAGTACATGCTGAAGGATTAATAAGATAACCCTTATATTCCACTCTTGTATGCCATATAACGTATTTCAAAGCTTTTTATCTTATGTTTATTGAAAATAATTTATTTTATCCTAACCCTAACGTTACCAGGGGGTACTTTATGCCCACCTTCTGTAATTGATTAAATTCTGTCGTTTAATTTTTTGATTAAAGTCAAGCAGTTAATAGTTACTGTCAGTCTCTGTTTCTACTACTGAATTGCGTATTTGTTTCAAGTTTTCGTTGTTGATATTTTTGAGAAACAATGAAATGTCCAGGTGGTCATAAAGTACTGCCTCGTCGGTATAATGTGATTCATTTAAAAAGTAAAGAAGGAATAGTTAAAAAATGTTAAATACTAGCTTTATAAACATGAGAAGATGTTTAAAATAAATTTGTTTTACAAATTGGTCAGATATTTTATTACCAGTGCTGGTAACAAAGTTGACAGTACCTCTAAGTTTTTAATAAGGCTTGGCATTGCCAGGGTTAAGTCACCTATGTACCATACGTCATCTTCTTCCTCTTTTTCTTCTGCTGACATTAAAGTTAACCTCAGTTTATCTACCCCTTGTTTCTCTCTGCTTACTTCTTCCTTCTTTTGTGATTATCGCTGCTTAGTTACACGTACACACGCGCGCGCGCACACACACAGACACAAACACACTGAAATAAGATACAAACATTCTAGGAGGCCTAGATTTATGAGTACAGTTAACTTGGTTTTAGTGCCTCAGTTTTAAGCAATATATATTGCTTAATTGTATGTTGTCTATACTGTGATTTGTATTTTGTCATGATATGTGCCACTGGAAGTATTAGTAACGCGAATTCTGAACAGATGTGCAGGTTTTCCAACGTTATGTTGTGTCTGTGCTTTACATAGTAATATTTTGGTTAAACACGTCGAGCCCGATTATGTTAAAAAATTTGCACTTAATTGTGATTTGAAGTGCTATAGTACTATTGTTTAGCACTATTAGGTTCTACCTAATACACCACGTTAATATCTGGCACACCTGTGTACAAATAATTGATAAAAACTATAATTTGTACGAAATACGCAGACAAAGTCTCCTGAACCTTTAACACGGTTCGACATCATTAGTTACACCAGAGACAGATCGTATGTTTTTGCCACTACAGCTGATAACAGCCCAGCTTTACTTACGTTTCTTCGTCGTAGCAGCTTCGTTGACCACCATGGTGACCGTACCTGAGAAGCCCGCCTCGGTAGCGTAATGGTTAGCGTGTTTGCCTCATGTTTAAGAGGTCGCGAGTTCGAATCTCGCTTAGAGTAAGTTATCCGGGTAAGGTTATTTTCTGAGGTTTTCCCTTATCCTGAGAAGACGAATGTCGGGTAACGTTCCTCGGAAAACAGCTGCTAATTAATCAAGTGCTACCACTCTCACAAGATATTCACCATGTACTGCTAAGCGAAAAGAAAGCCAGGGCTACTTACATCGCACAGGCAGAAATGCTGCCAAACGACAAGGTGCCTCGTTCAGAGCGCATCTTGGCCGCACATAAAGCCCGTGTCGGTGCCATTGATGATTACAGTTTCAAACATGAGGAGGTGCAATCCCAAGACAAATGGCAGACCGTCACGCCGAAAAGAAAGACGGAGTCGGAACCCTCCTCTCTAAATCCTACTACAACGACCACGGCTACAAATTTGAGCCTCTGGCTAACCCAACAGCCGACCTGAACTACGCTTTTTTGCATCGCTTTGTTGGAGATATTCATCCGCGGTTTTGATTGTATTCCTGTTTTAGGGTTTTACAGCTATATGCTAAATTTTGTTATCCTTTTTTCATGGAAAACACCAAAGAGAAACATGGAATTAACCGGGAAAATAGCACAGTAGAAGAAAAGAATACCAAAGGTAACAAGTCAGTTTCTGCAAAATTTAGAAAAGGCACAACCGATATGCTACCTGAAGGAAGTGAAAAAAGTTGCCATTATTTCCTAACCACACAAGTTTATGAGGATTATTTTAACTACAGATCATCCCTTGCAGCAAAGGCATGTTCACACTTATAGCCTCTTTCAAAGAAGCGGCGTGTCGTTCGCACCTTTTTAACAAGAAATACAATAAAGAGAGGCCATACTCTGTTTCTAATGAAAATGTACTAACCTTCATTGCTTGAGTCTGCGACTTGCGGAGAGATCCTGTGGGTTGCCTGGGATAACCAATTCGTGGCCCGGAACCTTTCCCTGACTTGGTTGAGCACTGACTGCTATTGGTTGCAGAGCTCACGGAAGACACACCTGCAGCATTTGGAACAAAGTCAGTCATGCAATTAGATAAAAATACATTCTAAGAAAATTAGAATCAGACTGAAAAATACAATATCATAGCCATGACAGTGTCAGGGAAAGTCAGAGATCTATGGTTCAAATTCTGGCTTGGTATTGATTTTCTAGTCTAATTCTACCTTTTCAACTTAAGCCTACACACAGCAGGTGTGAAAGAACAATTAATTATAACCTAAGAAGAAAACTAGCCAATGTTTAATTGTTTTAATTTTGTATGACACTTACTATTTCCAAAGTGGTTTGTATAATGTCGTAGCAGTGGTGGTGTTGAAGAATTTATCTTATATTCTTAAGAGCCTGTAGTTTAAATTCAGGGTGACATGCAATTCAATACAAGCAACTGTGCAGTACTTCATACTCCAGAGATTATTGTACAACAGAAAAGCCTGCACTAAATTTGAGTGACATGGGAAGTGTACCTGCTTGCATGAAAATGACTGTCCCAGACACACCCACGATAGAATGACAACAGGAAAATATCTACAAATAATTCGATAATAAGTGTAAAGAAAAACGAACTGTTATTATTTGACCTCATCCACAGAGTTCACTGACATTTTAGAGATAAATATCTAATGAACGTATATTGATGTGCATGAAAAATGCTGTCGGTCTGCGTGGCTCAGTTGGTTAGGCGCTGAGCTGCAGGTCACGGGTTCAAACCCGGCCTAGATCTATGGTTGTTTTTAGTGTGCTTAAAAGCTATGTCAGTAGATTTACTGGCAGATTACTATTACTAAATAATAATAATAATAATAATAATAATAATAATAATAATAATAATAATAATAATAATAATAATAATAATAATAATAATAATAATAATAATAATAATAATAATAACAATAACAACAACACTAATAATACTAATAATAACAACAACAACAATAACAATAACAATAACAATAATAATAATAATACTAATAACAATAACAACAATAACAATAACAATAACAATAATAATAATAATAATAACAACAACAATAATAATAATAATAATAATAATAATAATAATAATAATAATAATAGTAATACTAATAGTAATAGTAATAGTAATAATAGTAATAATATTAATAAGAGTAATAAGAGTAATAAGAGTAATAATAATAATAACAATAACAACAAAAATAACAACAATAATAATAATAATAATAATAATAATAATAATAATAATAATAATAATAATAATAATAATAATAATAATAATAATAATAATAATAATAATAATAATAATAATACTAATACTAATACTAATAATAATAATAATAATAATAATAATAATAATAATAATAATAATAATAATAATAATAATAATAATAATAATAATAATAATAATAATAATAATAATAATAATAATAATAATAATAATAATAATAATAATAATAATAATAATAATAATAATAATAATAATAATAATAATAATAATGATAATTATAATGATAATTATAATAGTAGTAGATGATGATCATAATAATAATGATGATAATACTAATAATGATAATTTGTACATAATGGAAAGCAGCTGTTTTAATTGGTACTGACAAATCTAGCCTCATTCTGGGCCAGCATGATCTTTTTGTAGCACAGTTCTAACCACTGGATTGTCAGGTTACTTTACCTTCCGCAAAATACGACCCAGCTGACAAAGGTTAACATTACAAGCTAGTTATTTGTGTGCTCACTAGCGGAGTACCCCTAAGGCAATGCTTTTGCCACAAAAATAAAATATAAAAAAGCTATACACGAAGATGACAGTTCACATTTTTTCTCTTTTTGTATTTAAATGCTGCAATTTCTTAATGTGTGTTAACTTATTACCGACAACTTTAACCTTTGTCTGCATGTCACTGATCTTTCATATAAATGAAGTAGCTGTCGTCCAGCTTAACGAAATATACACATACTTGCTCGCCCCTTCCTCTAGAAGATCGAATTATGTTGTACTGGTTTAACCTTTTCTTGCGAACCAGTTGTAGGGAAACCCTTTCATAGAGTCGGTATCCGAACACCCCTTCATTCCACATCGATTACATCATCGTTCATTGGTTTACTGTTGTGTTTCTGAATTGTCTTTTAGGGCAATCACATAGGGAACTGATGTCGGCTGGTAGGAGTCGAAGGTGATACCTGATGATGGGAACCTTAAGGAAAGAAAACATTTGCAATCTGGGGAATGGACTACTTTTTATGCACATCAGTGTACGTGTTGACCTATACTATTGTTGATAAACTGATTTGAATGAATCATAAAGGCAATTAAAGTAAACAAGAATAATTATGTTTATAGATTGATACCTTTCATGCTGTCTCTGGAGAAATTGTAGTTGCCTTGTTAAGAAAGTGGAGTTAATAGGAATGAGGTCATTTACTTCCTATAGGCTAAGGGAAGTAAAGCGAAGGAAAAGTAATTCATTTATCATAGAAAATAATTTGTTTGAACTTGTAAATTCTATAAATGAGGAAATAATTAATGCAGTACAACTAGAGCAAACGAGTAAAAACACAGTTAAATAATTATTATTTATTTATGCCAACAAACTTACTGTTGGTGTTTTTAAACACACAAGCCGTGTGTGGGCAAAGTTTAAGAGGTAGAACTGGAACTTAAAAATTCAATGCCACAACTGGGATTTGAACCACAGACCTTCCGCTTGCCGGGCGGACGCTCTAACCACTGAGCTATTGTGACAAACTGCCAGAATGGCATTAAATTCTCAAGCCAGTGGTTTACCAGGAGAAATACGAACTGGCTTGAGAATTTAATGCCATTCTGGCAGTTTGTCACAATAGCTCAGTGGTTAGAGCGTCCGCCCGGCAAGCGGAAGGTCTGTGGTTCAAATCCCAGTTGTGGCATTGAATTTTTAAGTTCCAGTTCTACCTCTTAAACAGTTAAATAATTTTAAAGTACGAGATTAGTGTTCGTGAAATTCGATTGAGGCTTTTTAACAATCTCACTACTACTCTGTAATACTGAATTCCAATGATGAATGCAATGCTCTTGAGTATAACGAATATTAAAATTATAATTTGACTACGACACCGGTTTATATTAATGTTTCTGTAATTTCCTCAGTGCTTTATCCAGCTTTCTGAATTCTGTTTTAGTAATGTCATGAGATATCCGGACATTAATACCGAAAATTTCTCGTTTGATTAGTTGTATATCTGATTTGCAAGTATAAATAGCTTTACTTACCCGAAAGGGAAGAAGATCCTGACGTCATAGAGTAGAGTGAGGCAGAATTTGGCACAGAACCATGGCTGCCCATGGAGTACTGAGAGGCCGAATTGGGTACAACCCACGTTTTACCCATGGAGTAGCTGGATGCCGAACCGGGCACTACCCATTTGTTTGTGCCCATGGAGTACGTGGAAGCTGAGGTGGGTACGACCCAGGACTTGCCACCCACAGAGTAGTGCGATGCAGAGGTTGGAAGCAAGACGCCACCTCCAGATCCTGAGCCGCTCTGCTTCAACCTGAGGATCTTGGCACGACAGATGACGCAGCGAAGTGGAAGTAGTCGCTGTGACACTGCCATTTGAATCGTCTTGACGAAGCATTTTCGGCACACGACCCGGTGGCCACAGGGCGAAGTTTGCATCGTAGCCTTTGCATTCACACATATTACACACTGTAAGAAGAAAACAAATGTATGACACCCCTGGGGACTGTATTACACCATGCAGACATAGGGGTAGTTAGTAAGCCAACTCAGAAGGAAACCATATCGGTGATTCATTAGTATTTTCAGTTTAAATTGTCTAAATGTGTTTGCAAATATATTTTTGAACTTAAGCCTTAAGTAGTAGGAGGGTTCAGTTAATACCACAGATAATATCACAACTTGTTATTATTTCCCTCTGCTTAACACACTATGCGCTGTATCTTGGATAAGCATTTGGATGCGTTAAAGCTTTTATTTAGCTTCGCCAAATATACTACTGGCTTTCAGGAAGAGATGTTTGCTATTTTAGCTAATGCTCTGGAGGGTGAAAGAATGCGTTATAGGGATGGACAGATTATTGTACTCTTCGATACTAAGATAGGCATGAAGGTCCTGTATAACCACTTGCTTAAGTAAAAGTTGGTTTGGACTGCTGCAACCGTCTACCCACAATTCATTTCAGCTGAGATGGCTGCCGGGGCTTGTGGGGATTCTGGGCAATGAAGAAACATGGAGTTGCCAAGTAGGGAGCTGGGCAACTTTTATTGGACCTGAACCATCACGGGGAATGGCATTAGGACCGGTTAAGCTGGCTATCAGGGACTGTGTGTTCACAGAACACGAGAATTTCTGGAACACATCTGTAGGTTTCAGGCACTTCAAAGCTCTTGCACAGAGATTGGACAGGAGCAGATCACCAGAGCTGCTAAAGTTAAGCAAGGCAAACCTCTCATAGGCGATGTGACTATTTACAGAACACTGTCATCTCAGAGGGCACCTGCACAGGATGGGAAATCAAGATTGTCTCAACAGTCAGATGCAACAGCTACTGTTATAGTGCCCAACACTTGCTCAACAAAAATCTCTGAGTTTTGGGAGGCAGTTCCCAAAATTGTAGGAGCTTTCAACCATCACGGTCTGGAGTCTGATCCATTTAATTAAGAACGACAGACTTCTGGATCAATAATAATATGATTGGGGATACGCAATAGACGTGCAAAGGTCGCAGTGCAGGGCAGTGTTGCCCCTCTCCCCCCTGTTTCACACTAAACCAAAATAAAAGCACGTGAATAAAGGAGAAGGCGAATCTTTGACTTTGCCTGCTTGTTGTTTATCCATGTCTTGTTGATTGCTGGCTCCTTGCTGACTAGTCTGATCTATGCCTGCCATAGACGTTTATATTTTTCCTTGTTATATTTCTATGTTCCTTTTCCCCCGCTTAATATACGCTACATACACTAATCCAGGGATCATGATGAATTTTGCTTAACGTGACTTAATATAACGGGACGTAATATGAAAGTTTAACACACTGAATTAAATGGAGCTATTTAAGTTTGACAACGTGACGTAAGTTAAGAGTTTGGCAATGCCAAACTTTTCCTTCACGTTACGTCAAGTTTGCAGGTCACGTGACTAATTTGAACCAATCGGTGCTATACAGGAATAAATTGTGTTTCTCTACGTAACTATTTGCATCAAAACTCTTTCTCTATTTCTTTTGTTTAGCTCCTAAAGTAGGTTATGGCCATCTCTGTACTTTATTCGCCGTTTAAAAATGTTCTTACTCTACATTTTCTTAGTTTCTTTCTTTTCATTTTTGGAAAACGTAACCTCTAATTAGAATTGACAGTCCCAGAGTCTAAGCCAAAACACAGACCTCTCACGAAACCAGAGTAAGAAGCTGATTTTTCCAGTTCTCGGTAGAACAAAAGACTGGTTCTTCCATTTCTTTTTTACTTTGATGGAAGAAATGCGAGAGTAGCGTCTGCAAATGAGAAGTATGAGAAAAACAACTAAGGAGTATCATGAAAAGAAAGAGAGGTGCATCATACCTCAGTGAACAGAAGAAGAACGCTGCACCAAAGCACCACGCCATTCTGTGGGGAGTCAGTGAACACTAACTAGAATCTGAGTCTCTGATTTCTAGAAAAAGAAATTACTCTTAAATGCAAAACAAATAAAGAAATTTTGCATGAAGATAATAACATTAACTATATCATGGTGACTGTATTCTCGTGCTTCTTACCTAGCTTTGTATTCATACACTTGCATGTTTGCTTTAGTTACCATAACGCCGGACACGCAACTGGTAAATTGGTAACTAATAAACCCGAATTCGTTCCGCTTACCTGCGAAATGCTCATAATAATGCACTCATAAATTTTTTCACCCATTTGGCATTGCATTTCTGTGGATTGTTTATTTTTTGTTTTTTATAGTAATAAATTACATGTTATGAACAAATACAAGTTATAATACAAGTTATTATTATAAATAATAATAACAATAATAATGATGATACTGATAGTAATCACAATTTTCAATTGTTTAAACATAGGCTCAAATTTTGCACAATGATTTTATTTGGGCAGGTTTTGTTAACGCTGCTGATAGTTTCGGAATAATGATTGTTTATGCCTTTGAGATGGAAGACTTTATTTTTTCCAACATTTTCATAAGTGGAATATTACAAATTATTATCACAGAATCCATGAAGAGTTACGTTTATTTTTGTAAATGATTACAGCCGTAAGAAAATTGATACAGTCCTTTTGTATACAGTCCACTCAGATCATGTGCAAAGACACTCCGCTCTTCCCAACGTCGCATTGCCTAACCATGAACCAAACGAAGCACAGAATAAAGAAACAAAAAGGTTAATAATAAGCGTAAAAATAACATTTACCGCATCATTGCCAAGTTAGCTTATTCGAGTGCAAAAGGACGAGAGAATGGTTGGAAGAGAAGTAAATAAAGAAGGAGAGAGACTGAACGCGAATGAAGAGTCTGAATTAATGAACATCCTTTCAATCTCAGGCGAAATTGAATCCATTCGCTCGTAATGCAGTTAGTCGTGAATTTCCCCTTTAGTCAGATACTGCATGACGGGAAGGCACCAGGAAGGGCGAATGAATGCCTAAAGATATCTGCAGAATTCCGGAAATGGGAACCTACTCAACCTTTCTGTTATCTAGGTAAACCAGAGACATATTCAATCCCAGGAAACATTCCCATCGAATCGCCATTAAAATTTTTAACTAACATAATTAATGTTTTAAATAAAATGTAACGCCTGATTTTTGTCTGCTATGATTGTTCTGTAACCAGTTTCTTTTCTTGTTTAAGCTTCAGTGTGGATCTAAGTTTCAACGCATAATTTAGCAGTATGGACTCATGGAATACAAATGTTGAGGATTGTAATGGAATAAGCAACATAGAAACATCTAGATACTTTTTAAATAAAGTATTACGGGATATTGTCGATGCAGTACTGTGCGTATGACTCAATAACAACTCGACCGAAAGGTGATCTTAGGTGCCTGTGCCCTTGACGGGGCACCCCCAGGAGGATGGATGATGTGAATGGACCCGAAGGGCAGCCGGAACGTTGCCACAACAGAACAGAGGGCAAGGTCCTCACATTTTCCCTAGTTAGAAGTACCCCAGCCCGGTTCCTTTCCCACCCCTTTGGTTTCATACTCCCAAGGGGGGCATGAGACTCGAAAACCGGCTCCCCTCCATCGGGCTTGTACCATCCCATGGGGAGGGGGGGGGGCGGAAAACAGCAGGCTCACCTTCCAATCCGATGTACGAGAGTTCCAGAGCGCAGTTTTTACCCTTGCCGTGCTGCTGCTGCGATGCTCACCGATACTTCCAACCCTGAAAGAAACCTAACGGGATGAAGGGTGAAATGAAATACCTAACGTAATGAAATGGAGGGACAAGAAATTCGGATGATATAGAAATCTTTCCCAGCGACACGGGGAAACCGAAAAATCCTATGGTTCAGGAAGTTTGGCCATGGCCATGGCCCCACCTGAGCCAACCCGCTCGGTTTGTGCGTAAGAAATTATACACTATGTTCAAATCGGAAAAACGTTATTGTTTAAGAAGAAGAAAGAAAAGGAAGACTCGCAAATATAACATGACATCGTCTTTATAAAAATGCACCAAATCCCGTAAAACGACAATGAAATGTATTATCTGGAATGAACAAAACCGTTCAACATTCGGTTATCAACGCATAAAAATGATTTACAGGTCATTATAGTAAGTAGTAGTCAGACGGAGGGGCCTCCACTTATACATAGGCTATAGTGCTTCCAAAGTGACCAATGAAAGGAAGACACGAAGGACGATCAGATCGGAACGACGATGTGCGCCAACAATCACGGAGTCCCCAACGATTCCAACATAACACAAACCCTGGCGCTGGCTGGCCCTACCTAAACCATGACACCAGCATAGGTGACCCGGGTAGACCAACAGCCGTCGCCTAATCCTGCAATCCCGAAACAGATGAAAGGAAATTATGGGAATAGAATGTGATGGACAGGAAATCCGTGATAGAAGGGCAACCACCCCAGCATTCGCCTACCGACATGGGGAAACCCAATAAAAACCCATGGTCAGAGCGGCCAGCGCAACGGAAGTCGAACCCAGGGCTTCCGAATGCAAGCCTCAGACGTTACCGTGGTGTCATCTCTCTTGGTGTCGTTTAAATAAGTAGCAGTACTCATCCAGTGCAATTATTGACAAACTTTCAGCTTCGTTGTAAGATAGTCTAAATTAAATATATTCACTCCGGTTATTTTTCCACCACTTTATTGTCTTCTAAAATGTTATCACAAATACACAGTTTTCTTCCCGTCATTAACAGTCTACAGTCCTTCGTGTTATCACAACTCAAAAAATTTACTTCTTGACTCAGTCCTTTCAGTGACTTTCTTCACTTTCTCTGTCTCCCGTACACTAACTACGTCAATATGATCACTCGACGCTTGTTAACTCTTCCTACGACGCACTGATACACTGACCGAGTCATGTTTGTAACTGCAACTAACTCAGTCAGTGCTGTTTCCTGGTCTCCTTATATAGAGGGAATGACGTCACAGGACCTTTCTCGAACTCCACAGTCGTGCCGCCGGTGACGCAACTGGATCTTTCTCGATGACTCCGGAGAAAGCCCCTTTTGAGCAGCCGCTTCTATTATTGTTAGTCACGTACACACAAACAGACGCGCGAGGCAGCCTGACCTGGAATGCCTTTGCCCGCTCACCGACGCGACCCATGGCGTGAAGTAACATGACCCCGCCCGTCCTTTGTTATACGCCGAGCCCGGCGTCACTATAAATTGTGCTTCCCAAATTTGATGTACGTCTAGCTACTTGTTATGTTTCCCATTCAAGGTATCTTATAAATATAGTATCGCTATAATTATATCCTTTCATTTGAATTGTGTGTGTGAGAAATTTTCGTATCCATAAACATATTCTTTAATATTTTAGGCGAGTTTAGTAAGTTTGCTACTTTTAAAAAAAATCTGGTAATTCTTCTAAAATATATAAAACAGTCAAAATAGTTCTGAAGCCGATAAAACAGAGAATGAGCATAATTTCTATATAGAAAATGGTAGCGACTATGAACTCTTAAACTATTGATTTTCTACATATGCGTTCAATAGTTATCCTTCTTGATCTTTTCTAAATAAAAATTACTGAATTATTTTTCCTGTGAATGTGACAAACGACATAATTACTCATCGGTACTCTTCGTAAGAGGTGTTTTAGGAATTAACAATTAGGTAATAGCTACTGCATATTTTTCTGAGTGCAGATGGAAAACCCAGCTACAACGCTTCCTAGATTGTGGCAATGGGTATCACGTTCTGTGAATGAAGTGCACGGTGTATACACAATATACACCTGGAGCTTGCTCATTTCAGGAAATAGAATCAGATACGGCGAAAAATATTTCTCAAGCAGACGAGTTTAAGAATAAAATGTCAACTGAAGCTTGCTTATCGGGTTGAAACTGAGATAGTATTCAAAATAATATCGAGGCTATAATACTGAATTATTATTATTATTATTATTATTATTATTATTATTATTATTATTATTATTATTATTATTATTATTATTATTATTATTATTATTATTATTATTATTATTATTATTATTATTATTATTATTATTATTATTATTATTATTATTATTATTATTATTATTATTATTATTATTATTATTATTATTATTATTATTATTATTATTATTATTATTATTATTATTATTATTATTATTATTATTATTATTATTATTATTATTATTATTATTATTATTATTATTATTATTATTATTATTATTATTATTATTATTATTATTATTATTATTATTATTATTATTATTATTATTATTATTATTATTATTATTATTATTATTATTATTATTATTATTATTATTATTATTATTACTATTGTTGTTGTAACTAGCAGTAGTAGGTAGTAATAAATATTAGCATACATTTAAATCTACTACTCATGAAATTCATGTCATCAAAATTGTCGCGGTTTAAAACTCAATCAACGTTAATATTAACAATTCAAAGGTGTTAGTTTAATCCTTTCCGTATAATTGATTTAATGCATATCATGTCATGCACGTGAGTGATTAGATTAAACCAACCGTGTGAGCTTCGCCCATACATTACATTCAAGGCAATGCAGGTGCGAAAAACCGAAAAATCCACAATTTCCATTTGAGCGACCTGGAATTTTTATCACAATATGGTAATGTAATAACAGCAATCACATACAAAGTTTCAATAAGATATCTGCATTTTTCAGAGATATTGCTACCGCGGAGTCGTCTCGCTCGGTTGAACTTTTTTTAACATTAACGTTTACTAGAATGCATCAGTAGAGAACATTGAAAACTCATGCTCTTAAATTAATGCTGGTGATTTGTGTGAAAACTGGCAACATTTATTTTGTATGCTACGTGGGCACAAGAATACTTTGGTTCTTGTACATTTAGCACAATGTTTACACCTTTACAGTAATTCTTCACTGTATCTGACAAGATGTTTACAAAAATACTGAAATCCATTAAATAGGATTAAGCTTACGCTTATTGTAAAGTCTGAATTGGAGTAAAAGAAGCTATTAGCATTATTGAGATATTTATGTAATTAAATTAGGTCATGGTGGCCAGGCCTATTTCTTTTATTTTGTGATATCTTTCTCAGCTTGTTGCAGGTTTTCCTTTATTTTACGCTGCTCTGCTGATACACATTTTAATTCATGCAAATTATATAACTTCTTTTAAATTTCACAAATTAGTGAGCAAAATAAATAGATTCCATGGCCGGGCTTCAGCCCTTTTGGGGAGGGAGTATTAAACGATATCAAATAACTATTAATAACCACTCATTAACTAGCTTTGCCTTTATAGTAGCACAGGGATTTCTGGATTCCTAGTTGCTACTGGTCTCAAAGAGGTTCCAAATTGGAAAAAAGAAAACAGTGTCAACGTTGTCTGTCCAAAACTCACTTTAGTTACATTTAGCTAGACACTATAATTTCTAGGATTATCAAAACAGAAAGGCATGAAGAATTTCCACCGTTTTAAAGATGTATAAACACCTTATCTTCAAACTGAACAAGGTGATATAATTTTTTTATTATTTATATAATCTAAGCTTCTTTTCTTCATGTTTAACAAACAGTGCACATAGGAGAAAAAGCAACCAAAGAAGAGAGGAAAAAAAAAAAAAAAAAAAAACACTTGAGAGGAATGATTGGGAAGAGGTACAGAAAATCTCCATAGAAAGATACACAAATTTTATACTTTGTTTCCATGTAGTCCTCTTTAAGTATACAATGAGTTGGTCAAGAGGTCCAGAATGTTGCCAAATAAAGTAGACAAGATGCCCAATTATCCGTAAGAAAGTATTATATCGCGGTCTGGGCGGTAGTCCATGATCAGAAACTATTGCAGCTGTTGCGGAGGCTTCGGTAGCCTAAATGGTGAATAGAATTAGAAGCCCTCCGCGGATATTGACTGCACTTGAGAGCAGGAAGTGAAGCGACGATGCAGGCTATGGGGACAGGTACAATAGGAGTATAATTCGGAATCAACCAATTGGATACGAAACAAACGTGCTTAGTCGGAAGAATATTATACACAACACGGTAACACTACAAGTACCAAGCGAGGTGGCGAGGCGGTAGCGCGTGTGACTCGCATTCGGGAGGTCATGAGTTCGACCACCACCGGCCATCCATTCAAACGTGGTTTCCCCCTTGTCACTTAGACGAATGCTGGGGTGCTCATCCTCATACCACGGCTATCCTATCCACAATTTCTCTATCCTATCATCCCCTTCTCATGTATTTCAGGGTTGTAGGACCAGGCGACAATGTTCAGTTGTTTTGGCTATGTGCTCTGTAAAGGTTTCCTACCTGGTGTCATTCCGGGCCTGCTCGGTCAGCCTAGGATGCGTCTGTACTGTAAATGTTAGAGATCCTTTCAATGCTTGCGTCTGTTGTCATCTGGATCTGGTCGTCCTTCGGGTTCTTTACCTCACCTTTCCCTTCTAGAGCCTTCTGGGCTACGTACACAGCTGTACTTCGGTAGTGCGGGAGCCCCTCCGTTATCTAAATACCTTTGTCATTCTCTTTTATCACATCGAGTACATCCACAGGCAGAAGGGGCTTGCTGAAGTTCCTCCACAACTTCGTATAGGTGATGGAAAAATGTGCTAAATGTTGGTGGAACTGACGTGTTCTTCGAAAACAAACGATAAAAAACGGCGGCAAAGCTGTTGGGAAAAAGTGTCTTAATATTACTCCTGTGTATAATTGTGGAGACACGTCAGAATCTTTGGGACACGCTGCAATTTAGGTATATTGCGTACATCAAGAACATGATTCCAAAGCTCGAGCCATGCTCAGAAACAGCCGCATAGTGGGAGATGAATATGCTTGCCTCTGCTAAGAAAGACAGCTAAGTATTTGTGCTCAAGTTTGGGTAGAGTAACGCAATCCGTCTTATGCTTGAGGTATAACACGGGCAATGGTGCTCTAAAATATGTCCTTTCGAAACGCGCCAAGATATTGCACATATTATTTGTCCGAAAATTTAATAGGTAATAGAAGCATCTCTTTTAAATACCAGCACTGCGATAACAAAGGTTTGCACTATCCAAACCCTCTGATTTGAGAGAGATCGCGGTTCTACAGATCCTTAGCATCAACATTTGTTTTGGTGATAATACGATGCCAGTTCGTGGTAACCATAGTGGTGAAGCCGGGCAAAAGTTAATTCCTAAGACTTCATTATGGTTCACAGTTTCAAGCGGTGGAACTCTGGGCAGCGTAGACCATGGGCCTAAACACCTTCGTCCACAGATGTTGCTGAGGACAATCGCTAAAGAAGGCCAAAGGAAAAAAGAAATCGACAGACAATTTCCTAATTTTACTGACAGCTGAATTTTAATAGCAGCAGAGTGAAATCCGCTCTTTTTTTTGTTATCGGTGTCCTCCAACGTAGTGTCATACCTGACGGCGAATAAATGAAATGGGTGAAAATAGGCTCAAATGAGTCCGAGGGTCATAGAGCTTCAAGTAACCCGACATTCGTCTTCTTAGTATAAGGGAAAACCTCGGAAGAAATCTTATTCGGATAACCTCTTAGACGTGAGGCAGACTCGCTACCATCACGCTACGGAGGCGGGCATGTGAAATCCTTTGACTGTGTAACTGCCGAAATATCGGATTATGGACAGGTCGAAGATTGCCAGACAAATGGAGGTCTGAAACCGAACCTCTTAATTCAAAAGGCTATTCCTGTTCCACATTATCAAAGGAACACTGCAAATCTAATGACGCCAAAAGACCCGCTGTTCTATGAAGTGTAATACTAATAAAACTAACAATTCTCTGTTTATTCTGAATCACCAACATTTATTTCTTCACCTAAATTGATGCATGAAGATAATTCGTTTTATCTTGATTTTAATGAGGTTAGGAACAGATAACTTGACGAGCATGAGAACGTATTCTTATGAAATAAAAATAAAAACCTAATATCCCCACCTCTGTAGTGTGTGCCTCATATTCAACGGGTCCCGATTTCGTATCTCATTCATTCCTTGTCCGATATGATCTACCGGGTTAAAGGACGTTAAATACCAATCCCCTCCCCCAAACTCTATCATCATCATCATCATCATCATCATCATCACCATCATCATCATCAGCATCATCATCATCATCATCATCGTTGTTGTGGTTGGGTTGTATGAACAACGCCGTTTAAATATTACACTTACAAAGTGCTGAAATATCTCAACTGCTCCTACTATAATTAATTAGAAGAGTTAGGGCATTGTTGGTAAAATGGAAGGAGAATTGCTTGTTAGAGTCCCATGGGATATCCGGAAGCGTTCGGCATTTTGTTAGAGCAGAAAGGTTCTGCTTACGAGGGAAAGTATAAAGGAAAACCGAATAGGAAAGGGCAAAGGACGGGAGGGATAATAATGTTTTTTATTCCAACAGAGAGCGGCTTGAAAAACTTTGTCAGAACAAGGGGAAAACGCTCAACTTCTCCACATAGAACTTTCTACAGCATTTTATTCCTGTTACACTGCGAGTCTAAAATTTAACCGTATATTCTGCAGTAATTCTAAACGTTTAATCAACTTGTAATTTATGAGTAACGATGCCACAAATTCATTTAGAAGAGTTCCGAGCTTCAAGATTGATAACCTAATTCATTTACTACAGTTGTAGTTTTCTTAAATGAGCAGCCCAGCCTAAGATTTGTTATTAGTAAAAATATATAAAAAACTGAATGTAAATTCTTAGAAACGCCTATTTTTGTCTCCATATATTACCTACACCGAAAATATTGAGTTCTACAGATACGTGTGTTGTCACCTTAAATCTATGTTCAAGTGAAAGAACCGCAAGTGGGATTTGTGATGGACGAAGCGGCGCTGGGGCGGGGTTTCTCCGAGTTCTCCTGTTTCCCCCACCATCTCATTCCACCGGTGCTCCATCTTCATTCCATGTATCATCAGCGTCACCGCCTGCGCTGCCGTATGTAGTGAAACGGGCGTTAAACACTACAAAATTGTGAAAGAAAACAGTTTTAGAACAGAACTGGTTCATGAAATTGCGCTAACTTTTTCGTAATTGTTATTATATAGTAACACTTCAAAGAAACATTGACTTAGACAGAAAGGACATTATAGTCCTAGGCTTCTGTGTGATAAAATCAAGTTGAGAAGTTTCTTCAAATAGTATTTGCTATACAGACAAGAATAATAAAATGCTTTTACGGCCAATTCACAATTGTTATCCGTGAATTAATCACTCTTTTGATGCTACGAATATACATTTTTCAGGGTTTGGGATAACACGAGTTAAGTCACGGTTCATTTTAAAAATTGTAGATTTTCGCCCTTAGTCTGTGTACCAACAATCAGTTCATCAAATGAACAACAGTTAAACCGTTTATACATTTTCTTCCTTTGTTTATATTTTGGAACATGACAACACACACCTTTGGTATAAATTGACATAGGAATGCAGTTTCCACATTTAGTAATGAAATAAGTACTCTTTCATGGACTGGCAGCTTTTCGTTGCCTGTATAGAGCTGTTTCAAAACAACATGGTTTTAAATTATGCTTAGTGAGATTGCCTGTCCAGAAACACTTAGCTGGAGAGAGCAACCCATCCTTTAACGACCTCATTCCAAGTTGTAAAACTGTCCCTCAAATTTCTTCCTAATGACATGAACACAATAGAGAGGGCCTTCTCAATGCATTCTCAGCGAAAGAATCTGTTGTTGCCAAGTCGGTTATGTACTATTGTACATTCAGAGTGTCTAAAAGGCAGTGGGATAAGGAAGGAGGCATGTGGGATACTAAGCAACTGAGATTCTATGCTGGTACATATTATTGTTCATCGTTGTTTGACTTGCTCTTTAGATGTGGGAGGATGCAATGCTTCCCCACCAACTTATAATAATTCCAATGTTGGTATTTAGCAGATTCAGAAGTAATATCTGCAATGCCCATAAGGGATTCAGGATTTTCTACACTCGTAATAGTGTCTTGGCAACTTTGTTAAATATAAAGGTAGTATAATATTTAGATTTTACTGCCTCTGCGGTCGAATAGTCAGCGCTCTGGCTCCTAATCCCAGAGTTCTCGGGCTCGATTCCGATTGGAGCGGGGAACCAGAATCATTTCTTATTCCTCAAAAGGTCTGGAAGCACATAATCACCAGCCACACCTGACTACTGATTTTAAACGTGAAGAACTTCATGTGTACATTTAATTCTGAACTTGGAGTTTGGTTATGTCGCTCTTGAACTTCGTGTAAGCTCTTCTGCTGACAATGTTTGTTGCCCGGAAAGGATACATTTCCATGGAGCAGTAAATATTGGGGTTATTCGTATATAATGTGTATAATTTCTGTTTCATGCCTTTGCAAAGCTTTCAGGATACTCCACTGCTAAGAGTTTTTTCCTAATGATGCTCAAGATCAATATACCCGCTGATTCTGCCATTATACAGAAATGACATACAATATAGTGAGAAGTCAGACAATATTAGTGGTAACTGGGTATCAGTAAACGATAATACACCCAAGCTTTATACTCAACTGCGGTATTAATCTGCGGTCAAGCACCAAACAGAAACAACCTAAAGTAATATAATCAAAGTGCATGTGTCTTCTGCTGCACGAGTTAAGTTTAGACACAAGAATTACTCCCCGACCCACCCCTCTCCCCATACACACTTTTCACAATACTATGGATTAATATACAAATAAATCAATGTCTCCGTGTATTTACACATTTCAGGCATACGCTTGCATTTTCCTGTGATTCTTCTAATATACGAAGCCATACAACAGCATTAAACACATAACCAAAGTTCTTATCTGTGGATTCTAACTTCGCTGACACGTAACTGTCATTTTGCGGTTTACTTAGAAAATAAAACTTATAAGAAAATATTTTTAAATAACAGTAAAATTTTCACAAATTCCTGAAAACTTTTTGGTTAAAGAATAAGTGAAGCATCAATATGATATAAGATTCTATATAAACTTAATTCTCAAATTATTATAGTGCACGTTATGAAATTATAAAGAAACAATAAAGTTAATGAATGATAGGATTTTATTGCCAGTCATATTATCTTCACAGTGTGGACATACGCTTGTTCACAGCTGATCCTCTCCAGCAATGAAAATGAAAGCTGTGAAAGACTGCGCAGAAGAACTTGATTTCCGTTACTGATCAATAGTATCTGATGGGGACTGTAAACCCCTGTATGCTAGCTATGTAATTGAAAAGGAGTGTGTTAATCATTTAGCCAAGAGATTAGGCATAGGTTTGAGGAAACTTATAGGGTTAAAGAGACAACAGGATCTAATACTTGGTGAAGTTTCACGAGGTAGTCTGAAAGCTAAAGCTATCGAAACGTTATAATGCTTCCACAGAGGTTCTTCGTTTAAAAGCTAACGAGCGCACTGTGCGCGCGATTGGGTGTACCACAGCTTCTACATAAACTCCGCGCGCAAAGCATGCATAACACTCTTACCTTATACAAGATGGTGGAAATGTCGCCATCCTCGGCTAAACCAGCATTATATCGGGAGAACACATTCTGATTCACACGATTAAATGGGCCACTGTGATGTTTCCGATTTCATTTCTAATATTTTGTTTTAGTTCATCCAAAGCATGGGGATTTGTCTCGTAAGCTTTGTCTTTCAGGTTACCCCACAAGTAAAAATCACACACTCTTAGATTGGGGGAGCGAGAGGGCCATACATCAGCACTAATCTTCTGTCAGTTCATGATAAAATGGGGTCAAAATGCCATTTCGGTACCTCTCTGTATTTACAGTCTGCTCGTAGGGCCGATTATGCGTCTAGCGCTAACAGCACACTAAATTCCAACTCTCCGATCATAATGAGGGATTTCCTGAACGCGATGTGGATTTTCAGGGGCCCAGTACCGACTAGCCGCGCGCACAACAGCAGTGGGGAATCCAGCAAGGTCGCGGGAGGGGCGAAACGCCATGCGCTCCGTTAGGTTTTAAATGAAGAACCCTGAATATTGTGGCAAACGTAGGTATTCTGCACACTGTGAAGATAAGGACAGTTCGGATCATTTCAAACCTGCCTGCGTTCTAGCAGGCAATACGGTGCGTGTTTACTGGGAAGATGCGAGCGTTTCTTGGACGATTCGAAAACCCATATGCGGTATAAGACGGAGACTAGACCTACCGTTCTATATACATAATGCGGCAGTAGAGGTTATAAGAAAACGTAACGTTGATTTTAACCTTTCATCAAAGCATTTGTTGAAAATGATGTCAGTCTTACTGGATATGAAGATCAAATTAACTGACCAGTGACCTGATTTCATTCTCAAGTTTTTGAAACTGTCTAGACTATTTACATATACTTTCTGTTTCAAACGCCCCCACAGATGAGAATCACATTACTTGTATCTCGACAATGTACCGCAACATTGCGAACAATGGATTTGCTGTAACTTGCGTGTTTTCAAGGCGTCAGAAAGACACCGATATGGCGTGCGAGACGATTGATTTTCTACCCGTAAGGGGGCGATGGGTTCTCCAATGCGTTTTGCAAACACGTGTCGCTAGGATCACCAGAACGTCGGTAGGTTTGAAATGATCCACACTCTATACACTATACTGTACCACTGCTCCTCTATGGGTAAGAATCCGGGCACACGCAGAGTCCAACATGTGACACTGGTGGTCCTTTTATACCCAGGCCATCGTTAAAGGTGAGAACCCAGCAAACACGCTGACAGTATAAGTACACTCTATGTGGAAGCAGTTATATCTTTGTATAACATATTGATAAATGAATGTCTTAGTAACTGATGTTTAGAGGTGAAAGCTCAAAATTCAAATGAATCCATTAATAATTTGGTCGATATTTGCAAACACAACATTTGTATGTCTTGTGCGTAGAGTGCACTGTAAAGCTGTGGAAAAATACAACTGTGATATATACCCTATAGTTCTTGAAGTACAGGAAGAAAGTGGTCTGTCACACTCTGGATATAGCAAGACAAAGATAGGTACACAAGATGAGCTTACAACAGTCATATCACAGAATAGAAACAGCACAGAACAGAACAATATACAATATATTATATAATAAAGGATCTAAATACAGTGCTGGAGGATTTTAGGAGGTCCTTTAAAAAATAAAAAAATGAGTTTGGTTCTCTCACATATGAGAATTTGCCGTGAGTGAATGCGAAATTCATTGTTCTAACTTTTAAACAATTTGACAATGAAAGACTCGCCCTGCATTAATTTATACCTTTTGTTAATTTGGGGTATAATTAATGTAGTGTGATAAATGCTAGGCTCTGAATGAATACTTTGTTCTTAACTGTGCAACATATTGTGATGCCGGGCGTGGCGCACAACAAAGGCTAAGCTACTTCACACCATATACCAGTCTGGTGAGTAAATAAAGGCGTTCAAGGTCAGGCTGCCTCTCGCGACTGTTTGTGTATACGTGAATAACAACAATGAGCGCGGTGCATAACAAGGGATTGCTGGAACCTTCGAGGGGCAGCCGGCGGCCGGCGTGTAAGTGGAAGTCAAGAAAGATCCATGTTACGCCATTCTTGCTATATAAGGAGGCGAGGAGACAGCAGAGGAGTTCGGTTACAGACAAGAGTCGGTCAATGCGTCAGTGAGTGCGAGACAACTCTCTCTCTGTGTGTGGGAGGGGGGGGGGTACTGTCGTCGTGAAAGGTACGTCGCGTCGAAGTGAAGAAGTTTTAACGACACACTAACCAACTTATGTCCGTAACTGTAACTCTAAAACTGTTTCCTTGACTCCTTATATAGGGGATGACGTCACGCGAACCTTTCGTGAACTTTTTCAAACATGTGGCCACCGGACACTTCTTGAATCATCTGGAGAAGCCCCTTTTGGTTCTGCCACTCGGATTGTTGTCACGTGTTTGCTCGCATGAGTGGTGCGGGGAAGCTCGACCTTTGATACGTGTCGCACCCATTGTTGTTAGGTCACATATACACAAACAGTTGCGCGAGGCAGCCTGCCCCTGAGCGCCTTTTTGCTCGCCGTCCTAGTATGTGGTGTGAAGTAGCTTAGCTCCGACCGTCGTTTATTGCGCGCCGAGGCCGGCATCACATTATGAAAGCTTATTCTTTCATTTATTTCATGTTAATTGAGATAAGTATCCGTAAAACAAAATTGTTACAAGAGGGACTGAGGAAACCGAATGGATAGTTGAATATTTAAAAGTGGCTCGCTATATGCTCGTTTTGCAATACTGCTCTTTTTGTAACATCAGGAGAAACAAGTGAAGGGCGATAGCATCTTAAAATTACGAAATATTGACAATTTGTAACCAATATTAATAGATACCTCAGAAGCTTGTGATACCACACAATAGTTACTCGAAGAAAGTTGTGTTTTAAAGCGATCTATATGCTTTATGCAGCACGTTTTTGCCTACTTGTTAAATTCTTTCTGGACGAAGTGGAATTATGGGCCATGCCCTAAAAAATTTAGAATACATTTCATTCTTTGTAGTAAATACCTTATGTATACGATCTTTTGATAGAAATTGTTAAGACCATTTTAAGAAAATAAAACATTTTGAATAATTTGTGGTAGTTTGGGGTAGGGCGTTTTCTTGAAAACACTGGTGCGGAACTCTGGAAGTTTAGTATTGATATGACTTTTCATTTTTGAGTTATACTGTTTGCAGATATACCTACGCGCGCATGCATCTTTTGTTAAAAGGGTTTTTCTTTAATTTATTTTTATTAAAGGCTTCTCAAACGTACTTCCTGTGAAACCTGGGCACCAAATACGTGGTAGGGAATCTAAGAATGTAGAAATAATACAAATAACAAGCAATCCCCTCAAAGAAAATCGCGAATAGCTCAACACTATGATTCAATGTTTGGAATATCTAGATAAAGCATATAAAAGCAAGGAAACAAGTTTACCAAATGTTCCCCTTTCTGAGCACCCATTGGATATCCAAACTCATTAAAGGAAAATACATCTTTTTGTGATTTTCTAGCTCTAGCTCATTCTGAAAGTGAGAATCTTCTACGTGAAAGGAAGAGCTTTAAGCGGTATGACGTATTGGAGCGAAGAGCCTATCAGTTCGTGTGACGTCAGAAGAGAACCGATTTATACCATGTTGCCTAGGGTTCACTCAGATGACAATAACATGGGCAGTACAAATAATAGGGAGCAGTCATCTGTTTGGTTCTGTTATAAAATTAGCGAAGTCCAAATCCCCAACTACTTTGTCAGATCACAAACTAACATGCAGTCTTCGACAACAAATTTCCCAGACATTACGCCTTAACATCGATAAACTAGTTAAAAACGAAATAGAAAGTGTCGGGAAATCTCCACGTAATTTTGTCCTGTATGACTCTCTTCTAATTTGCAGAGATAATTACATTATGTTCCGTTTTATTTACTTTACAATATGACTGTCTTTCACATAAACTAGAAATTATTTCATCGCATAGCACCGAAAGGTAATTGTTTATAATGTTTGACCAGTTGTGTAATTAAAAGTCAACACTAATATCACAACATATAGATATTAGTGGTGTTATTAACGTCACATTTGCTTCCTGAATTTCCTACATTCCTGCATCCCGCATGCCTCAAACTATTTCCTCTTCCCCTGCGGCAGCAGTACAGTCATGCGCTGAACTAGCATTCAGTGCGAGCATGTTCAGCGGTGTGAACTTACGTGACACCGACACTACCTGTCCTCCCCTGTTCCACGCTGTAGCAACAGATGGCGGCCTGTGTGGTACGTGTCCTACCAAAACCTTTTTCGCACTGTGTTTCGTTAGGTCGATATCGAAGTTGCGTGAAAGCTCTAAGTGGGGCATTTATCATCGCTAGGTCAAGGTAACATGGCTTTGTCAATAGAGTGTGTTCTGACTCTCTTCTGCGATTGTAAATAGAAACCTCTGTGCGGGATGAATGGACATTTTGCTTACTTGCTTATTTTATTTTACATTTTACGTGTGAAATTGTTTAGGGATTGGGCTCATAGCCTGTTCCGTCCCCAGTCCATCATTCCCATCTCTTCCTCGGGCGATCAACATCTCTTCTTCCTTGATGTTTGTAACTACACACAATCTTGGGTATTCTATCCTGCTTGCTTCTTTCCAATTATTATTTTCTTCAATCTTTTCGTTTAAATCAAGTGTTTTTAGTTCATTACATATCTCTACATTTCGTATTAGGTCTCTTCTTGTACAACCTCCCACACTCCGCAGAAACCTCACTTCAGCACCCTGTATCTTACTTCTATCCCTCTACATTAGGATCCAAGATTCACTACCATATAATAACACTGCTACCGCCATTGTGTTGTAAAACTTCAATTTTGTTTCCTTTCTTGACTTATATTTCATAGTTTTGTTTATTGTTCCACAAATTTATTGGAATTTATTAATTTTATATTATACATCATTATCTCTGTCTACACTTAAGTCGCAGCCCTAATATTTAAAAGGCGAAGCCCGTGTCAAAGTTTTTCCTTCTGTGCCCATCTTTGAACGGACAGGATATTTCCCGTGGTGAGCCATTATTTCAGCGTTCTTTTGTGATATTTTAAAATTATATTCTCTATTTATTGTGTGCAATTTAAATACCGCTCTTTGTAGATTTTCTTCACTATTCTGTATAACCACAGCATCATTTGTATAAAGTAAACCATAAATTTGTTGTTCCCTATTTTTATTCCTGACGTAATTTCTTGATTTCATTTCTTAATCAAATCATCTAAATATGTATTGCAAAATGTTGGAGATAGGCTACATCCTTGTCTGATTCCTTGATTCGTGATAATTCCTTCTGTTTTTATTCCATTCATTTATCATCATCTTGTATCTTTATATAAACTTTTTATAATGTTAATTAAATGCAATTTAATGTCCGTTATATTCCATAACTTACTTCTATCAATAAAATAGAAAGCCTTTGCAAACTCAATGACCGCCACATGCGTTCCTAAATGGACTTCTTTGTCTCCTCTCAAATTTTTTTTTTAAATTAAATTTTAAACTAAAGATATTACCATTACAGGGTCAACCTTTTCTTAAACCAGCCGATTATTCCTCCAATAATGGTTCTGTTATTGTTTTAAGGCGTTAATTTATTATTTCTGCATATATCTTATAAGCGATGCTCACACTAATTCCCTTGTAATTGTTGCATGTATTTCTTTGTCCTTTCTCTCTACGTGTGGCATTGCGAGGAACGTTATTTGGTCTATGTTTTATGATTCATGTTGTGGCCGTAATAGTACTCTTCGGACTGAACGTCGTACTCTCTAGGCAACTTCTCCGCCACACGTGTACCACCTTATGTCCTTCCGCTTGCATCTGGCACTCGCTTCAGACAATTGACTCAAAACAATGACCTCATGACGCACTATGAAATGAACACTCAGTATCTATATGCTTTGCTGAAGAAGAGATTCCTAATCGTGAACATTGTACAGCAGACTTGCGGAAGTCTGTATTGCTTATGTGTGAGATTTAAAGTTGTAAAACCATCGTAGGCTACTACAGACTAACATAAGTGTAGACTATGGCAGCTTTCTAGTAGAACTGGTCAGTCCACAACCTGCCTGAATTTCCTGTACGTTAGGTGTGTTGCATATGTCGAGCGTTATCTCATTACGGTCGCCTTGTTTACGTTTTTGATCATGTTTAACTAGATTCCTTTGAAAACCGGAAGCGCTGAACTTTGAACCTTCTCGAAACTGAGAAAGGGCTATAAAGGTCCGCTAACCTGCAGAACAATTTTTATTTTTATCACTTTTTTTGGTGATTTGTTTGAATTTCTCATCAAATTTCTTAATTCCTTGTATTTTGTGTTATATTTCTTTCCCTACCAATGATACTAATTCTACCATTTAATACGTCATTTATATACTGTATAAAAACTACTGAACCTAAGTCGCTAGAGCGCAACTCTAGTGAGGTCAATCTGCCTCTCTATCCAAAATACTGGGGCAAAGTTTCAGCTCAGAGAAACTTGTGCAAGCTTTTAAAGTGAGTGTTCTATCCTTAAGTGGCTAGTGACCGCTCTATCGATGTTAGTAATTGCGCTGCCATGTTGCTAACGAGGGATGCATCGATCAGAACCCTCTTTCATCTTTGCTGTTTGTCATCTGCGGTTCGGTATGTGTCGTCTGTCCTCTTATCATTTCTACTTTTACCTTTTAATGTGTGTACTGGCTTATTTTTGAATTTACCCAATTACGCAATTAAGTATACGCGCGCGCGCGTGTGTGTTTGTGTGTGTGTGTGTGTATGTGTGAGTATATTGAGTGGGTAATCTGATAGAAACGTAGTGCCTTGAAAGGCCAAGTACTCGCCTTACGGTCGGTGGAGACGGCGCGCTGACCTACGCCACTCTCGTCCTCCATTTCTCCGTGGCCTTGGCTGCATCTGGAGGAGGCAGCGGTCGGGCGATAAGGAGAGGCGCCCTAGGGTTTATAGTCCACAAGTTTGCATTTTATGCAGGCAAAACTTGCTTACTAATAATAATTCAAAAGCTACTGGATAGCTCCATATCTTTTTAGAGTTGAATTCTGCAGGGCATACTACTCCGGAAAGCCAATAGGATCCAGGTAAATTTTTGGCAAATGTAAACGAGACATACGGTGTAAGAGTGTCTTCTCAAATAACTCACGGAAGGCATCCAGAAAGAGTTTGGCGTTGTCGATTCAGCACAACGTTGTGCTGAAGAGCTATGGTAAGGTAACCTAAGGTATGGGCAGCAGAGGTAAACTCCTGATGTTCTAACCTTACTTATTTGTAGGTATCTAATCAGACTTTTTATTTCATTAGAAAAAGTCAGTAAGCCAATTTCTGAAAAATAAAAGCTCAATAATAACACCTCTTATTTGATAAGTATTTGTGGTTGCTAACTTAAGTTTGCAGTGCTAAGGAAAAAAAACAAAAAAAAAAAACAAAAAAACAAAAAAAAAAAACAAAAAAAAAAAAAAAAAAAAAAACAAACACCACCTAAAATGTTCTTACATTGAAAATTTAATAAATAATATACAAAAGATCATGTGCAAAACCATGGTTTTATTTTTTTAATTTTATCGTGCAACCAATAAAATGTTTTTAACCACACATGTTACTTAGAGTGTATCATACTTTAGGGAAGTTACCGTCCCTTTTTCAATTCTTCTACCTTCTTGGCAGCGTGAGTCATTACTAGAGGGTGGAAGATTGTGCGAAAAGTCACAAGTTTAGCGCACATGGGTTCTACTGTTCCTACTTCCGCATGTACACAGGTGCAGGCGTCTGCTGGTGCGCGTGCATATACGAGGGCTGCGCGATACCGGTCAGGTCATTCATCCTCCGTGTGTGGCTAACCTATATCATATGTGACTGCACTCGGCTCTACGTTCTAGTCATTACATGACCATTGGAGTTCATCTCGATGAAATATACAAGCCTTGATCATGTGGTGTATTACGCTCTTCAAGAATGTATAAAAGTGTAAAACATAACAAGAGATTACTCCAAAATTTCCCGATAGCATCTTTTCAATGCACAATGCGGTTCACGCGAAAATACAAAGTCTATTTCTTTCTCAACACAGATCTGGAGAACTTGGATTAAGTCTTTATAGACGAACTAGAAAACTTTATTTCTTAAATAGTAAGCACAGTTCATGTTTGTGTTATTAGGATAAGTGAAACAAACAATGCTATGTACCACTAACCCAAATTGATATTTCCTGAATGTATTTTTGTATGAATGAGTATGTTTTCTCAACGTCGACTTTGATATTTGATTCTCATCACATAGCTGGAGGAAGCGCGGGTGTCTTGCGTTCTCGACGTAGGAGTTGTACGGCAATGAGGATGCTGTAAACACGCGGTGCGGCTAGGGTAATCCCAAATAAACCGTCACCCAACGCAGCACATGCGCGTCACATATAGGGTATTGATCTCTCGGGCTCTTAAAGATGTGCCACCCACAGCGCACACTTCATTCTGGTAGGAAAAAATGGAAAGGAAGCTGTAGTGTCCCGTTTAAGAGGCATTGTTCAACGTTAATTTGCTCTAAGAGGAGAGTAACGATTAATCGCTATGGAAAGGTGCTGCCAATACACAACAGAACGTCGCGAAAGAAAGGCCAGTGATGACTCATCCCTACTCCATGTATAGGGCTAGTCAGTGATTGGTGGGAGTGACATACCAACCTGGAACATGCGCGATATGTTGCAGCACACATACATACATACAACCTACCGCATTGTGTTCAGAATATTCATGGCTAGGTTTAAGCAGTGCTCCGGTTCACAGTTACATACTGCAGAATGGGTGCTTTCATTCAAGTTATTTCACACTGCGGATTACAGCGTCGATCCTAAAGCTGCGCATTTCAAATCCTTTATGGGGAAGCTTGCAGTACAGTTGTTTTGGAAATCCTACCCGACTCGGAATGCAATGCTTTTGTCATGATATAAACGTTTGGTTGATTTTAAATCAGAAACCGTATAATTATAGTTCTTCAAGTAGTAGATTATGACCCTGCAAAAATAACGAGCTTGGGACATAAAAAAACATACGTACTGCGATGTAAGAAAAATGAGAATCACAAGTATTTCTTACTTTCTCTACTGCGTACAGGAAGTAGGGGAAGTGTTGTACTCGACCCAAAAATTCGATGTCGAAATTTCAGCAGAAATATACGTTTGGAGGTCTCTTGAATCCAAAAAAAGTCCGCGCGCGCGCGCGCGCGCGCGCGCGTGTGTGTGTGTGTGTGTGTGTGTGTGTGTGTGTGTGTGTGTGTGTGTGTGTGTGTGTCTGTCTGTCTGTGAACAGCATAACTCAAAAAGGAAAGTCGGTTAAAAACCAAAGTTGGTATTTAAGTTTAATATATTTTAAGGGAATATCACTAAGATTTTGAAGAAAATTCCTCCACCTTAAACTACCCTTTACATGGAAAATTGTGATTTTCTCAAAAAACACTAACGATTTTGATTAAAATGCCATATTTTTAAGATATTTTCATGGTAAATGAAAAGCATAAATTGAATTTTCTGACTATAGCCCATGTAGTCCTGTTCACTCTTGATTACTTTTGCATAACAGGTAAGCCGTAAGAAATATACCAAATCTTATTCAAAGACGTAGATCTTGTTAAAACACAAGTTTTGTGCAAATGCATTTTTTGTGGAGTGAACCATTTCGGAACTATTCCTTGTTATGTGTGTTTTACAGTGTTTAAACCTTTCTAAGATGCAAGGTCATTATTCGCTTTTTTTACCTCTTTGCCGTGCAAAGAGAACGGAATTTCAAAGCCTTCATATGGCGACCAGCTTTAGAACATTTGACTATTGCTCAGAACCCACTGTATTCCCGTATTCCCTTTGCACCTACAAGAAAATTATCAATAAGAAAATTTATGCAAATGCTTATCTCGTCTAACATGAAGAAGATAGAAGAATAAGAGTTTGTAAGAATCGTTAATACAAGAGTAGAGAAAGTCATGGGAGTGCAACTCATCAGATTTTTAATATTTGGGCATTTCCCAAGAGACGTAACGCCTAATGCATGCTAGAGTGTGAATGTGGAACCCTCATCCAAAGCCCTGTAGAATGTGCTGGGACCAAATGTCACCAAGTAATTTTGTAGTAAGTAGATTGGTACGCCAACGCTGCCCTCCCGGTCCCTCAAGTCCTTCTTTCATCCGGCTCTGGTGAAAGTTCGCGTTTTATGTCCCGTCTGAAGTTATGGTTCATGAACTCTCAGCATGCACTATAAAGAATTGCTGCATAGTTGATAAAGCTTCCTATGCTTAATATCCTAGCAGGTTACATATTTGATATTAATATTAACAAACCCTTAGGAAAAACGTAAACGCCTACACTTAAAGCAGAATTTGATCACAATTAGAGATGGGACGGTCCCACTGTTTCCGATACTCTATCCTGGATGCCAATACTCACTTTATAAAATAATATAAATAGATAGCATGCTCACTGAACTATATTCTTGTTAGTAATTTTCTGTATGTAAACAAATGCAACTAAATTTATTTTTTCTTGTTACACTCAGATGTTGGGGTATCATGATCTGACAGTGGCGGGGAACTCGTACATTGCTTTTTCAATAGAAGTTTTGTAAACTTCACTCGGTGTATGAATGTAACACACTTTCTTAGATTTGTTGAATTATGCCAAAACGTTTTCTGCATATTCTATACACTGCTCTGAAATTATTAGTACTGTATACTTCAAAATAGTCCCACACATCACTGTTTTTTTCAATATCACTATATCACAGTCATGGAAAAAAAAAAAAATGATTGAGTGCGTTAAGGTAGTAGAATAGTCCCACGTTTGCAGCGCGACTTACACAAGTCCTTATTTCCAACATGTAGCCTGAGTTTATTGATGGTCTGTTATCGTCTGTCAGACACACAAATAGACAGCTTGCTGCATCGCCCTTTCTTTATCAGGAACAAATACAGATGCCAGTAGTGATTCAAGATACAGACTATTTGTGTGTCCGACAGACGATAACATATGTAACGGACTATCAGTAGACTCAGCTGCATGCTGCAAATGTCGACTTGTGTAAATTGTGCTGCAACACGACGTGGGTTTTAGAAATATTCTGCTCTCGTAATACGCTCAATCATTTTTTCCATGGCTGTACATACGTAACACAAAATATTTATGGAAACTAGTTTGTATGGTATACCTGTAAAGCACGGCCGTGACTGAAATTTGACTTGCGAAACACTAACAGATGGAACAAAAGAACAAATATTTCCATGTAATATATTACTTTACGTCTTAAGTTCTGATTTGTGTCTGCTGAATTCACAGATTTTAGTCCCCGAAGTAGGTAAATGCAAAAGTCGAGAGTGTCAGAGGGTATCTAGCATAAAGCTAAACATAACAGCTTCCAATAATGCATAACCTAAACATTTAAAAGTATCGAAAGGGTATTAAAGGGTTACTTGAAATTATTATACACACTACGATACCACCAAGTATTGGCATACGCGAAAACGACAAATTGAAAATTTAAAAGCAAAATTAATAAGACTCAAAATCTGGAGCCACATGTTAATGAGTTCAAAAATTGCTAATGAGCTGCTGGCTTCAGAAACTTTGGCGTAGCCTTAAGCGTTAGAGGAGGCATATAAATGTATTTAACATTATTTTTTGAACGAACGTGTGTTTCCACAGTATTACAGACTTATAAATGCTTTAATAAGAACAGAGATACACACTTATAAAGGCTCTTAGGGGTATACGTGTAGATACTTTGATAATAATTATACGTACATTTAATTTGCAAGTTTAAGAGGCGATCCACCAGCCATTTACATCCAAAGAACATTAAGCCTTCTTGGAATAGAAGCAATGAGTAACTCGCATAACGTTTTACACAAGCTGTACCATCATGTATGTAGACAATGCAATGCAATGCTGTCTCATCACAATGATTTTGTGAGAAATCTGACTACATGCTTAGGGCTTCATAGCATTGAAATGCTAAATAGTATATCAGATACATAGTTCCTTAATGATAATGTGTTGTTTTAATAAACATGCATATTATACACCATATTGTCGGTAATTAATGGAGCCTAACCGATTCTATAACAAACTAATTTAAAGTTTGAACCCTAAAGCTGGTTTGGAGCCATTTTTGAAGCGTAGTTTGTAGGGCTCCTTATAAAGTAAGTTATGTATGAAGTAATTTTTTACCCCTCCTTAAATATTCAGTCAGACGCGTGAGGAAACTTGCAGTACATAATATCTTCTGTCTCCATTTCAGCCTCTACGTATAACGAGACATAGAAGCCCAGGTCGCTGGTGCATCTGATTGGCTGACGTTTCACCAGTATTGGAGGCAGCCACACTAGAGGAGCTAGCAAATTCCTCCTAGGTTGGACGTTCCCAACACAGCGAAGCCAAGCAACTGTGGTAGTGGGAGCCCGCAGAATATTGCGGTACCCAAGACCAGGTACTAACAGTTTTGCGCTATTCTAAATTCCTTTTCGTTTTAACATAACGGATGATCCAAAAGACTCCGAAACGGCCGCGCTGTGTTCTATCTGTACGCGTCCTCGGCACTCGTCGCCGACTGCCGCTGTCATAGAAGAGCGCGGACGAAACCGTAGAATATTTTTAAAACTACTTTTAAAGGCTTTACTTACCAATGTTATTAACGAAGATGCTGCAACTAGCCACCGTCGTTGTCCATACCTTTTTGGAACCTCTTTAAGAAATTATCCATCACTCGCCATAGTTCACGTTGAGAAATGCTGGCAATTTCCTGGCGGATATTTTGTTTTAATTCTTCTAGGGTGTGTGGGTATGCCTTGTACACTTTATGCTTCCCCAGAGATAGAAATCGCAGATCAATTGGAAAGCTTTCTGCAAATCACACTTTCACTTGGCGAGCTGACTGTGTTAACACACACGAATCATAAATAAATACACGTTGTGCAGTAGAAAACAAATGCTGAGCCATAATACACTTTCTGACTAAGTACAGGACAAAATAATACAACACGTTTAATAATTCAACCACATGATATCACTGTCACCTCTATACTGCACTTCCAGAGCAGAGAAAAGCAAGTCATGCACATGACCTTGTGTACATCAGCTGCGTTATCGTGTTTCCGTTTGGGCAGTGGAAAAAACACCACGTAGCGGTTCTTATGTTTTTGGGTCTCTCTGTATTTCGGTGAGTAATTAATTGCAGGGCTTTCCTTATCAGTACTATGATTGTTGTGTGCAATGGAAACAAATTGTGCAGATCAAAGGAACATAAGAGAAAGTAACCTTAATATTAAGTTTAAGAGGCAGTAGCAACATCCATGACATTTCCTGCCCTATACCATATTAGGGTGCGACCCATTTTCTGGGTGATACACCTTAAAAGAGGGTCTTAGAATGTTGCTTCAGTTAACTGCTTAAATTTATTTATTGAGACCATAACCAGGTTGCTTCATGTATTACTGTAAAATAACATTAACCCTAAGTTTTCAGTTGAAATATACATACAAAACTTTATCAGAATGTGAACAATAAGTCCTAGTCTGCACCTGAGTGCAATTGCCCGCAAACAAAAATACAAGCGTTTTCAAACAAATACAATGAATATTTGTGAACAGGCAAGCAATTCTTACTTTAAGAACAAGAATAATATTTTTTCTAGGTAACTAATGATTTAGTTCCGTAATTTAAAGTCCTTATACCGTGAGTTTCCGGACCGACTGAACCGCTTCGCAGCGGCACCGCACCCGGCGAGGACCTGCGCGCTCTCCGCCAGAGTTGCGCGTAAAGGACCGATAAGTCTACGGAGTCTACGGAGCACTAAATAACTACTGTACTAACATGCATTATACTTACCTGAGTCACAACAGATGTTGAAATTGATGACCTTCAACGTGAACACGTATGTCCAAAAACAATTCTGGTTTACTCGCAGAAGTTGCTGTTTTTTTCCCTCGTGATATTGCCCTTCAAATTTTGTAACCTGAAGCAGATGACCGCGATCCTTGACTAATTATTCTGTACCTATACGCACTTCGCAATTCATGCATAGAATTACCAGCAGTGTGTGCTATAGCTGAATCCTGCTGAAACCAGTCACACAATCTTTCATTTCATGTTTGCGGAAAAAAAAAATATTTAAAATAGAATTTTCATAAACGCCTGAATCAACTGTTGTGTCATAAATATGAGACTGATAATTATACACGTGGTGAGGAACTTCATGAGTAATATGGTGATTTTCGGTAGTCCAATATAATTTGTTCCGAGTGGAAATTGGACCTTGAAGATAAAACCAGCTTCATCAGTGAAGAACGTTAAAGGTGGGTCCACGTGGTCATTATTAACGGACTGCTAAAACCAACTGCAATAATTAACCCTACTTACAGGATCTTGTGGTTGTAAAGCATGAACTTAGAAGTTTCATAAGTTTCGCTGCCATGAAAACTGACCTCTTGGAAATGCTGATCGCTTGTGGTAAACATCTTAGTGATTTTTATTTATGGGGAACGTTCAAGAATAAAGTGTAAGCACCAAATCCGCACACGTAACAAGAATTGAAGGACAATATCACGAGAGAAATACAGCAGTCAACATGACCTTTTGCGAGTAAAGGAGAAGTGAAATACGATCTAATAAACCAGAAGTGTTTTCGGACATGTTTTCACGTTGAAGATAATCAATTTCAAAATCTGTGGTGATTCAGGTAAGTATAATGCAAGTTAGTGCAGTAGTTATTTAGTGCTCCGTAGCCGTGACTTGTCGGTCCTTTACGCGCAACTCTGGCGGAGAGCGTGCAGGTACTCGCCAGGTGCGGTGCCGCTGCGGTGCGGTCCAGTCGATCCGGGAACTCACGGTGTCAGGGTTTACAGCTATAAAAATATGTGTTTAGGTGGGACGATATTTACGGCAAAACCTTAAATACTTCATTGAAAAGCTGATTCAGCATTTCAAAAATCTAGCTCGAATAATAATGGGCCTCGGTTAAATGGAGCTGTGCATTCTTGTTTCCCATAGGGGAGGTGTTCTGACCCCGTCAGCTGTTGTAGTGCGGGCTTTACGGACCGTTAGCACTCGTGGTACTTCTGATGTTACGAGAAGTAGGCCGGACAGAACATCTGAACTCCTATAAGTAAGGGAGTTTTTCGCATTGGGTTGGACTCGACAGGGCAGTGGTTTCTAATAACTATGGGAGACTGGGTATGTTTGGGCGTCTAGTTGTATCTAGGCGGGATTGTAAGACTCCTCAATCTCCTCTGGCACTAACCTGCAGAGCTGGTAGCTGATGTGCTATATCGCTGGCCGCCCTAGCAGATTTTTCGGCGGTCTTCTGCTTTGGAGTCGACGTGCGTAAGTGGCGCATCCACTTCCGTCTCTGTTCACACAGAAGACGCGTTTTAGAATCAAGTTATTGCCCGAATGGAAAGTCCCAAAAAAGAAGTACCACTCGGTTGGCGGCTTTCCCTGGTTGAAAAGGGGCAAGTTTCGGGTCCATGCAGGCCCTCGCTCCAAAGTGCACCTCCTTGTATGCAAAAGGCATTCAGATCAAATGGATGCTAACCGACATTCGAAGTTACTCTAATCACTACAGTGGCTTGTAAGCGATCTGGCTCATTTAAGCATTTTATATAATCAAAATCCCATGCCTGGTATGTGCATCCAAGTGAGCAAACACGTCATTAAGAAAAATCTGCTAATCCACATCAGCAAAGACACTACATAATTGGGAATAGTTAACCCATGAATAAATTTTCCTCCTTTGCTTTTAAAATACGAGTTTAGAGAACTATCTGATATCGTATCACAAGTCTAAATCCAAATGTTTGTTCGTCAGAGGCGTGTAGTGAAAATGCATTTTGAGGATGCTGAAAGAGAAATAACTGAAACACAGGAATCAATCATATCTACATTTCATGGCCCCTTTCTGCAATTTATCCATGTGAGGGGGTCAGTAACTAGAACAATGAAGAGGATATATTGGCTAACTAAAGGGGGAGATGGGTTAGCATGTCCACAACCAACTTTTTAAGATACTTATGGGACCAAGGGGTAAATTCCCCAGCCAGGACTCAGACCCTGTCAGAAGTTACACTTACACTTCACTACAGGAGCGGCTCTGTAACCATCTAGTGCAGACTAAACGTGTGTGGGAAGAAAAATGAGTGGGGAAGCTACTTAATCAACGTTGGCAATTTTTCAAAGCAACGGATTAAAGTCTATGACATCCCTCAAAACGTACCGGTACTTTAATGTATAGTGTTTTAATTTACTGATTGTCAACTGATTAAATGTAGTATATTAAACATCTAAGTATTAAGGAGTTACAGATACAAAAATGAGACTGCAATGCTCCCATATTAAAGCTTTGAGTGTCTGGGGCGGGAGGCTTGATCTCCTGAGACTCCCTCTGCCTATTCCCCTATTGTTCATTAATGGTAATAGAAGTTTATGAACTAATCCCACTCTAGCTGTATTCAACATGTTGACCAACTTCTTTGATTTCTTATTATCAGATTATTTAGTACATTGCAACAAAGCAAAATGAAAATTTCTGAAGCTTTATGCGTAGAGTCGGTGCATCGCCACACATGCATGAAGTAATGCGTATAGTACCAAGGGGGTGGAAGAAAGCGCTTATAACTGGAGTATACAGTAGGTGCCACAAACACAGCGGAATTTCCTACTCGTGTTGCCTGTAATTGCGCGGCTAATGGATGTACACAGAAGATCTCAGCAACTGTTGCGGGAAACTGCCGGGCTGACTCAGACTACAGTTTGGGCTTTGCAAACCACACACAGAGGTTCAACGTATTCATGTACTGAAGATGATGGTCTAATGAATAGGGAACACTTCAAAGTATAAGGAAACAGATTACATTATCTCAACCGAATTGTAACAAACTGAAATCTCAAACTGCAAGACAACAGTATGTCTTCTATCATTCATCTTATCACTCGCTGCAGATGTTTTGATGTTCGAGGATGCGGTGGCAGCAAACTTTGGAAGGTTTATTATGGATGTGATTCAAGGTTTTTGTTGAGCAATTTTGATATTTTCTTCCTGTTTCTTGCATAGTTACAATGTGAAACTATCAACAAACTTTATACAGTTTTGTATTTTTCTATTTACCTCGTAGTGCTGGGTTTACAAAATTTGCAGGTATTTTCAGGAGTCCTAATTGCTATTACTTTGAAGATAATGGATATGGGTTACATTACATCAAAACTGAATGCCCTTCTTTGCCCCTTAACTTTTTATAATTTTTTTCCCGCAGATACCTCGCAGTCTGTAAAGTATTTAGAGTGATTGGGTGAGTGATGTTTAAGGGCCCGTCGACAACTTGGTCATTTGGGAAGTACTTAGATATATGGATATACGCCGTGAATGATTAAATGTGGAACACCTTAAAGAACAGAACTATATAATTACCTGACAGATCACTTGGCATAAAAAATGGACATTAGTGATATTTTGGCAAAAGAGGAAGTGGCAAAGTTTGTAAAAAATTTAGAACTTCGCTGGAGAAAGTGTAAGCGAATGGACGATCACTTTCAAGTGCAAAATAATATATAGTTGAAAAGCACATTCACTTTTGCTGTAAATGAACCTGAAATCAGCTTTAACACTTCAGAAGAAGCAGGGTAACTGCTGATATCTTTGTTCAAAACTATCCATCAATTTATGTTTCGCTTAGCATCCATAAGGTTATTATTTGGACCTCAGCAGCTATATAACATGCGCTTCTTCCAATTGGGCACTGAGCGAAGAGTCCGTAGTGGGGAGATTATAAAGTATTCAAGGCAGCGTTGCTATGTGCGTTGCTATGCTACCATATAGAGTATATAGATCGCACATATGCATAGGATCGCGGCACTAAATAAGTTGAGCAAGCTGCAGTTGAAGTCACAGCATGCATCAATAGTCGTTTATGAATTTAATTTAAAAATTACTCTCATACATCTGTATTGCATTTGAAATTGTGTCATGTGACAGTTCAGTTTTCTTATTGAACCAATAGTGTGCGGATGTTAAACCATAATGGGCTTGAGGGTGTATGTTTCTGAGGTATTAATCCAGTCGGGTGACAAATTAGTGTTTAGAAAAATGTCTCAGATATTCTGGATGAAATCCAAATTCACTTCTGATTTCCCACTAAAGTCGGTTTTACATTTCACTGTAGTGAGTATGAGGTTATTCCATTTAAACACAATATTTTAACATTCAATTGTGTTGCAGTGGCGGTTTGGTCATATGTACGTTGCGTTTAAAAGTATGGTCAATGACACGAAGATGAAAATAGAGAAGCGAAGCAAACACATATATTGCTGAGCAGGATGGCCCCAAGGTAGCGTAGGTCTTTAATTCAGGAGGACCAGGGTTCAATTTCCGTCGAGACAGCCACTCTGATCTGGTGTGGTTCCCTTTGTAACACAAATTGCCTGTGCCCATCGTATCCTTTCAACTGTTTCACTTCATTTGTTGCAGGGTTGTAGGCCAGGTGACGGTGGTTGGTATGTTGTGGCAGCACGATGGAATTTTTGCTGTGGTAAGATTTCTCCTTGGCGCTTGGTCGATTGCTGGGGCATCTTTTCTTACTGGAAATGTCTTGTCTATTCTCAGGACCCCAAGTCTGCGGTGGCTAAGGCAGAGCTAGACGGAGTCGGTAGGTGTCCTGTCCTTAGTAGCGCAGATGGTCGTCCAGATCTGGTCGGCTTTCGGAACTCCCCTTCATCCTTTATTCTCAGAGGTCACGTTGGAAGCACAAACGGCTCACTATGGGCTATGTGCGGTGCCGTGTGGCCCTCCATCTGACTATATCCCAACTCCTAGCACATTTATTATTCACTGAATGAAGAGCTTATCGAAATATATCTTGTCGCTTGTTAGGAGTTCATTATTTATCCGGCCAACTATACAAGAGAAAAGCAGCACAACTAGTTCTCCTATGCTGCATTTCATGTGGTACTGAACTGCTCATTTCAGTAGAAGGTAATTCAAACGTTTTGATTTAAGAGCTATTCTCAAGGAAGAATTCTGCTTTCGGCAATGATTTCATATCGGTGTTGTAATATCCGTTAGACAACATAGGTAAACATCAGAGTTCACAATGTGCTTGTAGGTGTAAGGAAATTTACATGTGTCTCAAATAGGTGTTCCTATAAAAATAGAATTTTAACTATTACCAAAAAGGAGCAATTTATATCACAGATGTCCAACGATTACGAAAGAGGGGTGGGGGTTGGATTTACCTCTTTACACTTCATGCAGACTGTGTCACTCTTTTAACACTCAATTGTGTTGCAGTGGCGGTTTAGTTATGTGTACGTTGCGTTTGATTTACGAAATCACTCTCAAATTTTATGCGATAAACATCTGTTCATTAGTGACTCGTTTGGGACTGCTTATGTTCAATATTTGGCGACAAAGTTGAAGGGCACAGCCTTAGAACATACACCAAGTGATCGTCGCGCAACCTATTGCGATACAGACTTTTAACATAGTTCAATTTGGAGGAACTCTGTACGCAAATATATGTAGAGCTATACACCCTCTTATACACAATATTCTTACAAATACTTATTCAGGAATTATCTTATTGAAAATTTTCTTCTAGCAGCAAGGAGTATATAGGAATATAGTAGGCTTTAAGCGATAGTGAAATCTTTTAAGAACTGGCTGCTATGTGACGCCTTCGAAATTCCGTTCTCTTTGCAAGGCCAAGAGATGAAAAAAGAAACCATGAATAACATATTCCTATTTGAGAAAAGTATAAGTATTGGCAAATTAAAATACATAATAGAGAATACCTTGGAAATGTTTCACTCAAAATAAAAAAGAGGTATTTGACATAAATTGTGTGTTTTAACGAGATTCACATTTTTTATTTATTAAGCTTTTTTGTTTAGCATTTATGGAAAAATCACCCAGAATGAAGAGGTCTTCTGAGGACATTCCTAGAAAATTCAAGGTATGACTTAGAAACTGCCATGGAATCACCTGTTTGTGTCCATTACTGGATGCTGACTGCTTGTGAGTTCTACACACCACAGGCAAGAGCTGATTCACCTCCGACTGAAGCAGGGGCTTGGGGAATGTCGGCTAGTTGCGTAAACATTTTCAATGGGGCAAGGTTGGACATCGCTGATTTATAACATGTAACTCCAAGCTAATTCAGTGCTCTATTTAGTTGAGAAGCAGTCCCTAACGATTCAATTCCCATGTTGACATAAACACTATAATTAAAAATGGAAACAATTTGTAGCTTTTTATCTCCTGAAGAAATAGCACATCGATATCACGAAGGTTTAGAAAGTGTTGCAGCATCAGCAGTTTCGTAAGGGAGCAATTGCTCTTGAAATTAAACGTTGTCACCGTCAGCGTAAACGCCACTAGAAGAAAAGAAAAAAGCAAACAGCATACTACATAAGTGTAATTGCGACGCTAACACTTTATCCAGTCTTTATGTTTCTAATGTACTCTCCTTAGCATTATAAGAGTACACTTAATGCTGCGTTGAGTGTCCAGGTTTTCCATCTGTTGTCCTGCAAGCTCTTGCATACATTCCTGGCAAAGTGTTTCAATTTTCTTATGCCAAGCCATAATTTCCTGGTGGAGCTTTCTCTCGTAACCTTGGACCACGTGCACTTTTTCTGCTTTCAGTAATTGTCCTCCTGTGTCGTTTGTTTATGTTGGTCTGTAGGAGGAGTGCTTGCTTGCTTGGCGCAACCGCCCCTCTACGTCCGGTGTCTTTCTTGTTGTTTCGCGGGTTTGTTTACATAAATTGTGTTGTCTACAGGCAGGCTGGTCTTCTTTAGCTATTTCCATGTCAAGGTCAGTAGAGAGGTCTGCTCCACCTTTCTGTGTTTTATTTGTAGACCGGACAGATGCATGTACAGCAATGCATTCCATGACTATTTCCGTATCAGAAGTGGCTAAATTAGCATCATTGTTTGTAATGAGGATGTGCATTTTGCAACTTAATTCTGGAAACAGTAAACCGTCCTGTGACTGACCCATCTGCGTGTGTGTGTAGCAACAGAGGGGGCATAACCTCGACCCAGCGCGACCCTGTCATGGATCTTTTTCGGGATACCAACCCCCTGGGGGAAGGAAGGAGGTGAAGTGAGAAAGTGAGACCGTAGGCTGGTCAGAAAAATGAGCCAGCGAAGCCGAGGGACGCACAGAAGTCCCTAACAGTTACAAATATTGACACCTGACGCACAACCGAAGCGTTCCCCCCCAATCAGGGAGAGGGTGACGAGGCGACGCTAGCGGCAACTTCCAGAAGGGGCCAGGGAAGGGTTTTTAGAACGTAAGCATCTGTGCCATCTGTGCGCATCCACCGGAACGTACCGCGCTACTAACCAAACCTCAAGGATGATAAGGGAGGCAAATGAGAAATGGAGGGAAAGGAACCCGTGGAGAAGAGAGTCCACCCCAGCATTCGCCTAGTGACAAGGGAAAACCACAGAAAAATCCAAGTCAGAGTGATCGGTCGACGAGGATTAAACCCGGGACCTCCCGAATACATTGCCTTGGCGCCACCTCGCTCGGTATCTGCATGGTGGTAATTTCCTCAATGATATTGTCGGGCAAATATCCACTTTGCTTTCTGCTGAAAATAAATTGCTAAATTTCCTTTTAGTAAGTTCAGGTTTGTTGTGTATAATCAATCCGTTGCGGTCAAATACCTAAGTTGTGTCTAGGATGTGTAAGTCTTCCAGTTTTAAAACGTATTTATACCCTCACATATCCCAATATTCAAATAAATGAAAGGGTTTCGTAATTACCATTTGAGCAAGGCGAATACGAACGAGGGGGATGGCTCAGGTGGTAAGGTCTGGCCCAAATTCGAGTGGTTGCGGGTTCGATTCCCGAGGGTGACCTCCCTGAACCTGGGTGTTTTATCGGGAGTTCTTCCCGGGTCACTCAGGCAATTGCTGGGAAGGATATTTACCTTACATCCCCCGAATCACCCCCTTTTATCTCATTCATTTTATTATCTCTATATCCGGGTTTTCCAGGTTGTAAGAGTCAGCGTGGTCTCCGGTAGGATGTGCTGCGGTGGAGTTTGCACTCTGGAAATACGGTGTTCGGCTGAGGGAAGGCGCTGTGTCCGGCTGGACGCCCACCAGGACTGATTGTTCAGCTGGATCTGGCTGCTGATGCGCTCTCTGTGGTGACTCGGAACTCCGTCGGGCTGAAGAACTGCCTGCACCTGTTAGGGACCCACCGTAGTAGTTCTGCCAGTGATGCGATCTGGCTGCCTATAGGGTACTTTCATAAGTCATCGGCCGACATACCGGTATCCCCACCGTGACAGACAAGACATGATAAGAAGGCGAATGCGGTGTTTATTATGTAAATTTCATTTTAACGGACTGTTGCCCATTTTAACTAGATTTCAAACATTTGGAACCCTTTATCTGATATTTTCGAGGGAATATAATAAATCCCCGCATTCGAAATCCCTGATCCGCAATGGTGATAACAACATCCACCTTAACCCCATTCATTACGGTTACTGTTGTCAGATTGAGCGGCCACGCTTTCAACGGCACCTGGATCGCGGTCGTGCGTCGCTTGCTTCTCGACAACTTTTTCCCGGCGCGGAACGTTTTATGCATCTAAACAATTAGGATGAAGGTATTAATTAGGTCGACTAGAACCATTATTTTTTCACAAACTACAATATTGAATGTCCCTTATATTACTTACTTTTTCAAGAAGATGTTGGAAATGTTCTCCTTGTCCTTGAAGGGATGCATTGCAACGTCTTAGCAGATTATCTATAACTTGTTGCAATTCTTATACAGTTTGTCTTTCAAACTGCCCATAAGAAAAATCGCAAGGCGTGTGATCTGGGGATCGAGCAGGCCAAATCCCTACACTGATCACTTTGTCACCAAAGATGTCCGCAATTTTAGAATTTTTTCCGGTCTAACACTGATTCCCTACTTTTGATTTTCTTGATTATTTTATGAACTGTGCTTCTGTTAGGCGGATCTACGTCCGAAAAGCGTTCCCGAAATGTTCTACCACACAACCTAGCGAGATGTCTCCCCGGTAACGTGTGGGGCTCGTATTCGGGAGGTCGTGGGTTCGATTCTCGTGGCCGACCTTCCTGACCCATGATTTCTTTTCTGGGGTTCCCCTGGTCACTAGGCGAATGCTGGGAACGATAATAACACTCCGAATTTCCTGTCCTTTCATTTTACTTCATTAATAATCATTTTATTCATCGTTATCCCGTTGGTTCTTTCAGGGTCACAAGAGTCAGCGAAGGCGTTAGGTACAGCTTGACAGAGATGATATGCACTCAGGAACTCTTTGCGTCCCTCGTTGCCCGTGCGATCCGGCTATGGGGGCAGAAAATGATGGTGTTAGACACCTTCGGGATCCCCCTGGAACGTCGCCGAAGACCTAAAGACCTCAAGCGTCATCAATCTTGGTAAATCTTAGGGACGTCTGTCAATATCTGTACTGCTAATCCGGATCTGGCCGCGCGGTGTCTCCTCTCACCTCATCCTTCCTCCCGGGGGTGCATTCTTGAAGGCATACATACAACAAGCCCAGCTTCAGTACCGAAATCCTTCCATATCCCTCCCCTTCTCCTTCTCTACGACACAGGGTCAGAAATGTGTGTTTTATAAAGTTACACCAAAAGAAAACTTTTTGTTCTGTAGTAAATTGGACTACGACTGGACTAACATGCAACTGAACACCATCAAAGAACGTTACTACTGCCATCATTTGTCATACGTGATGTGAATCAGAAGGTTACGCCATATATGATGCAATTGCGTCAAATTGCAGTCTCAGCAGGCCAGTGGCGCGCGCCCGAGAACTGATGCCAATATGAGTGTGGCCACTTCATCTGATTACCCCGTATTTTCAGCATGGCGGCGCAGATGAGTATGACAGCTTACACTAGTTTTAAGCTTTATGTGCAATTACTGCATTTTCTTTTCCTACAAACTGTAAAGTTTGGTGCTCACCAACACGTACATTAAGTTCCTCGTCTTCCCAATTGCGTATCTCATATGCAGGGATTTTGGGTGTATTTTCACGAGCGACTTTAGTTTCTATTGTAAATGAACAAGCAAAAGAATGTGAAACAGAACCAACGCCGTACACACCACACTACTGTATTGTGTTATATTTATTTTCCTTCTTTAAGCACAAATGCAAATTTGCAGTAAACAGAATTCGCATTTAGAGTTCTAGCGTTTATGTAAACTAATTCCCACAGGCTATAACCTCGTGGCCTCCACAGTATACAGTGTGCAGACGAAAACACACAATAAGAGGTTGTGTAAAAAACTTATCACTTGTATACAAAGCATGGCGAGCCGTGTTCGAGTGGTTGGATTAGACCACTCGCCTCACCAAAGCGGGTTCCATCCCAGGTGACAGCATGTGTGATTTGTGATGGACAAAGCGGCGCAGGGGTGGGTTTCCTCTGGGCTCTCCACTTTCTCCCACATCTCATTCCACTGGTGCTCCATATTCATTCCATGTATCATCAGTGTCACCGTCTGCGGTTTCGCATGTAGTAAAATCGGGCGTAAAACACTACCAAAAAAACCTCATAAAGCACAACTGCGGATGTGTACATATGCAAATCAAAAGTTACCTAAGAGGTAATATTCAAATGTTCAAATGTGTGATTCATGACAACCATTATTACTATTATTATAATTACTACTACTACTACTACTACTACTACTACTACTACTACTACTACTACTACTACTACTACTACCACTACTACTACTACTACTACTACTACTACTACTACTACTACTACTACTACTACTACTTACTACTACTACTACTACTACTACTACTACTACTACTACTATTATTATTATTAACTATTATTATTATTATTATTATTATTATTATTATTATTATTATTATTATTATTATTATTATTATTATTATTATTATTATTATTATTATTATTATTATTATTATTATTATTATTATTATTATTATTATTATTGTTCTTCTTCTTCTTCTTCTTCTTCTTCTTCTTCTTATTATTATTATTATTATTATTATTATTATTATTATTATTATTATTATTATTATTATTATTATTATTATTATTATTATTATTATTATTATTATTATTATTATTATTATTATTATTATTATTATTATTATTATTATTATTATTATTATTATTATTGTAGTAGAAAAGGTAAGGGGAAGAGGGGTGACAGGAATGCAATCGAGTATTTACCCTCTCCAATCAGCAAATGCCAGCCACCTCTTTTTCCGATTGTTTACGTATCCTCACGTCTTATTCACCCAAAATTTCGATGTCGAGATTTAACCGGAAATATGCTTTGAGACCGCTGAATAGAATAAAAAGCACTTTGAAAAGTCCGCCCGCCTGTGTGTCTTTGTCTGTGCCCAGTATAACTCAAAAACGAAAAGTCGGTAAACCGTTCTATGCATACCCTGGGACCCAGAGACGATTTTAACTGTTAATTGCGGTACATACTTGAAATTGAGCCCCCCTCCCAGCAGGTTTGCTGTCCTGCAACATTCAATAACACATTATTGAATGTTGCATATTTCCCTCTTTACATATAGCATACGTTTACATAACCTGGGTCTGATGGACCCCTTGGTTTATGTTCGTAGTTTCAATAAATTGGATACTATAGTAATCAATTAGATATTGTTGAAATTCACAAAACACATTATTGGCACAGATACGCCTTGTTGTGAATACAGGAAACACGTTCATAAAACCTACAGCTCTTTGTTCAACTGTCATTTGGGGTACTCCTGTGTTGTGAATAAGAGTGAAAAATTGCAGTTTATGTTTACGAGCCTGTGACTTAATACTGACTTGGATGAATGGTAAGAGTAATTTGTAACACTAAACAACAACATGATCATCAATATATTCCTATAAGCTATAGAAGAAAAGGGCACATGGTACCTATGCTATTTTCTCACACTGCTTTTCAGATAAAATTTCGCAATCTACATCTGAAAAGTCTGTTGTTTTGCACTCACATGACTTTCTCTAGACTTGTACTAACCATTCTTAAAAACTCTTATTGCTATATCTTCTTCTTCTTCTTCTTCTTCTTCTTCTTCTTCTTCTTCTTCTTCTTCTTCTTCTTCTTCTTCTTCTTCACACACACACACACACACACACACACACACACACACACACACACACACGCACGCACGGGCGCACGCACGCACGCACACACACACACACGGACGTTTTTAAAATGCTTTTTTTGGATTCAGGGGGCCTCAAAACATATATTTCCGATGAAATCTCGACGTCGAACTTTTGGATGGAATACAATACTTCCTCTACTTACAATACGTAGTAGAGAAAGTAAAAAAGGAGTAGAAAGGAAGATTGCATACTTTTCAAGTCCAAATTTTGAATCTGTTGTACTCGATGGCTAACTGAAGATAATTTATTCTTCGAGCCATTGTTTATGAAATTGTGAAGTGCACGAACCTAGAAGCAAAAAGGGTTTGTGTACCAAAAAAAGTAAACTGGCACGAAGCAGCAAGGGATGAAACGTTTGCCTTCTGGGAAATTTTGTTTCATATGGGAGCAGATAAAGGCTGGGATGTTCCAATCAGGGAATTATTTCTGGGGAAGTGTTCTAATCCATTATATGGAGCTGCAATGTCTGTGAGTCGTCTTGAAGCAATAAGACAATCCATTAGATTTGATGACAAGAGAACAAGAGAGCTAGATTGCAAACAGATAAGCCTGCTGTTATTTCTTACGTGTGGAAAATATTTATAGAACAGTGCAGGAAAGTAATGATACCTAAAATTAATGTTACGGTGTATGAAGAACTACTTCCACTTAGGGGCCATTGCGGATTTGTGCAATATATGCCAAAAAAACCTAAAATGTACGGAATCAAAATATTCTGGATGTGCGAAGCTGAAACTGGTTATACCACTGATGGGATTGTGTACCTGTGTATACAGGAAGAGAGTCAAGTGAACCATCCCAGAACAATATGGCTCTTCCTACAGTGAAGACTCTGGCAGGAAATATGGCTGGTACAGTCAGAAATATAACTGTAGATAATTACTTAATCCAGTCTACCAGGAAGAACATCTCTTGAGTAAAACCCCAACTGTTTTAGGAATGATGAGGATGAATAAAAAATAAATTCCAAAAGAGATGAGACCAAATAAAAATAGACAAACAAGTTCAAGTCTATTTGCGTTCACGAAACAAATGACAATGGTTAGTTTTTCGCCGAAGAAAAACAAGTGTGTAGTCCTTCTATGAACAACATCCAGAACAGAAGCCTGAGATTGTGAAATTATATAGCCAAACTGAGGCTGGTGTGGATATCATGGATCAGCTAGTGCGCAATTACACGTGCAAAAGACAAACTAAATGCTGACCCTTTGCTCTCTGATGCAACATAATGGACGTATTCCTCTAAATGCCTTTATTCTTTACACAACACAACATTCCATATAACACGAAGGACTTTTGCACAAGAGGAGACTTTTCATCAAGGAACTTTCAATGTAACCGCTTAAGACCAGAAGATTTTCTGATCCCTTTCTACAGAAATTCATATATGGAGAAATTCATTATTATCCCTCAAACACAATGCAGAAGCCACAGCAACAGCAAAGGGGATTGCCACAAGAGAAGGTGCCTATTGTGTCCTGCTTCATATAATGCAAAAAACAAAGACAGTGTGCTGCAAATGCACTAAACATGTGTGTCAACACCATAGCAATGTGGTGTGCAACAGTCGTAAAATTTAATATGGTGCTTTCTTACTTTTGTTCTTTAATGCCGTAATCACCGAAGTTAACAGATATTCATAAAATATGGTGGCACAGGTTTCATATTTCATTTTGTAATTCATTCGAAACATATTCATGTTAAAAATGTAATTTTTGAATTTAATAACACTATTAAAATGATCATATTTGTTTTAGGTTAAGTGATAAACACCCAAACAAAATATTTTGCATGATAACATCCAAAGAATAGGTACTTATTTTCATTTAAAATCCATTACTAGATATAACGGTCCCAGGATATTTAAATGTGCAAAAAAATATAGGTCATGCATAGAGAGGTTAAAAGCCAAAGTTGGTATGTAGGTATAATATATTTCAAGGATGCGACACGAAGATTTTGAAGAAAATTTCTTTACCCTAAACTACCCTTTAGATGCATACTTTTTCGAAAATTTTAATTTTCACAAAAATGTCTTTAATGATTTTGATTAAAAAGCCATATGTATAAGATATTTTTATGGCAAATGAAGTATACATTTTGAATTTTCTGGCTATAGTCTATGTAGCTCTGTTTACTCTTGATGGCTTTTGTATAACTGCTAAACGTTAAGGGATCTTATTGTACAAAAATGTAGATCTCGTCAAAACACAGTTATGCCAAACTGCATTTTTTTTTGTGGAGTGAACCATTTCGGAGATATTCCTTGTTATTTGTGTAAATTTTGCAATACTTAAAATTTTCTCCAATGGAAGGTCGTTATTCAATTTTCATCTCTTGACCGTGCAAAGAGAACAACATTTTAAAGCCTTCATACAGCAACCAGCTTTAAAAGTTTGACTAGCGATCAAAGCCTAGCTACTGTATTCCTCTTGCATCTACAAGAAAATAAATAATAAAATAATTTCTGCAAATGTTTATTTCGACTAACATGAAGAAGATAGAGGAAGAAGAGTTTGTTAGAATAGTTAGTACAAGAGTAGAGAAAGCAATATGAGTGCAACACATCATATATGTATATTTTTTTTTGGGAACACAAAAGTACTTGTTCCCATTCGGCTTTGAAGTATCTTTTTAACTTGTTATGCGATATGATTCCATCACTAACAGAATATGAGAGGCTGACCGTTCTCTGAGGTAGATAGATAACAGCGTGGAGCGTGGCCTAGTGTGTGGTAGAGTGGACTGGGTTAAATCTACGATGGAGGAGAAATGACACATTATGCCACTTTTCCTCATCTATGCAATAGAACCTTGTTTATCAGTTTTGCTGGGACCAAAATCGTCCGGAGAAACAAAATAAATATAATCTGAAGTATAACTGGAATGGGTCAATAATTATTGTTATAATAATTATTAATTATAATTTGCATACTAAAGCAAATGATACCTTTTTAGGGAAAAGTTACTACAGTGCACCGTTTATTCATAAATTATTAGACATGGGGGAAAATCTCACATGGACGTTACGTTGACTACGCATCGATCATAGAGTGCAGCAACTGGCGGGGGATGTTGTGATTGGCATGTAAACAAAAGAGGTAGCAAGGTTAAATGCATGATGTATAGTTTGGTGTAACTAATACACTGTCAATAACGCACCGTACTCTTCACGCCACAGCTCTACTTTGTCATTGGAGGAGACTGCACACCCTCGCATACGACCTTCCCCCACGGCTGTAAGAGTCGGCCCTGACCTTCCCCGTTGTGACGTAAAAGTTCCATAGTTCAGTTACGCTTACGCAGAGAGTTTCCCCCATGTCTGATTATTGTAAAACCCACAAACATTAAACACTGACAGACTATGTCACGCACTGTAGGCAAATGAATCATTCTACTGTATCACCAAAGTAATGGGTAACTTTATACAGTGTTAACTTCGTGTCCCGTTTACGTGCAGGTCGAACGCCCAGGCGTTTCAATAATATTAGTACTGCGGAAGTTGTTTCCGTTTGATGTTTTAAGCAAGCCGTAACTTCATCCAGTTTTGTAGTTGCCCTTCTATGAACACCACCTTTGCGGTTTGTGCACGCGCCTGTCTCTTCGTTTTCGCTATTTCTGTCTTGAATGTTCATGTATCTGCAAACACACATGTGGTGATAAATATGTCATCTATTATCATAGTATAGCCTGGCGGTGCTCAACCGAGGCAAGTTAGGGGAGGTTGAGATGAACTTCTTCCACCCGCTGGGACAGAATTACGTATTTATCCGAGGTTACTGAGTTCCAGTGGTGGCACATTCTTACGTACACGAAATCAAAGGCGTACACATTCATATTCTACTCCTGATAAACCCACGATGTTTCTGAGGATTACTTTTCTGGCACGTTTTACGTTTCAGAAGGTCTTCAATATTTGGTGCAAAAGATGAAGTGCACAGTCTCAAAAGATAAGCAAGGTGGTTGTCACTTATCTTGCTGCGATACTCACTTTTAATGTGGTTCATTTTTGAAAATGTTTCCTCGCAGATATTAGTGGAGCCAAAGACTGCCACAAACTAAATGCAAACAAACGTAATCTCGGATACTTACAGCAGGGCAGAGACCTAAGAAATTCCCACTTTTCTTTCTCAGATAAATTTACGGTCGTGGAATTCTGAAATGCAAGTGTTTCATATTTTGTGCTCGTGTGAAGTGCAAAATAATCGGATTTTGGTTTCAAATGTTTTAGGTCTTCAAATTGTGAAGGAAATGTGCCATACAATTGCTTCAGAAGTTCGTTGTATTTTTCCAGGAGAATAACATGTATCGTGAACACGGAACGTAAGCAAGGGAAATGGTATAAATCTGCAACTACCAGTCTTACAAATCAAGCACTTAACTTTATCGTCTTCATCTCGAAAACAAAAATATTCGTCCTCTCACTGAATTGTATGTACTACGATACTCCGCGCCATCCGCCTGTGACTTTTAGGTCTGGTTCTCCTTGCCTTGGTTAGTGGAGGGGGAAAATAACATGTGTAGGGGAAGTGAGCGTGTGCTCGCTTGTTGAGCACCTCTGCTATAGCCACCATTACTGCCTGTAACCAGGCATTCATATTCAATAATGTCTATTTTTGAGTAACCAGCAATGTTTGCAAATGATTGCATCAAGTGTGAAGGCAGCATGTCCCCGAGCTACTGTAAAGTTATGCGTAACATCTTTTATGTTGATTGAGTTAAACAAAGTAATCACACCGCTTTCTTCTTCTCCTTCAGTGAACTTCCTGAGCAGGTGTTTCTTATATAAACGCTTCACGTTTTCAAGGACAGTTTGATCCATAGGCTGAAGTAATGCTGTTACATATGGTAGTGAAATTTCACAGTGATTTATGGTCCTTAAGTTGCTTTTCTGACGGATGTGATGGGGCATTTCCAATAAACAATATGGCATTGAATGGAAAACCTTCTTTCGTTAAAAATTGTGTTATGCTGGGCACAAATTATCCATGGAACCAGCTTTTGAAGATCACTATCAGACATTTTTCCACTTTTAGCAGTATTCAATGCCCATTTTTACTGCAGATGGCACTGTAGGCGGCGGACACTTGTGATAAATGAAAGAAATAACAATTGGGGAGGAAACCTTCCAGGCATAAACTTAGGGTGTTTCCCGTGCATTTTACGGTTATGAGGACTGAGGAATACTTGGAAGAAGCCACTGTCAAGGTGGATGGTAGTGGAATTTGAACCTCAGATCTCCTTTCAGGGACACGTGCATTAGCAACTTAGTCACCGGTGAGGGTTATTTTTATATGATAAGCAACTGGAAGGGAAGACCCATTCACATGTTTTTGAAAGTACCGGGATTTTCTGACTTCCCAATTAAGGGAAGTGGATTTCTGTCCTCGGTTGATTTGACCCTCTTTTCTTTTAAAGCCTTCTGCTGAGCCGTCTCATTTATAAGCCAATGTGCTATTGGTTAGCATACAGTAAAAAGATCCCTATTCATTGGAACTATCAATTTCATCCATCTGTAAGTTTTCAGAGAAAGTAATTCTCTTCAGGTGAATTTTGAAACTTTTACAAGTTACACTGTCTCCTGAAAGACTTTTACCACCTGGCGAATTTCATGTCATGCTTTCCATCTTTCTAACCTACCATGATTGAGTGTTAAAGTATGATTTCTGTTAGGCAGCTTACTATTTAAACTTAGCCCCTTGCCTGCGAAATTGGGACCAAAATTGGAACGTCACACGTACTAAACCATAAATATGATTCATCTAGGGATTAATTTTTTGTTTTCTTTACTGTACCGCGATATAAGCCTGAGGACACACTAAGTAACTCATTAGGCTAACCAAGACGCAACTTAGAAGAGTTATAATCTACATAACTGGACATGAAATATTCAGAAAACATCTAAGGACAATGCGACTATGCGAAATGTGTTGCACTCGTATGACTTTCTCTACTCTTGTACTAACCATTCTTACAAACTCCTATTCCTCTATCTTCTTCCTGTTAGTTGAGATAAACATTTGCAGAAATTATCTTATTGCTTGTTTCCTTGCACCTGTAACGGGAATATGGGGATACAGAAGACATTGGATGACAGTCAAATCTTTTAAAGCCTCAAACTCCGTTCTCTTTGCACGGTTAACACGTAAAAAAACGAATAGCGATGTTTCATTTGATAGAAGTATAAGCTCTCCAAAACTTACAAAAATAGCGAGGAATACCTCCGAAATGATTCACTTTGCAAACAATTTTATTTAGACATAAATTGGGTGTTTTAGTAAGATCTACACTTTTTGTATACTAAGATTTGGTCTATCTCTTACGGTTTACCAGTTATGCAAAAGTCATCCAGAGTAAATACGACTTCATGGGCTATGGCCAGAAAATTCAAGATATACATTTTATTTATCATAAGAATGTCTCAAACATATGGCATTTTAATTAAAATCGTTAGAGCCATTTTCAAGAAAATCAAAATTTTCGAAAAATTTTTAATGTAAAGGGTAGCTTAGGGTGGAGCAATTTTCTGAAAAATCTTCGTGTCGCATCCTTGAAAGACATTAAACTTAAATACAAACTTTGGTTTTTAACCGACTTTTCGGTTTTGAGTTATGCTGTCCATAGTCTGACAGACAGACACACACGCACGCACACACACACACACACACACACACACACACACGCACATACACACACACACACGGAACTCATATATTTCCGATGAACTTTTGACATCGAATTTTTGGGTGGAATGCACTATCTCTACTTAGTAGTAAAGAAAGTAAAAATCGTTACTTTTAATGCTATATATAGAAACTGTTGATGCGTTTGCCAGACTGTTGATACTACTACTACTAGATCTTGGTTCAAAAACAGTTTCACTTCTTTAGCCACTGGGCACAGTTACCTATACGCCGTTTCCACAGTAACGATTTTCAACACAAAAACACGTGGCACTTTGCAGCGGTGACAGATGGCAGCTCTCTGGCCGACTTCTGAAATACGAGCAGATCTGCTCACAATGCTAAAAGGGTTAATATTATTTTGTTAGAATGTCTTTAATTGTGAACAATTATGTGCCTTGGACCTTCAAATGACATTATTTAATCCAGCATTCTTAAATAATTACCTCTCTTTTTCTTGTCGAAACTATAGACAAATTAATACGTTTTAGTTTTGATTGTGCATTTATGTTATGTTGTTACTATGCTAGGGTATGTTATGCATGGTTTCTGTATACTTCATACATCTTCTACCCCCATTACTTTAATCTGCCAAAACGGCCACTAAAGTCTCTCCCCCAACCATGACGGCATCGAAGTTGGTGGTCCTGAGTTTTCTACCCTCTACCTGCGTGTACCTTCATGGGTCTGTTTATCTTTCTCTGGGTCAGTCAGTTCACTTCGGGAATGGGCTCTTGCTTTATTGGTTGTGTTATGTGCAATGAACGAGGGAAAACGTTTCCTTAAAATAAGTGAGAAGTGTTACAGAGTTTTACAGACCACAATCATAACAGTGAGGATGTTTTAAATATACAGAAACTTCGTACGTATTTGAGCGAAAAGCTGTTCTTGTGAGCGGCCCAGCAATGTTTTGCACTTTGAGTTTATGCAAAGTGACGTTCCTACTGCGTATGACGTCACTCTGATCAAGAATAATCATACACGAGGTAAGCTTTATGATAGATCACCACAAGGTCCACCAAAGCTTCATGTAGCACTCGAGTCACAAGTTACGTCGAATAAAGGTGAAAGTTATTTATTTAATGTGGCACGGTGGGATTTACAACTAAAAGTAAATATATTAATTGTTATTTTTTTTCTCTTTCTGAATGACATTTGAAACGCATGCTAAGTTATTTACGCATTGGGTAGACGACGGTGATAAATGTATGTTGCCAAAATTTGCATTTTTTGACTTGGAATAAGCTATTCATTTTGCAGTACGCAAAGTATTCCCTTCAATTATCATTAACCCTCCTTTAGACGTACGCCCTGGTAGAAAACCGTTAGTGGGTCCGCGCTATATTTTTATGCTTATATGTTTACATTTATTTCTTTTAATTGTACTTTTCCTTCATTTCCATGTTTAACTTCATTTAGCTTAAATATGCATGGCTTTTATTAGCATTATCTTACTAGATTGATAAAAGATAAGTAAAACGTGGTATGAGCACACTATACAGTATAATTTGTACTCCACTGCACGGAAGGATAATACATTGCGATATTTAGGTATGAGGGTATTTGTTTAAGCGCAATATTCTTGAGTGTCTCCGAAAGAAATAATATAATTGGGTTAGATCAGGAGATCTTGCTGGCCAAGGTATTGGGCCACATAGGCCCATCCAATGTGCAATGTTAATTGAAATGGAGTTTTACAGGTCCATAATAGTAACGTGGTGCGCTATCTCGTTTGAACCAGTGCACAGTGTTGTACCGCCATGGTACACGAACCTTATCAAGAAAATCCCGAAGCTCACCTTGCAGGAATTCCAGATACCGTGGTTCTCTAAGTCTGGCTGGGAGAAAAACCACCACCATAGCCTCCGCCACCGCCACCACCGCCGCCGCCACCACCGCCACCACCGCCGCCGCCACCGCCGCCGCCACCACCGCCACCCCCACCGCCACCCCCACCCCCACCAACACCAACACCACCTCCACCACCACTGCCACCACTATTACCACCCCACCACTGCCACTAATAATAACAACAATAATACTGATGGTAAACACACCAATGAGAATAAAATAATAATAATAATAATAATAATAATAATAATAATAATAATAATAATAATAATAATAATAATAATAATAATAATAATAATAATAATAATAATAATAATAATAATAATAATAATAATAATAATAATAATAATAATAATAATAATAATAATAATAATAATAATAATAATACTAATAATAATAAAATTAATAATAATAATATAAACAATATAATACAATAATATAACAATAACGACAAACAATAAACTAAAAAATAATAATAAAATACAACAATAACATTAATATGAAACAAAGAAATGCCAATGAAACATTACGTGCCCTCATGTTTGCATGGGTTTTGTTAGGACAATTTACAATCTGTAATCCGTAGTGTAAGACAATAGCAGCATATACAGAAATGAGTTTATTCCCTGGAAAATAAAGTCCTGTACGTGAAGTGGAAAATATTTTGGGACTATTCTTGTCTATTATCACGCGCTGCACACGCCAGTTGAAGTCTAGGGAGTTCCGTTCCCGCTCGCTTCTCTTACAAGCAGAATAAAGTTTACTCAAGCCACTGACTGGATTTACCCCGGGGCGTTCTGCAACTCTTTCAGCGCACGAAGTTTTATCTGTTTACCCCAATGCTGGGTGAAGTGGGCCATCTGGTATATATAGGACCTAAGAAATAAACAACTACTGGATGACCTCCTCAGATACAAGTAAATAAAACTATTCCTGTATGCATTATTGCCGATTGATGTGTGTATGGAATTACAGTTTTATTCCAAAACTGTTATATTTCTATCCTGTTCTTCGTTATAGAATACTCATCTGATGAAAAGGTTTTGTTTGAACTGAGTGCATTTCAGTTAAGATTGCGAATCTGCATAAGATGCTGTTTGGTCGCAAAATACTTACCTTTTTTTTAGCGAATTCTGGTAGTTGCAAAGTTTTCCTAAGTAGGGGTGCCTCATTAAAGTCGTAGGAGCCACTTACCGTCCCTTTTAAGCAATTCACTTTTCCAACCATGTATTTACTACATCTATAATTGCAACTACCATATCCGCATGAATTATTGTCAATTACACTTGTATATTACATGCTGTGCAATAAAGGGATGCACTGATATTAATTCTAAATATTGGCAATCGTCGATGTGTGTTGACCCTAATACACAATTTCGACGGCGTTGCTTCATTATTTCAAGTGTATGTTACTATCTAAGGGTGAGTTATTTTGAATTATGTGTACTACCATAAGTTGTGCAGTAATGGGTGCAATGTAATGCTTCATGTGCGTGAAATGTGATGTGAAGTGTTTATGCAAATACGCATTCTTAGCCTGCGTTTCTACCAAGACCGAGGAATTAGAGATATAGATACAATCCTTTTCAGGAATATGAAACATACAATTTAAAGTTAGATTTAAGTTCTCCAAACAAACGTACATACATATGTTGCACGTCGTGAAAAACCGACTGCACGAAGCATGTCCGCGTTGTCACAAAATCAGCTTTTGGTTACACAGAACACCAACCTTTTGTTGATTACCCTTCGTTGTTAGAGAAAGGGGCCATTCAGAATGTGATAGGAGATCATAGCCATATTTACAAATAAACAGGGTCGAGTCATTAGACGCGTGAGACTAAGCCAGGGGAAGACAGGTAACGCTGCTGTGACGTCAGCTCACTTAGCTCACATGCTCCCAGCGAAAGTCAGTTGAACGTGTGACGTCACAGCGGGCAAGAGGAAATGGCATACGGGACATCGTAATTTTAATGCTGACTGTTTCAATTACGGAGTAGTCACAGATTATAAATAATTACATTTCGGCTTTATGCCATATACTCGTATATAAATTCTAGTTTATGTGAACAGTCATGTTATAACACAAATAGAACAGAAATTATAATTATTTTGCCTTAACTAGAGGAGAGCTATACAGAACAATTAGGTGGACATTTTCGGACATTTACCGTTTCGCTTTTCTTTAACTAGTTTGTTAATGTTAGAGTGTAATGTACGGCACATTTGTAACCGAAGACTGCATGTTAGATTGTGATCTGACAATATGCTTCGGGATTTTGACTTAGAAAGGTTCATAACAGAAAAGAATTGTTCGCACACATACGTAGAACCAAACATACATAATACCCGTGCAACAAGGGCATATAACCTCAGAAATCTGGTTTGAGGAACATTCTTATAACAATTAGCCAAGTCTTCCTTGTGTTTATATTTGTCCTTCAGCAAATCGTCGCACTGTAAATTTATCAATTCAATTTGCTACCTGCTAGAAACATTGTTAACATCCAATGAATACTGATTCGCAAAGATCTGAAACGTAGTTGACAATGCTTCTACATCTTGAAGCCTGGTCTCAAACTAGTGTGAAATACGGGGAACTGAATACAAACACAAAACCACTACACACAACACTACACAACGTCAACAAAAACACAAAATAAAAATAAAATTCGCACTAACGCCGTTAAGATCCCTCAAACAGCAAATAAACACCCTCAGACTAGGCTGAAGAGGGTTCCCCCTAAACAGCCAGGGCATGTTGTAAACATGCCCAAATACCATTTTTCATATTCATTCAGTTTCCTGCAAGTAGCGCCGCTGATCTAGGCAGCCTAGCAATACACCGCTCTCGCCTGACGTCACACGAACGTACAAGCTGGCTCTTCGTTTAAATACGTCACACGGCCCGAACTTGTCTTCCCCTGGACTAAGCATTGCACGAATGAGGTTACGGTACATATGACCTGGCAAAGGGGTGAGGCGTATTGACCTTGGTGGTCGAGCGCTTCGATCGCTTCTTATCTTGTTTATTAGAAGAGCGAAATAATAGTAACTTGGCGTATAGTCAGTGATAAAACACAAATAGATAATCTCTCGCGCCTGCGGATATATGGGACTTTGCTGTCCTGAAGATATGATTGCATCTGAACAGAGTGTACGCACATCGTCTAGCCATGTTTATGCGATAACCTCGCGTAATCATCTGGACAGTTTCACATTCTTTCCGATACGCTTCACGGCTTTGCCAGGTAATAAATATGTCTCAAGGTCAAGGCAATCATTTGCAAACCGTGAAGCAAGGTTTCTATGATGTTAGTAATTTTCACAATGTTACCGGTACATTTACCAAAAAAATTCAAAGGCCTGCCGAAAGGTGAAATGTTTAGAAACAGGACTTTTTCTATTGACTAATTACTTTGCTATTGACGTCCAAACAGTGTGCATTCTGAGGACATAATAGCACGTTGCCAACAGCATTACTTCAATTTTTAAGTGTCCGTGACTTTATTTTATACTATTCTTATTTTCTGAAATTAGTGCTGACAATAATATGTTTTTTCCTTCAGAGGAAAATACGAAAATTCTGGCTTGCAGAAAATACGAAAAGACTTTGTCAACAAAGTCAGAAGTCAATCCTGGACGTTTGTCGGTTGTTTGTTGTAGCCACATAATGCGTCTTACAAGACAATTACGTATGCCGACTACATCACCTCATCCATTTTGCTGCTTCTCTCGTTAAAGAAGGGGATAGTTAATGGATCCTACAATGTCATTCTTGCAACGAACAGATCTCAATAATTTAATGATCCATTAACTATAGAAGGGAATAACTATTTATAGGGCAGTTTTCTTGCACCATAGCATTAGTGCGCCAAGGACAGTAACTAAAGCCTCAACCCCTTTTATCCTTTACGTATCACGAGGTTAAACGCAACAACTTTCAATAATGAAAAACTTTTAAAGTTTAAAAGTATGAAAAGGTATCCAAGGTTTATCTCAAAGTATTAGACATACTTCGATAACAGGATGTATCGAGAATGTCGATGTATCGACGATAGTGAGGTCCCATCCCTAATTATAATATTATCGAAATGTAAATTAATAGTTCACTACATCGGTCTAACAAACAAAGCTCCATGCTATTACACCAAACATACCCCTTACGCGTTGATAGTGTTATCAACACCGGGACGCTTTTAAATAAAATAACTGAAACAGAAGCAACAAGTTCTACTTATTGTAATGATAAAACAATGGAGATATTTTACCATTGTTGATGTCACTTGTGTTGCCTATTCGAACAAGGTGAACGGCGATGTGAGAAGAGCAGGTTTCACAGGAAAACATTAATCCTTCGTTGGTTGTATAGGCTACAAATACGGTCAACTTGAAGCAATAAAAATTAATTTTTACCTTTCAATTAATATACAATTAAATCTATTTTATGAACTTGTAATCGTGGTGTTTCATTTGTTTTTTGTTTTTTTTAAGTTGGCGTTATTACTTAGGTATATGTTTGTTCTGTAGGTAGTTTTTTACTTTTTAATTTGACTTATAAAAGATGTATCTAGAATCGTAAGGTTTTATTTGGGAATAAATTATAAAGACTTGGAATATATGCCCCCAATTTATAAATTACCCACCCTGCAGATTTTTATTTATTTGCCACATTACTTTGGGTAGAACGTAGTCTATCGATGATGTGTATGCCAATGTAGTATTTCAAACTCGTGAAAAATGTTTAATAAACTCAACCAGAAGATTTCTAGATTTTTATCCCACAACTTTTAACCACATTGTAGCGCTTATTTTGGAATTGAAACTTTTACGATTCCGTCATAATTAGTTACGACATAGTCGTGCCCAGAGTTTTTAATGACGGTATCGTGCTCGAGTAGAAACCTTGAGTGCATTCCTGAAGTATATGTATTTGAAACACCACGAAATTTACACAAGCAGATGTTAATGTGTACTTCCTAAGGAGTGTGCGCTGATTTAACTTAATTTCTTAAAAGCTTTTTTTGTCTTCGTAGTATTGAAAGGTGCACACAAAATCAGTTAGAGCACATAGTGCTTTAGTGTCTTCATTAATATTAGAATTATATCGGGGTTTACGCCATCACATATGGGTGAATTTTTTCAGGAAATATATGGTGATCCCAGGGTAACGCCTAGCAGGATTTTCCAATAGTCTTAGCGTTTTCGCAAAGGCAGTAGTACTGCAGAAGTCAGCCATTGGCGTATACGAAGTTCACTACAAGGGACTTTGAAGAAGATAGATGGATGACTTGTGGAGGGACAGTCCATGACTGTAGTGTATCCAAATCATAGCTACATTGTTGAACATCCTCAACAGAGAGGATGCTTCTCCATGGTAGTGCAAGAATCACATCGGAGAGCCGGTTGGGGCATGTATTGATCTTACACAACCAAAAATCGGAATACTGGTTCATCTGCTTAGGATTTTTGTCGCCAAACTGAAAAGCCACGACGAGGTAGTCAATTTATAACATTAAACAACCTAGCTATTGTCACGGCTCATTCGAGGGAGAGTTAAAGACGGGAAGCAGTCATAAATATTGAGGTAGTGATGTATGGTAAATAGATACCGAGCGGGATGACTCATGGAGTTTTTCGGAGGTTTCCACGGATCTCCAGGCGAATGCTGTGAAGGATTTCCATATCCTCCGAATTTCCTGTCCCTCCATTTCGTTACATTCATCATTTCATTTCACCCTTCATCCCGTTAGGTTTCTTTCGGTGTTGGAAGCATCGGCGAGCGTTGTGACAGCAGCACAGCAGGGGGAACAAATGCGCTCTGGAAATCTCGTCCGCCAGATTGGAAGGCGAGCCCCTGGATTCCGGGCCTTCCCATGGGATGGTGCAAGCTCAAAGGGGGAAAGGAGCTAAGCCAACCTCCGCGGGGTACTTCTAACTGGGGAACTTGTAGAGATCCTGCCATCTGCTCTGTCGTCGCAAGGTTCCGGCCGCCGTTGGGATCCATTCGCCTTATCCATCTCCACGGGGGGTCCCCCATCAGGGACATAGGCACAAAAGATCACCTTTCGGTCGAGGTGCTAAGTCCTCTCCGCTAGTTGTCATTGAGTCATGGTAAATATATATTTTATTACAGACTTTCTAAAATAACTCCATATTGGACTATCAAAACTTTAAAAAAAAAAAAAAAAAAAAAAAAAAAAAAAAAAAAAAAAAAACCACAGAATACAGATGACCGTGACTTTTATGGGGTTTTAAATAAAATACTTGATCACAAAACAAGCAATATCATAAGCAACGTTGTTTCATATAGTAAGGTTGTTTAGAAACGAGCGCTCAGAAGAAGCACTACCATCTACAGCCGCATCTCGTAATGTTAGATCTACGCTTATGAGAAGTCGTTGATACAAAGAGCACCAAAGAAAGTCTCCGGCGGATTTTTTCTAGTTTTCTAGGGTCTTTGAGGCGTGTTCTTCACCTTACCTATCACAGAGCGTGGTGGCTTGGTAACACAGCAATAAGGGGGAAAAGAGGGGAGATTGATGCATATGGTTTTTCTAAAATCCATCCAGTGGTAGATATTTAGAATGTCACAACATACACACGGAACTTGTTACAGATCTCTGCTGGTGAGAAAAACTTATTGTATTATATAGATGCTCAAAACTCCTAATTAAAAACAAGTGGAAACAGCAATATTAAGTAGAACTAAAAACTAACTAAACCCCGGCGCAACAGCCCATGAAGGGCCAAGGCCTACCGCCCAGCCGCTGCGTCCCCCACCTCTGCCCACTACAGGCGTCATTGGTGAGGTGCAGTACTGGAGGGTGGGACGTGGTCAGCGCCCCGAGCCCTCCCGGCCAGTTATGCGGTCTTCTAGACCTGGGGCCGCTACTTCTCCATCAAGTAGCTCCTCAATTGGTCCCCCCGGGACCTAACGAGGCTGAGTGCACCCCGTGCCAGACCTCCCAGAGGGGATAAAATCCCCATGCTGGTACCGGGAATCGAACCCGGGTCCTCCGCGCCAGAGGCAAGCGCGCTACCGACTGCGCTACGGAGGCATTAATATGTGTTATATACGTTTGTGAATATTGATTTATGAGATACATTTGTGAGTTAAAAGTCTCTAGCATTAAATAAATTACTCTTTTGTTATAATTGACTAATAATGTTTAGGAACTAGAGATAAGTGTAATTATCTATGTGGCTTACATGAATGACATACATATTATGGCAATACAATTGTGTAATATTTTTATATATATTCCAGTTGTATTCCTATGATCAGCAGTGGGTTAGTAAAGGTAAATTAACCAATTATAGTTTGAATTAGAGGGATAACACGCTATTTTGTGTGCTTATTATTTTTGCTGGTATGTAGCAAAAAGCATTGATATCACTGTGGGAATACAGTTCTGTTTACTTGTTTTGTTATAAGGTGCTGCCTGTCTATGCATATAATGAACACCATTAATGCTTTAATTTGCACCCACTAAAAACCTTCTCACGTATACACATTAAACATTTCGCTAACCTGGGTACTATCCAGTTTTCCCCTTAGATTTTAACCTCTTCAATGGCGTATTTTGCACTAGCAGCTAAGGCATGCCTACCAAGCATGATACGAGGTCTGTCTGACAAACTGAATGCACTCACTGCTCTTTCTTTTTTAGCCAATACGGTCGAGAGCGTAATAATCTATTTCGTTTCTACGCTATTTTGTAATACTTGTGGTTATTGGTGTCAGAGGGCGTGGCACACAGTTACACCGTGGCCTAACGCAACCAATGAAATGATAAAGGCTTCGTATAATGATAAATATGTGACAGACGCGAGGTACAGTGAGATTTTCTTTAACACACCTTGTACGGCTCATAGCGTAGATTCAGGCGGCTGAATTAATTGTTCACGTCAGAACTTGGTTTTACCACGTGTGTTCTGGCTTTCAGAAATAAATGAAAAACGGTGTGTTTATGAAAACCTAAAAATCAGTCATGAGTGCGGTAGGAACAACTGTTAACACGGAGCCTTTGATTATAACAACGAATACGAAGAGTACAGTTTATGTGGCTGTTGAGCGTTACATCCAGTTTTTAAGGTAAGAATGGTATTAATTTATTGCAATAAATAGCTAGCTGTCATTTACGAAATCGGCAGAGTGCCGTATATTTTGAATTTAGTGTTTTCGGAAATATGTCGTGAGCTTTCTTATATCTCTTTTCATTTCCATAGGTGCCTTTCACGGGTATAATCATACCAGGGACTTCACTGTAACATTTGATGTTGTTTTTCCTATTTGAGCTTTTCAGGCTACATTTTCGTTGTCTTTAATAGCTTATTTTTACACACACACCCACTCTCACATCCATACCTCCAGACTCCGTGGAAGGTAGGGGATAATCTAATTAAAGAAATCTCTTATCTTGTTATGGATTTGATCGGAAATAAGTTACCAATCCTATTTTCTCGTCTCCCTGTAACGTTTGATCTTCTCCGCTATAATCAATCTTTCGTTCATCATGAACTTTAAATTGTTTTTCTTGGTCGGTAAATGAGTACTGGGGTGGCTTCTCATCTAACACCACGATTTCCTTTCCCTCATTTTCCTTAAATTTCGTTTTCTTCTCATATTTCAGGTGTGCTTCTAGGTTTCTTGACGTGGGACAATACCAGACAAGTGGTACGGATGCTTGCTCCAAGGATAGAGTATTCCCCATGGACACTAGAGGGTTTCCTGGTTGGACAGGTCGTTCATTGCCCTGTATGGGCAGCTCCAGTAGTGCGGTATTCGAGCTAGGAACTATTTGGGAATTTCGCGCGTCTTTGAAACCTGTCTGCTTGTGGCCTGTAACCTCCTTTGGTTCACTCACTTCGTCCTTTCCTTTTGGCGGGCGGTGACCGCAATAAATCTCACGTATGTCGCAGTGTGCGAGGTCTACCCCTCCGTTGTATACCCATATCCTATATAATATTACTGCAATCATTCATAACTTTAACTATTAGAAAATAACTTAACGACCACATTTAATTCTTTTATTTCTAGGCATTTTTCGTGGAAAAGAATTTGTTATTAATATTAAATAAGGTTTCTTTGTTCCTTTACTTAATGGCGATTACAAAAAACTGTGCACTTCGTTAATCACTTTAGCAGATCCTCGCTTTCATCTAGGTTTTTCTAAGTTTCTGTGGATCAGTTAACATGCTTTTTTCATCTTTATTTTGTCATTTTCATTCCATGGCACAGTGGACGCTTACCACCGACTATAGATGGGCCATTATGGCGATGTTGTACGTCACCCTTTCTGACGCCACCTCCAATCTAATTATCGATTATATCTACTGCCGGCTGCTCCAGTGAAGAACTATGCCATCTTCAGTAGGGTTGCGTGACTGGTGTGAGGATAAACAATGCCAGTTAAGTTGACGGTAAATTTGATGGAGACTAACAATTCTCTAGTTGAAGTGAGTTGCCAGCTTGCTAAGGGTTAAACTGTTTCTGAATCTTATCACTGGTAATATTAAGGGTGAAGTTATTGGTGAATCTGCATAGCTGGAGCGCGGTCTTTAATCTATCACTATAGACACTACCATAAGACTAATACTCGACGTGAAAGACGCAAGTTTTAGCATCATACGCTCTTTTATTAACTTAAGTTCCAGTTTGGTAAACTGGGAAGAAATAGGTTAAGCTGGCCCCATAGTGGAATAGTTTGCGTTACCTGAATGCAGTTTTTACTTGACCGTGCTAGAGTTTACGACCTCCGATTCTGTTGATTGGGTTTCACTTCACCTTAATAACTTATTAACCTACTTATTTGTCTTTACCTGACCATGAAAGTCGCTAACTTCATGACAAAATTTTGTACCACCTAGCTAAGGGTGGCTTATTACATGATATACTGCAGTAAAAGTAGAAAATGGAAGGAATAAGAATAATTATGCAATTGTTAAGAACATTACTTATAAATATATATTTGTTCTTTGTTCTTGCTATAAGAATCTGAAAATATTTATAATTGTTTTTAAATCACGTCTTACATAACTAATACTAACTATTTTGAGTTTATCATCATGATGCTTCTGGTATGATCACAGCCTATGGCATTCATTAATGTGAATAAGGAAAAACTAACTTGTCTTATCCCCAGTTTGAGATGTGAATTCATAAACCTACCCTCCACCCACAGGCAACCCTTTCTAGACTAGCCATTAAGGATACCCATCTGTGAAAAAAGGCTAAAAATTTCCAAAATTGCCAAAAATGGATTTTTGTTTTATCAAATAGTATAAATCGTCTGCTTTATTTTGATATGCTTTTTACAGCCTTACTGCCTTTTTATCTATGTCACATGGCCGTCTAACTGATTGCCTGTAAGTGGTCGTGTCCATTTAAATCCATACAGTTCCATTATTCTTGCTATGACTTCAAACTTAGTTTTTCCACGTTTTTATTTTTAGCACTGTTTGCTCTTTAAAATGCTCCACACGATGCAATTTTCAGTACTTATGCATGAAATTTGGTGTACCTGCTTAGAAATAACATTAAAAAGAAATGATGAGATAATTTTCTCATAAAGTGAATAACTGCTGAGTAATTAAATCTTAAAGTTTACATTTCAAAATTTAAATGAAAAAAATAATGAATTCAAACTTTAAAATTTATTTTTATCCAAACTAATAACAAGATTAAGAAATTATCTCATCAATTTGCTAACATTCTATTACAGGAGATAACTGAAAATTATCAAGTTTTTCAAATCAAAATTGCATCATGGGGAACCATTTATACAAATATTAAAAAAAATATAATTAAATATAAATATGTTTGCAACTAATCTGTCTGAATGTATGAAATTTAGCACAGTTACTCCTCACTATACAGTGATTGTTGTGTTAAAATTTCAAATCAATCCAATGAAAACTGTAGATTTTCAAAATTTCACAGATGGGTAGGTATCCTTAAGTAGGTATGTTATGTTTATTCCAGGGTGCGAGTAAAGAATTTAAGTTAAGTTATTCTCAGTTAGATTGTAAATCTTTCGATGTTTGAAAATATCCGTGAGTAAAGTTTCAATTCAATCTCAATGAAAAGTCAATGAAATTACTAAATAAAGACGCAAAGCGCAAGAAAATGATATGGAAATGACGCAAAAATGAAAAAAAAAAAAAATTTCTAAAATAGAAGATGACGTAGAATGACCTGAAATGATCTATTTTGGAGCCCATGATGAGGGTTATTTACGTTAGCAATGACTTTGATTAAAACAAGAGAGAGAGGCTAAAAGATGACATTATAAGAATCCGGACACTGGTAATAACTAATTGGAAGGATCGAAAGCTTCGCCCATAACAAATGAATAGCAACAGTGTTACATCACACTTCGTTTTAAGTGTGCCAACGCTTGTAAAGGTCTGGAAGGTCATAGTAATTATGCAGCTGTTACTTTTAGAACTGCCTTGTTAGGAACTCTTGCATTCCGGCTTGTAGGTGGTTTGTGACACCAACACTGCAATTAACATGATGCCCACGCACTTTCGGGTATTCTGGTTTACCCTTAAGGCAGAATCCTTTTTCTCTCCCACTCTTGAAATGTATATCTTACTCGTTAAATCTGGGTTCTTTATCTTTTATGCGCAGAAAACTACATGCCTAGAAACAGCAGGAATATCTCATTATGAGTAGTTGATAAAGAAAGATGTATCTTCCCCATTAATATTACTATTGAGAATCATTCATAGCAAAAAGTAAGAGATTAACTTAAATGAAGTATAGGTAAATAATAAATCTGTTGGCACAGTGCTTTATAGCTGTCAAAATTTCAACACAATGGACATCTTAAGAGCGTTCACCCAGCAAAAAAAAATGTGAAAATTTTAAAAATGATGTTTATTTATTCTTGGTATTTGAAATCTGATGATTAAAATTATATATAACATTTACTTAGTTTCGCTTTATTTATTACCTCATTTTTACTTTATCTATTACGTATAGTAAAGCAGAGAAGGTATTCTACTCCACCCAATAGTTCAATGTCGAGTTCCACCGGAAATATGTGTTTTGAGTCCCCCTGAATCCAAAAAAGCATTTTTAGAAAAAGGTACGCGCGCGCGCGTGTGTGTGCACGCCCCTGTATGTCAGTCTGTGGGTCTGTTAGTCTGTGAACAGCATGGCTCAAACATGAAAAGTCGGTTGAAAACCAAGGTTGGTATTTAAGTTTTATGTCTTTCAAAGATGTAACACGAAGGTTTTGAAGAACATTCCTCCACCCTACACTACTCTTTACATGTAAATTTTTTCGAAAAATTTAATTTTATTGAAAATGGTTCTAACGATTTTGCATATTTTTTGAGATATTTTTATGGCAAATGAAATGTATATCCTGAATTTTCTAATTATAGCCCATGTAGTCCTATTTACTCTGGATGAATTTTGCATAACTGGTAAACCGTGAGAGATAGACCAAATGTTACTATACAAAAAATGTATATCCTACTAAACACACAACTTATGTCTAATACATTTTTATAGAGTGAACCATTTCGGAGGTACTCCTTGTGATTTGTGTGAATTTTGGAGAACTTATACTTCTGTCAAATGGAACATCGTTATTCATTTTTATATGTTAGCCGCTCTAAGAGAACGGAATTTCAAAATCTTAGAAGATTTGACTATCGTTCAGTGTCTACTGTATTCCCATATTCTCCTTGTGCCTACAAGAAGATAAACAATAAGATAATTTCGGCAAATGTTTATCTCAACTAACAGGAAAGAAGATATAGGAATAAGAGTTTGTAGGCATGATTAGTACAGAGTAGAGAAGTCATGTGAGTGCAACACATCAGATTTTTATCTTTGAAACTATGCTGCATATTCCAGGTGAGTCAGCTGTTCCTTATTCTCGAGTTTTATGCAATCCGCATTTTACATTCCAACATGAAAACATCGACCCCATTACTAGGTTTTACCCGCGTATTTAACATGGATGTTTAACACTCGATGAAATTAGTGCTAATACAGATGTTATTACATAGGCTTTTAATATATTCGTAATTAGACAGCTGACGTTTGCACTTCTGCAAATGTTCACTGGAACCAGCGAGTATTACATGTTAAACGGAATGTTTACCTCACCTGTTTTTAGGTAGCTCAGTTGGAACGAGCGCAAGACTCCGAAGTAATCTGTTTGCTGTGAAGGTGGTTCGAATCACCTGCATGTACTAATTTTTTTATCGTGCAATCCTCACAATTTACAAATTATTATTCTGAAAACGGTTATTATATTCATTTTTATTGCTTTATTTATGTTTTATGGCATTGTTTGGTGTTTCTTTATTGGCGAACTACAATTAGGTAGCTGTTTAAGCATACCTATAGGTAGGTGCAATTGAAATAAGGATCATTTATACACAGGGTTGAACAGATCTACAAGCCACTGTAATACGCTGAGGAGGGGTTTCTGGGTTGTCTAGCTCCTCTGCATAAATGCGTTCTTTTAAATAACTCCAGAGAAAGAAGTCAAGGGGTATCAGTTCAGGTGATCTGGCAGGCCAGGGGACTGGTCCTTGTCTTCCTATCCAATGACCAGGATGTGCAGCATTCAAATGATTGCAGACGATCCTCGACCGATACGGAGGAGTGCCATCGTGTTGAAACCACATCGTCATTCGCTCCTGCAGTGGCACATTCCCTAATAATAAGGGGTGAGCTACAGAGGAATTCCAGGTAGTGTGCTCCTGTTACATTCCCCTCGAAGAATAATGGTTCAACAAGGTGGTCTCCCAAGATTCCACAACAGACATTTACACCCCACTGCTCTTAGACTGCTGCCTCCCTTACCCAATGAGGATTATCAACACTCCAATAGCGCATATTGTGACGATTTCCAGTTCCATTGTTGTGGAATCTTGATTCGTCAGAAAACAATATCCTGGATGCGAATCCCACATCGCTTACTACTCGCTCCAGCAACCATTCACAAAAGATCACTCGAGCTTCGAAATCTCTCCCGTGAAGTGCTTGGTGTAGGTGCAAACCATAAGAATGGAACTTATTAGTGTTAAATATTCGCACTACAGAAGACTGACTGATGTTCACCTCCTGTGCAGCTGCCCGTGTAATAGTATGCGGATTGTTCTGGGAGGCGTTCAAAACTGCTTCTGCATTAACACACGATGTTACTGGTGCGTGTCTATGAGGAGGCATTCTTGCAAGTGATGGTGTTACACGCAGACGCCTTTCAACATTCCGGAAGCTGTTTGCTGTTGGTTGTCGTCTATTCGGATATCTCTTCCGAGATATTTTCTCCGGTGTATTTGTTCTTACTTCACCGTAGATCAAAAGCATATCTACGTACTCGTCTGTCGAATACATAATGAAAGACTGGCACAAAATATTGTGCGACAGCATACGTGTGGAGAACGCAGGGGTCGGCATTCACAACACACTACATCATGCCAGTCCAATGGCGCAGAAGTCATTACACCTGTTCAATTACAAAATGCAGACAACCAAAAACGATTTACATTATAATGTCCTAAACGCTCAGGGACTTTATAATTAGATTATTGTGAATTCGGTTGCCAAGTTTTGACGAACATAAAAAAAAATATTTACACTACTGAGACTCGAACATATGACATTGGGTTTTAGCGCAGAAGACCCGTCACAATTGTATTCAGCTGTTTCGAGACTTTAGCCTTTTAAGACAATTTTAATCATTTTCTGGGCATTTTAATATTATTACTTAAATGGCAAATTAATCGAGATGCACGAGGCGTAGTTCACGCAAAAGTGCAAACAAACTGTTGTTTAATAATATGTCCGTTTTGACTGTACGGGTCCATGATGGATGGGGCGTGTCTCTAACTTTTTCGTAATTTTTGGCAGCCAACCCCTGCTCTAAGTATAGGAATCCACCATTTTCTAATTAGCTGACGTTGTTATTGTAGCCGTATGATAGGTCCAATTTTTCCGAGGCGTTTACTGAATTACGTTGCTATGTATACTCTAATAAAAAGTTTGTAAAATCGGCGGGAAACCGGAATTCGCTCTCAGTAAACGAGTGGTATGTTTTTGAGGTGTACTTTAGCGAGGAGTACGTTCTGTCCCTTAAACCGCTGTTGCTCTCAATTTTGCGCATTCCTCTCTTTAAGAACGTTAAGCAATACATTTTAGTAAGCGAAAAACTGGACTAAGGCGCACATGCCGTTAGATGGGTGGCCTACCTTACAAAAAAATAAGGCGCGGCTGATTCACCTGGTATAAAAATGACAAACGAGCAACCTCTACATGGTGTTTGTGGTTCAACCTGATGCAAACATTTGAAAGCAAAGGAAGATGAAAAAGAATACGATCGTAAAGAACATCTTCATCTTCCTTCTTCAATTTGATTGAGATGAAACCAATATTTATAAATTTAGCTAACCCAGAACTTCTAAGTTTCTTGATGTTGGAACACGAAATCCCAAAGAATCGCTGCATAATGTAATCTGGACTCGTATTCCAAACAATGTGCTTGCTGGGATGAGCACACTATGTTTTAGGGATTTTGAGGCAGCACATCATTCAACAGGAGAAACATTGGTAAGTAGCAAGCGATGAAGATGCTGGCAATGAAAGTTTGTTTTAATTGTACCTCTGCGATGAAAACCTTGGACTATATTGGATTAAAGAGATGAAAGAAAATGTTATAAGAAATCCACACAAAATCGATCCACACAGCAAAGAGAAAGCTGGGGGACCTGTACCAGCCAGCTTATGACGCAGGAAAGCATTAAGATATATTTTGAGATGTTTTCCCACTTTAAAAGCCAGTTCCCGAATACTACAATTTTTCACACTTAAGCACCTTTTCTCACCTCCCATAACAGGTAGAAGAATTAAATTTTTACCAGATATTTCCTACATATATTTGGCTATTTTCACATAGGGGTTTCTTAATAATTCTCTTTTTACAAAAATAAAAGCTATTCACTAAAATATTTAATGTTTTTTCTGTAGGATAAACTTTAAAAGTGATAAATATCTAGGAAACCATTCTAAAAATGCCCATGTTCACAAAAGCTTCCAAAAATGTGTGGTAAGAATTTCAGCTGTCTACACTTAGTAGTTATTGAGACAGGGTGAACCCTCTTAACTACTTCACCTATTATCCCTAGAATACTCATAATTAACAAGTTGTCTAAAAATGTCTGACAGAGTAATTTCAATCTTAATTCTCTGTGGCTTTATTCCGAACGTTCTCGTTTAGAGCACTTTAATTTAGCGCACACCGCTGGATGGAATTACTATATTTGTGCTCCGTGATATCTAGGAGAGAATTAGTATATTGCTTTGACGCCAGATGTGAATGCAGACAGTTTAGTGCATTTTGTAGGATTAAATAGGAAACAGAAGGTACTAGAACTTTCACTCTAAATCCAACATCTCACGCTATATAATCTTCGGGGCTTAACACAGACCTTCCAAGACCTTGAACCGCCAGTTCCCCATTTGTTCACCAGAGAGCGCTCCCGTTAACGACCAACAAAAGGAAATCGCGGGTTCGCGTCCCGCCCTGGGCATGGGGGTTTTGTAAATGTCTGTAACATGTGAGAATAAATATGGAGAAACCACCAGGAAAACAACAGAAATGTAGGGGGCGGGACGGAAGAGCGCATCTTGCCGCAACGATTCAGGCATGCTTTCCTGTCAAACAATGCAATTATAACCTGTTTACCCATAATTTGTAGTTCAGCTTCCTTTCGGGGCTATAACTGAAACCAGCAATATTCGGGATGATAAATGCATTGACATTTGTACACTTTGTTGTTTGTTTTTGGCTCTGATTCCTACACACAACACCTTTGTGAGTAATAAGAAATGATTATGAAATGAAAATACAAATTATAATGTATATGTACCATTTCTCAGAAAATAAATGGACCACGAAGTGTTTAACATAACGGGGAATACAGAAAATATTGTACACAATTTGCTACATTAGAGAGGGTAAAGAAAGCATATGTGACGACGACCGACGGCGACGCACAACAAAGCGAACTAAGGTCAGGCTGTCTCGCGCCACTGCTTGTGAATACGTGACCGACAACAATAGAGCGTGGCTGAGCAAAGCGTTTCGGGACTGTTCACGAAACTTCTGATCGCTGGCTTACTTGAAAAAGGTTCGAAAAAGGCGCATGTCTAGAAATATATGTGCTGCATCATTCTCTCCCAGAAAAAAGCTTTCCGGACGGCGAGACAGGGCAGTTTTTGTTGGTAAAAAGGAGAGTAGTCGTTCGTTCGTGAACAGGACAGCTGTCAGCAGTGTGTAAGATAGAGACAGTTTGGTATATGTCGTGTCGGAGGTAGTGTTGGAGTGAAGCAGTTTAGTGAGTGTTGAGTAGTTGTATCGTGACAGCCAGCTGTTTGTGAGACAGAGGGAGTAAAGAAAGATAGAAAATTATGTGTCAAGGTTACAAGAAGCCAGAACAGCTGTGAGTTGTAAGATTACGAAGATCTGTATTGTGTTAATGACGGTAAAAAGGAACTGTTTTGTGATTCAGGTTTCGAAGAAAAATAAAGTGACAGAAAAAGTAATTGGATTTCTTTGTCATTTGTTACACTGATATCAAGAGTGGAATTTGTCACACTGTCATGTTGTCACAATATACATGGGTTGATTTTTAAATAATGGCAACAATGCGGTAACAATACCGTGAAACGGAGCCAGGCAATATAATTTATACTAGAGGTAGTTTAGATACCCATCCTCCCTCAGAGCAAAAAACTCGTCCCCCCACTCCATGCACGTGTGCAGCAACAATAGCAATAATGCAGTTTTGAACAAGCTCTCGAGGAGTACAACCGCAATGATTTCGAAGTAAGATCAGAGGAGTTGGTAGGAAATTGAATGCCTTACCGCACAATAGCTAAGAGGGTCAAAGCCCTCAAATGCCTCAGAATGCGACAGACATGCCTCGTTCTGGTCATCCTGCAATACGGGAAGATGTGCAGAACATGAACGCGTTAGTGCTGGCGGATTGGTACGACACGATTCGTGAATTGGCCAACGATGCCCCATTGGCGACTTACTGATGTTGCGGAGCACTCTTGTACATTTTTGCAAAATAATCTATAAGCAGCTCTAAGAAGAAAATGAATCCTGAATAATCCACTCATCATTCTGCATAATAATCAGGCTTCGGACATGCATTTAGGATAGGTGCACTTCTAGTATAGCAACCGGTACGTTGTTTACAAGCGAGCGCTCAGGGCAGCGGTGTGAAGGTCGTAGTGCATAGACCTGTGTTACGTACTTTTGCGGACTGGCGTGCTTTAGTGAGCAGAGGTGGTCAAAGAGCTAGGGTGGACAAAAATGCACAGTATGCACAGTAGTGTCGACACAATGCATCATACCGCTTGATCTGGTTGTAATAGAAATAATATTTTAGCAAAGAAAATCTCAAGTTATAATGTCATCACATTCACTTGTGCAACGTTTTTTCCACACCAACTTAGCTACATCTAATGATGTATTACTAGAACAGGCAAGTTTAATAGTAGCCACCATATTCTTATGAGATGGTGGCTTTCTTAGCTTCATGAAAGGAAACAGCTGTTCACATGTGTAAGTGCTGGCAAACAGTGCCATAATTCGCGCTGCAAATTTATGAATAAGCGAATACTGTACACTGCTCAAAGATGTGTAAAAAGCAATTTACATACAGGTCTTTGAACGCATACCTTAATAGCGTTGTAATTCCTTGCTGCGTTCATGGTCACTGTCAGTTGTCTTTTGTACACTCCTTCCTAACACCCAGACCCACTGCTTAGCTCTACAGTTATGTGCTCCGCGTGCTCTTACGGCACATACGTGCTACCTGGCGCATATGCGCTCCGACTGACATCCCTAGGTTTGGATGAACGGCAGGTAGTGCTTGGGGAGGGAGAGGTAGCAGTGAAACCCTGTGCGCACGTAACTATTTTCCAGCCAAAGTGCAACGAAACAGCAACCACGTCCGAAGCCTAATGACAATGCAAGGGTGCATGCAGCAGTGGCTGTGACTGTTTTGTACAATCGTTGGCGCTGGGAAGTGTTTTATCACCATATTATTCTCCAGACCTAAGCCCCTGCGACCACAATCTCTTCTCTAAAATGAAAGAACCAGTTCATGGCATAAAAATAGTTGTCACTATTAAAAAATCAACCCATGTAAATTAGGATAACCATTTCATCGTGTACACATAGGACAAAAAGTAACTATATATTATATCCGTCGGTATCAGTGTGCGATTTACGCGGGGATGGGTCTGATTTTAAAAGTCTCATCTTAACCAGGTATGCTTATTTTCCTTTCACGGGATGTAAACTATATAACTTAAAATTTAATTTACATTCGTGGGGCTGTACAGAGAAAGTATTAATGCTCTATAACTTTGTTAATATTAAAGTGTTTGCCTATTAATTTTGCATAAGTTTTGGGTATTTAAACATTTCAAAACACTCCAAACTGAGTCGTCATTTTATTTCTGTCAATGTTGTTTTAATCTGCTACAATTCGACATCCGTTACTTATTTCCAACATGACAAGTAAATAGCACAGTCTGATTCCGTAAATACGTATTTCTAAAATGTGCTTTTAAGATATATCAAGAAAGTAATCACATATTATATGCAGGTAATTAGTAGAAAATATTGCCTGGAGGAAAGAGTTCATATTTAGCTGCTTGACTCAATGACATCTTGCGGAGGGGAACTTGGCACCTCGACCGAAAGGCGATCCTTTGTGCCTATGCTTCTGATGGGACACCCCCTGGAGGATAGTGAATGGATCCGAAGGGCGGCCGGAAAGTTGCCACGACAGATCAGAGGCCACGTATAAGCACTCCGGTGGAGGCTGGTTCAACCTGTTTCCTCTCCCAGCCCTTCGGATTCGTGGTCCCAAGGGGCGTGGGGCCTGTACCATCCCATGGGGGCCTCGAAAATCAGCAGGCTCGTCTTCCAATCTTGGGGACAAGATTTCCAGAGCGCATTTATTCCTCCTGCCGTCCTACTGCCGCGACGCTCGCCGATGCTTTCATCCCTGAAAGAGTCCTAACGGAATGAAGGGTGAAATGAAATGATTAATGTAACGAAATGGAGGGCCAGGAAATTCGAAGGTTATGGAAATCCTTCCCAGCATTCGCCTTACGACCCGGGGAAACCTTTGAAAAAATCCATGGTTCAGGAAGGTCGGCCACGGGGATCAAACCCACGACTCACTCAGACCACACTCCGCAGTGGTAAAAGCAAAAGTTGCACACTAATCTGCATGAACACACCAAGCTGGAAAATCACTGCTTTTAAATCATGTTTTTAAGTGTTGAGCAGATACCAAGGAAGATAACCTTGCAAAGGCGCACGACTACAGTCCCTATGGGGTCTGGATTTGTTGTTTCATGGTGTGTGGGACTGTGGTTTGAAGTGCGTCTTTGAGCATGTATGTAGATATGTGTGATATATATAGTCACAAAACGGAAATAACAGGAAAACAGACACAGTCACATGCAAGCATTATTAAGCTGATCCTTAATTGCATATAGTCGGGGATACAACGAAAATAAGAACAAATCTTACAGCCTAACGTAAATTAAAGACTGTCTAACTGGGTATTGTAAGACCTACAGTGTTGCACAAGCCCTAAAAGGGGAAAAAGGCATTAGTATATGACAAATGTAGTCCAGTAGTAAAATTGTTGATCTGGGTGACTCAGGCTGGTTAGATTGTGTTCGACAGACGATATCATATGGAACACTGACTATCAATAAACCGAACTGCATGTTGGAAATATCAACTTGTGTAAACCGCGCTACAATACGACGTAAGACTTAGACATATTCTGCTCTCCTAATGCGTTCAATCATGTTTTCCATTTGTGTTTTATTAGCTCTAATAGTTTGTTAATTATTATTGGAAATTTTGTGTTCACCCAAAAATGAATTTAAGTAGAGAATACTTCCAGGCTACGATTGTTTACGACCCTAAATTATCATTAACGTCCAGTGGCGAGGTGTGCATGTATCCACTGTTGCCAATTGGAAACACCATGGATTCATGAATAATGTTAGAATGTCAAACAATTCTGGCCAATGACCGTGTGTAAGGCTTAACTCTCGTCACCATTCAGTGTGCCCCTGAATTACTGTGATAGTTCGCCACTGCACTGGTCTTGTTCCGTTTCCACATCATTTCAGTGGACACACTAGACATGAGACCGTACTGTTATAGGGATAGTTGAGGGGGTTAGAGGGGAAATTCGGAAATATCATAGAACGGATTCTCTCTGCCTTACGGTTGCCATTCTTAGTTTTGGACACATGCAAGCCTTTTGCTAGATGAAATAAAGCGCACCAAACACCCCCGCCCTTCTGTTGTCCCTATATTGGGAGGGGATGTTACTGTTACTTTTTCTGTGGAAAGTGTACCTCAAAGGAAGCTCTTTAGTAATTGTCTAATAGCTAGTTACCTCGACTGCTGTTTTGAAGGTGAACGTGAAAATTATTGTGACAAGATACAAGTGCTAAATGATGAATCCGCAAAGTGCTTCAGCAGTTCGAAAACCTAATCGTGTGATTAAAAACTTGTTTGCAGTGACGTTTTCTGCGAGAAGTTTTAACTATAAACAATACATCATTAAACAAGGTAGGCCTACTCCTACTCCCACAAGTTTGGTCAAAGAATCAAAAAAAGAAAAATAGTAAGAGGATTCAAACATTGTTGGTATGAGGAGCTTAGTTGATTGTGTGGATGATTAAAAACAAATCGGCTTTATTGCTGGCCGTGTGTTTTGTTTTCCTCCGACAAGAACCCAAAGAATGGAGACGGGGTACATGAATTGGATAGCTTTAGGACATTGAAACGCAGGCTTGAGGTATCTTCTGTGTCCAGTGATATAACAGAGGCCGTGTCACACCCTATTATCACTGAAATTCAAAATGAAATACGCAAAACCAATTTTGTAGCTATTATGATAGAGGAAACCACTGATGTTTCGAATAAAGAGCACCTGTCCATTGTTTTGAGACATACGCCCCAGGGAATGAAAGTGTAGAACGATTTTTAAACTTGTTCGTTGTCATTGACGATAGTTCGGGTATTGCGTTCGCAAATATTGTTTTTCCACTTTTAGAAGGGTTTAAGTGCGGCAACAAGTTAGTTGCTCAAACATATAATGGTGCAGCAGTAATGGCTGGCCATCATAGAGGCCTGCAAAAATTAATAGGAGATAAATACCCACAAGCCATATTTATGCACTACTACGCCCACCGATTAAACCTAGTGCTGCAACGGTCTGTCCAGCATATTAAGGAGTGAAAGATGTTTTTTCAGACATTATCTGGTTTTGCAGCCTTCTTTACAAAATCGCCTAAAAGAACTGCGGCTCTGGATGAAATAATACGATGACGTATGCGTAATGTAGCTATTGCGCGTTGGATTTATGCTGGCAGGTTGGTGGAAATTATTTCTGCTACTTATCCTGATCTAGTAGCATTCTTTGGTGAAATGAGTGATAATGCAAAAGTATGGGGTGGTGAAACCGGAATGTGCGCAGAGGGATTTTATATGACCCTGCTCGAGTTCCACTTTACATTATTATTGAAGGCTTTTGCTTAAATTCTACCAAAAGCGATGTGAATCTATGCTCGCAAAATATTCAAGAATTCTGTCCGTTATTTAAGTCTTTGAGAAATGATTTTGAAAGAATATGGCATGACACTATGGATAGCGAATGCAATGTTTCTCTTCAAAAGAGACTGAGAATAGCAAATGTAGTTAATGAAGACACTACAGTTTCTTACCGTCGGCTGCACTGTGAGATCCTGGACGCTTCTATTATTCTTCTAAGCGAACGATTTTCGGAAGTAAATTCACACGAATTTCTGGCTTTGCTAGATTTTGAAAATGTGAAGGACTATTCACAAAACTTTCCAAATCGAGAATTTGAGACTTTATAATAACTTCTTAGATTTCTTAAAACTCAAAACCGAGCTTTCCGTCCTGTACTCGTCTCCAATAAGTGATGATAATAACTTGTTAAGCTTTTGTAACCACACTTCGAAGCACCAGGCTAGATTTGGCTTACCAGGAAACAGCAAAATTTGCGCAGCTAGTTTTGACTCTTCCTACGGCAAGTGTATTGGTGGAAAGAAGCTTGTCAGCTCTTAAACGAATCAAGACGTACCAAAGAAATGCTGTGTAACAGGAAAGGTTTTCTTTGTCGCTGATGTCCATCGAGAAGGCTCTTCTTACAAACTGATGGCCAGTTCGAACTTCTACGACGCAGTCATTGACATATTTGATGCCAAGTCAATCAACGATTCGATCACAAGTATAAATAGGGTAAAGCATGCACGCATTCTATAAATCTTGTTCAATGCCTTTAAACGAATGTAGATAATGCTGGACTGTAATAATAATAATAATAATAATAATAATAATAATAATAATAATAATAATAATAATAATAATAATAATAATAATAATAATAATAATAATAATAATAATAATAATAATAATAATAATAATAATAATAATAATAATAATAATAATAATAATAATAATAATAATAATAATAATAATAATAATAATAATAATAATAATAATAATAATAATAATAATAATAATAATAATAATAATAATAATAATAATAATAATAATAATAATAATAATAATAATAATAATAATAATAATAATAATAATATTAATAGTAATAGTAATAGTAATAATAATAATAATAATAATAATAATAATAATAATAATAATAATAATAATAATAATAATAATAATAATAATAATAATAATAATAATAATAATAATAATAATAATAATAATAATAATAATAATAATAATAATAACAGTAATAGTAATAGTAATAGTAATAGTAATAATAATAATAATAATAATAATAATAATAATAATAATAATAATAATAATAATAATAATAATAATAATAACAATAATAATAATAATAATAATAATAATAAGAACAACAATACTGATAATAATAATAATAATAATAATAATAATAATAATAATAATAATAATAATAATAATAATAATAATAATAATAATAATAATAATAATAATAATAATAATAATAATAATAATAATAATGATGATGATGATGATGATGATGATGATGATGATGATGATGATGATGATAATGATAATAGTAATAATATTATTGGCATATTTTTCGATCTCGAGAAGTCTTATGATACGTGCTGGCGAGCAGGGATTCTATTCCCTGTATAACTGGAACATACGTGGACGCCTACCGCTGTTCATTCAGTAGTTTATGAAAAACAGCTTTTTCCGAGTAAGGGTTGGCTCGGTTTTTCGAATTCTTTTGTTCAGGTGGACGGAGTACCTCAGGGTTCGGTACTAAGTGTCACGCTCTTTGCTATAGCAATTTATTCCATCTGGAAATATGTTCCACCTGAAGTTTCGCCATGCCTATTCGTAGACGACTTCGCTGTCTATTGCACTGCTCAGCGTACGGCGTTCTTACAACGGCGCCTGCAGCAATGTTTGGAGAACCTTAGAGAATGGAGCTCAAAAAATAGCCTCGTTTCTCAACTGAGAAGTCAATCTGCGTTTATTTCTGTTGCCGTAGGAGACTGTTACCACCTTCGCCGCGTTTCGGTTCAGATTTACTTCCCTTTGCAGATGAGACGCGTTTTCTGGGGTTGATTTTGGATAGGAAGCTTAGTTGGTCGTCGCATATAGCACAGCTAAGAGCACGATGTGACTGTTCCCTGAATATCATGCTAGTACTATATGGCAAATCGTGTGGAGCGGATCGGACAATTTTGTTGCGAATATATCGCGCACTGGTCCGATCCAAACTAGACTATGGTTGTATTGTTAATTCGTCAGCGCGACTATCTGTGATGAGAAGATTAGACGCGGTCCATATTAGGGGCATCCGCATGGCAATAGGTGCCTCTTCAACAAGTCCTGCCGTGAGCCTTTATGCCGAGTCCGCAGAACCTCCTCTGCAATATGGGTGTTAGATTGTGTTGGCAAATTACGGTTGTGCGCTTAGATGTATGCCTAAGCACCCAACGTTCTCTTCTTTTTTCACCACCACGCTAAGAGAACGATATAGGAAAATTACACTTAGTCCTAAGCCAGCGGGTTTTCGTTTCCAGCAGCTTCTAAGGAAGCTTGCAATTGAACTGCCTAGGATGTTTGCCAAGGTCGAGAAGCTCTACCCCATTTGGTTACCTGTCACGCGCCATGTAGATCTTGGGATGACCGTACACTGGAAGTCCACGATGCCTATTAGTAGTATTTGCACATGTTTTTTAGAATTTGTGTCAGGCTACACTGACCGACATTTTATTTACCCCGATGGATCCAAGAGCACCAGCGGTGTTAGATGTGCTTATGTTTATGGAGCCGAACCATATACATTCGGTTTTCCTAACAGCACTTACATTTTTACGGCAGAGCTCTATGCAATTTACCGAGCCGTTTTATATGTGCGCCGTCGCAAATTAGGTGACTACCTGATATTAATTGACACCCTAAGTGAACTTCAGAGCCTTCGTGAGCTGTACAACCCTCATCCTATTGTACAACGTATCCACGATGCCCTCTATGTTTTACACGCTTCTGGAGTTAGCGTGGTGTGTGTATGGGTTCCTGGTCACGTAGGTTTGCCTGGGAAAGAAATGGCGGATTTGATAGCAAAGACGCCAGCTACAGATCTCAGTATTACCATTTCATGTGTTACTTCGGAAGACTTTATGCTTGAAATGCGGAGAGTGGTGCTGTCGTGCTGGCAAGAAGAGTGGTCAGCTATACGCGGTAATAAGCTGAGAGAAGTAAAAGCACTTCCGATAAACTGGATAACCTCTTCTCGCATATGTCGTCGCGAGGAGATTAACTTGGCTCGGTTGCGAATAGGCCAGTGCAATTTTTCCCACGGATACCTATTTAAAAGGGACCCTGCTTCTCTTTGTCAGCTATGCGATCTTTTGTCAGCCCGTCACGTGCTGCTAGTGTTCATCTCTAGCGCACCTTCGAGACTCTCTGCAGCTGCCTACCAGACTTGCAGAGGTCTTGGCGGAGGACAAGATAGCGGTCGAAAGAATTTTTAGGTTTTTAGCGTAGTGCAACACGTTTTTGAGGATCTGAAGTTTTATATTACTAATTTTTTTATACTCTTTTGACATATTTATGGCTTTGTTTCAATTTTGGCTTTTGCTACTGTTTTGTGTATTTATATATTTGCTTTCTTTAGTAGTAATTTTATTTTTTATTGAAATTTATATCTGGCTATTTGCATGAACCGTTTTTAAGGGCGCTGATGACCACGAAGTTGAGCGCCCTTAATCCTACAACACCCACACCCTTGACCGACCGTATAGTTAACATGTGCGGAGCAATAATGCATACGGAAAATATTGATGCTTGCTCCCAGCGTGCCTCCAGCTAGATACTGTGATAGCAAGTATAAAGTATACAGAAACCATACATAATATACCCTAACATAGCATTAACATAACATAAATAAGTTAATATATTTCGTGCATAGGAATCACAAGATGTGACGTAATGATGGGAAAACATATAACGGAAAAGTGAATAATTGAGCTAAATATTAATGTGCAAGTTTGGTGCCTAAAAGTGTCAGTTTAAAACTACTATAAAAATAGAGATGAATAATGTACTTATATAAGTGTGAGCGAGGTTCAGCTGCACATAATTCCGTTGCACATGGTCAGTTTAGGAGGGATTGAACCTAACACTGCTATCATGTTCCGTACTCATCATCTGCGATTAAAGTCCTCTTTTTGCTCTGGGATTTACTGTATGTCCCCTGAATAAACCGCGTTTATGGATTTGGCTCCAGCTTTGGCCTTTATTTTGGGTAAGGATAGGATTTTGGTTTTCACCGTTTATGCAATAACCGACTGTGTTAATGTATACTTTGCCAAGCGAGATAGCTCCATTTGAACATGTGAGACTCGCATTCGGGAGGTCGTGGGTTCGATTCCTTGATAACCTTCCTGATTCATGGGTTTTTTTGGGGGTTTTCACGGGTCACCAGACGAATATTGGGAAGGATAATTACATTCCCTGAACTTCCCGTCCCTCCGATTCATTTCACCTTCCTTTAATCTGGTCTTTCAGGGATGGAAGGGTTGGCGATGGACGAGTTAGCGCTGCCGCGTGGGGGATTTGCGCATTGTAGCTGCTATTATCGACGGATGGGTGACCTTGTAGTTGCCAGCATACAGGGGGGGGGGCTGCTCTCGAAACCCATGTGGTTGGTGGTTGCTTGGCGAATCCTGGGTATCGAAATGAAGAATCTCCATCACAGGCTAGGAACCTTCACGTTGGCGGGCTACTTGTCCGGGTTCCCTCACGCTCGTAGAGCACTCCGATTCCATTCCTTCCTGCCATAGGTCTGACATAGAATAGTCAGCTTGGGTTCAGTGTGGAATCCCCTCCGTATGTACTCTATCTCTACCTCTTATATATATTTTACGCAACCATTTTTTGTCTAGTACAAGTATTACGATACGTTTCTTAGCTGTTCCCGAAGTTTGGCACGACTTATGTGATCGCAGAGTGGAACAAACACGACGTGCATCGTGCGTTATTATCGGTACACCTAAATTTAAATTTTGGCGATCAGCACTTTTGCTATACTAGCTATACTACAGAGTAATGTTATATGACATATGGTTGGCCAGTTTGGCTTCAGGACATTCAAATGATTGATAATTAATAAAAACATTGCTAAGCCGTTTGTATCACAATAGTTACGTGGTCATTCATTACATGATATCATCTCCGAAATCACCGAGTAAAATATCTTGTGGTAATTTCCAACAAATTTAAATGAGACAAATAACTGAAACTTGCGGTCCCAAATCGTGAGAAGGCGTTCAAGATAGAACAAGCAACGTCAGCACTGCGGAATCTCTGTGTGAGCCGGGTATGTTGCAGTGAGAGAATCAATTCTGAATTGCAGCTAATATGTATTATGACTAGAGCGAGGATAAATATCCCATCGCTTACAATGTTCGCGCGCTCGTACTATACACGCTCCGTGGTGACTGGCAGACGGAGTAGCACAGGAGTTCAGAACATGTAAACAAAAGGGCAGGGCTGTGTAAGAAGCTCTAGTCCATTTACATCAGTTCATATCGTCATCTATTCGTTCCTCAAAAACATTGTAGTGAACAATAATACATTTTTAAATTGTTCAAAAGTAAAACTTGTCATCTAAACAATGTTTATACTGTGTTTTCTCTTAACGTCACATGATGTAACGGGAGCAAACGTAAGATATTTTGCATTGTGTTCGTCATACGTAGATGACGTTTTGTCTAGATGTTGTAAACCAAGTTTTATATGAACCATTGTAGCGTAGCCAGGATCATTACATGATTTTACATGATCTATTTTGCACATGTGTTAAAAAAACTCCGATTGAAGTGACAAATGGTCGTGTTCTTTATTCTTTGATGCTGCAACAAGTGCTTTATGTTTTTGGTATTACAATGTTGCTTCAACAATTTCCGTTTCTCCTTGGAATCTCTAATTTGTGAATAACATAACTTACAGTGTATCGTATCGCCATTCAATACGAAATTATTTCTTCCAAATTCTTCCAATAACTTATTTAATTTACCATCACCTAAAGCTGAAGACATTATTCACCTCGTATGTAAACACGGATCGCACAGAAAATAAAACTCCCTATCTGTACGGTACAGCTGTCATACTGAACCACAGCACGCTGTTCACCCCTCAGTCCGAGGTAGCAGCGATGACGTCAAGCAAGCAATTCGCCGTGCAGTCAACCTGATTTCTTCTTCAGTGGATATATGTCCTCGCTCTAATTATGACGTTGTCCAGTTTTCACTTACGTTTTACTACAGTGCTCTTGTTTGACTTTCACTGTGACTTCACCTAGTTCCCACAGTCATCTCACTAAGTTAAGGTGATCTAGTTCAATTTTCCATATTTTTTCCTCTCCTTAGTGACGTAGCTGTGTAGTGAAATACGCGTGAAGAGCCTCTTTCTCGTATGATTCACTTTGAGAGTAATTAACACAAGACGTCTCTAATCTCTCGTGAAAGCAGCACTCGCAGTACGTCAATACTGTATACACAAACTCATAGAGCTGCATTTGATGTCACATTTGAGACGCATTCATCACAGCTTACTAACTGGTTCACTCGCGAACACGCTGGTGCTGAAATTCTTCACAGACTTACAGAATGTTCTAGAGGCGGGGCGAACAAAGTTCCAGAAACACCCCGCTGTCTCTCGATAAGCCTCTGGTGTTTGCGTTGGATGAAAGTCCTATCTCGGATTATGTGTTCCTCGGTTTGTCGATCGATTGGTGCCTTGTACCTTTAATGGAGGACCATAGCTGCATCATAATACAGGCTGTTAGGGATACAAGTGCAGATATTTTGACAAATGGTACGTTAATATGTATCCACTTCGGAATGTAAGTTGTTTTTTCTCTTCGTCCAAATTTTCCCACGAACTACTCACATATTTTACTACCTGATCTTTTTTGCATGGTCGTAACTGCGCTGCGAAATGAATAACCCCTGCGAGATAGTCGATATCTTGTTCTTCACACTTCAAAGCGTGACACACTGGCCTAGATCATGTGAGGTTATTGGCCTTGCAGGAAGCATTCAAACTCAGTTCCGATATAGCATTCGTTACCGCGTTACAGACATTAGTTCCACCCACCCTGCGTCATGTTTCCTGTGGCATGTCTTCTTGAAGGTGCTAACAACCTGAAAAAATACTTCTCTTAATAAGTAAATTATATAGTCCGGAAATGAAGCAAATATCGATGTAATATTGTTCATTACCCTGTCCTAAATCTCCAGAACTAATATCCGTATTTACACCATTTATATTTAAGTGGTTCAGATACATACTATGCAGTGACTTCCGTACACTTATAGAAGTATAGCAAATTCCCTCGTATCAGTCCAAACTTTCCATGGGTAGGCAACTTTATTCATTGGCTGTACTCTAAAATCGAACGTTGCATGGAAATTCCTGCAAGCTTGTAATTAATGAAGCAGTTGCTATTATCACAACGTTTCAGGGATGTATTTTGAAACTATTAAGATTAAACATTCATATTGTACACATAACTAGCTTACAAATATGTATCATATTAGACTTTGGGTGGAATTCAAGTACCCTTAGAACATTTCCTATGTTGTTATTCACCCATCCAAGAATAGCTGTTTCAAAATGTGTTCCAAATGTTAAATACTTTTCTGAAATTTCGATTATTGTTTTAAGAATGTAATAGAGTTATTTTAAATAAATTACTCCGAGACTATATAATCTGTTTTGAAACAAAGCAGTAAAAACTTGTTCTTCGTGGGACATTTTCAATATGGTAAGGTGCTATTAGAAAATAAAGTTTGGAAAATCGAGATAAAATAATACGGTTTGATCGAAATATTTTAACTAAATTTAATCATGAGAGAGGTTATCTTAAAACATTATTTCATGTGAAGTAGAAATAAATGTGCATATACGGTAATGCAAATACTGCGGTATTGGTATGATGATAGAATATGCACTTTAGGATATTAATTATTTTAAATAATACTTTAATGTTATAGGAATCCTAAAACCGAATAGAAGTATGGGGTTAAAATGTGCAAAGAAAAAAAAAGGCATCCTACGAAGACGAATTCCACATTTCGTAAGCCATAGAACCAAAGTCAGAAGTGTACTCTTTGAAAAACTTGTAAAATTCATATAGTATAGAATCAAGTGCTTTTGTAATTAACTCCACAAAGAGAATTATGTGTTTCAAAAAATAATAAAATAAAAAATAAGGGAAAGAAAAGCAGTGACCACGGGGATGAAATTTTATTACAATGGAAAATGTCAAGTGCCAAATTCAGGTACACTGCATTGAGCTCGATATACTTAAGATTATCGACAAGATGGCTCCGCGGTGGCGTGTGAGGCTCGTATTTGGGAGGTCCGCGGTTCCAGTCTCGCCAAGACCGTCGTGAGTCCTGGCAAATGTCGGGAAGGTGCTACAAGGGGTAGGAGTAGAACAGATGCGGAGGGAGGCTTCGACCTTAGAGATCTTCTGTATCTGTGTCCCGAAGGAATGTCCCCCGAGGGAAGATGAGGCGATAGGAGACAGGGGGCGACCAGACCACAGGAGCGCAGACACATCCGGGGATGGTAAATTGAGTCCCTTTTGAATATAACAAGGTAAATTGAGTCGCTCCTAAACTTTCAGGGTAGGTAAATTGAGTCCCTCGACCCGTAATTGTGACATAATTTCCCCTCCCATTTTGTGCAGACTTGGGAGTGTACAACCATTTATCAGGTTGGTGTGGTTAAAGATTACGTCACTCGTTCCTACGAGCAACTTGCAATAATTTTTTCATATAGGCAAAAATTTAAAAGAAATACCTTTCACAAAGCCAAATCTCAGTATGTCCTTAGTAAACTTTACCAGGTGCTTCCTTAAATGGTTTCTTTTTCCAATGTTTTGTTTGTCTTTTTCCCTGTACCCATCAGGTCTTCGACAAAGCAGCCCTCTAAGTCGTCTGGCTTTAAAAGAAATGTTTTAAAAATTTACCTTTTTCTGAGTTTGATTTGTGTTTCTTTGATAGGCCTAGGGTTTGTATTTACGCCACCAATTTTGTCCTAAATGGAAACGACACGGCTATGTCTATTGTCTTTACATTGGTGCATCATGACCTATATCCCCTGACGTCACAGTGCTGCGTTGCGATCAGTATAGTCACCCATAGCGGACTCAATTTACCACATGGATTAAAAATATTGGGACTCAACTTACCACTTACAGAATCGTAAACAACTAATTATGGACTCAATTTACCTAGCCCCGACACATCAGAGGGTAGGGTCCATACCTTTTTCCCAAAATATTATTGCATTTGGTGTATCATAAAAGATCCATACATCTAGGGTTGATGTTGCCAGTAGACGATATTACTGGGTGCAAAGTAAATTTCTGTTTTTCTTGCCTGCGTTCACAGAAAACAAATAAGAGCCCTTTTGACTCTCCACAGAATTAGCAGCTTACTGGAAAATGTGAACAAGACAAGTAATATATAAATCGAACAGTGGTGATTTATTATCAATTAAGAACTACTCCAAAGGTAAACGCACTGAAGAGCCTGCGCATCGAATGAAAGAAATGTAATTACGTTCAGAAAAGTATTTCTAAGTTGCATCAGAAGAATAGCATTCTCTCAATTCTACAGAGCTCGTTAATAAGATGCCACTACGATTGGGCCGCCACGGTTTTGCTGTTTCTTGCGTTTATTAAAATGTAATCTTTCAGAAGTGGTGGTACCGCCCAGTCTTTTCTCACTTGATTAAATGCAAGGAGATGGTGGCGACAAATGCCCACGCAATCGTTGCATCCTCGCGTGAAAATAGCCCTAAATGACGGTTTGGCATTTTGTTGACTAACGCAGCTTGCGTAAGACAGAGGAGAGACAAACGACCTCACGACAGTCGCCTGTTCCAGCCCATCTACCAGCATCGCTGGCCCGTTTTATTTCCATGTTCCGGTTCCCCTGAGATGTCGATTACGATGACATGGTGCGATATGATATCGATTTTGAAGCTTGGTCTGTTATTCGCAAGCACCATAAGAATGAACAGAAAAAAACGACAATCAGTCCTGGAAGGGAAGAGCAGCACTACAACAAGCTGATATCACATCTCATGAAGCACGTGTTTTTATTGGTGAAAGAAGAATAAGGTTTATATTATGTTGACAGCACCGAGCAAGTTGGCGACGCAGTAACGTGTGAGACTCGCATTCGGGAGGTCGAGAGTTTGATTCCCGTGGCCGATATTCCTGACCTAAAGGTTCTTCCAGGGTTTACCTGGGTCGGTAGGCATATGCTGAGAAGGATAATAACATCCCCAGATTTTCCTGTCCTTTCATTTCGCTTCATTAACCATTTTAATTCATCGTTCATCCCGTTGGTTCTCTCTGGATCACAAGTGTCAGCGAAGCCGTTAAGTGCAGATTGGCAGGGATGATATGCGCACAGGAACCCTTTCAGTCCCTCATCCATTGGATTCGCTAGCGTGACGGCATATGAGGCGTTGGACCTCGGCGGGGACCCCCAGAGGACCTCAAGACTTTGAGGTGTCGTCAAACCTGGGAAACCTTAGGGACCTCTGTCCATGTCCGTGCTGTTAGTCTGGTTCTGGCCGTCCGGTGTCTCCACTCACCTCATCCTTCCTTCTGGGGCTCATAGGCACAATAAGCCAGATTTCAGTGCCAAACCCCCTCAGTGTCTCTCCTATTCCTCCTTTATTGACAGCAACGTTTGAGTACGTTCAGTTGCGAATTTTAGAGGCACTAAGTGATTGCTAGACGAGCCAGACAGCTCCGTAGCAACGTCTTGAGGCTCGCATTTGGGAGATCCAGCGCTCGATTCTGGTTGGGCCGGCCGCTCTGATCATGTTCCTTTTTCGTGCTCTCCTCGGGTCCGTGCGTGAATTTTGGGGTGGTTCCCCTTCTACCACGAATTTCCTCTCTCTTACTTCTTTTCGTCTGCTTCAGGATAGAATCAGTTGCTACGTTGATGTAGAATGGTGGGATTGGCGCTGCAAATTGGTACCGCAAATTAAAACAAAAAGTTTGTGAAAATGCCCATAAGGAAAAATTCCTTCGCATCATAACTACGCATGGTAGCATACATCAGAACTAACACCTGAGTATCTGGATGACCTTCAGGTAGCACCATAGACTCCAAACCATGCAGTCCTGACCTAGCACCCTGTGACTTCTTTTTGCTTCCAAAAGTTAAAGATAAAATGCGTAGGATCACTTTATCGTCGCCGGATGAAGCAGAGGAGCATTCTAAAGGTCTGGTTTCTGAAGTGCATAAGGAAGAGTGGTATCATTTCACTCCAATGAAAAAGTTTATTAATACTGAAGGGGGATATTTTGATAAACAATAAGATAATATAAATGTTGGTTTTCTAAAATGTTTCGGTGTAACCCCCGCAGTTGCGCTTCGTTTATTTCCCGTAGTAGCGTATGCTTAAAGAACGGACGTGAGACCCTCACCAATGCTTTAAAGCAACAAAATATTGAAGGTGTTTTCAGATTCCGTACTATGCTGTTAGAGTTGTTTTACACCTGATAATTAATATTTTCATATTGGCCATATGCAGGCTGGGGCTGGCTCAGCGGTAGCTAACAGCACGGAGATACAAATATTCGTGGTTCAAGCTATGGCCATGTCCAGCAATTTTTTCAAAATTGATTTAAATTTCTATTGTGTCGTTTGATTTGACTCTTTTTTGATTACTCTACTGCATATAGTATGACAGAAGTAGGGAAGGTATTGTATTCCAGGCAGAACTCAAAGTCCAGATTTTGCGGAAATATGTGTTTCGAGGTCCCCTGAACCCATAAAAGGAATTTCTAGAAAAAATATGTGTACGTGTGGGTTTATTTATTTGTGTGTGTACGTGTGTACGAGCGTGCGTCAGTCTCTGGCCGGCAAGGGGAAAAAAAAAAAAAAAAAAAAAAAAGCCCGAAAAGCCGGTTGAATACCAAACTTGGTATATAAGTTCCAAGGATGTGACACGAATATTTCCAACAAAATCCCCCTACCTCAAACTGCGCTTTTCATGGGAAAAATGTCCAAAATTGTGATTTTCTAAAAAATTGTTGTAACCATTTTGATCAAGTACCACATGTTGAATATAAGTGCATATCTTGAATTTTTTTTGATTGTCTCCCAATACGCGCGTGAGTCCCAGTCCTTTGGCTGGGGTTTTACACTGTGCTCAATTATGGGAGACGACTCAGTAGCTTTAGATAAGGCCCTACGGTTCGTCACCAATACTGCATCCGCTGAGCAAGTTTAATTTGTTTTTTATTTCTCGGAGTTTTTTAGACTTTGAGCCTGTGATTATTTCCTATTTTAAAATTCGAATGTTTTAACTTTGTAGCATTCTATTTACTGTTTTTAACACTCACTTTTAACTTTATAGCCTTTAACCTTAGGATTTAGTGAGTTTATCCTGTTTTTTTTTTAAGTTTTGACTTCCGGCCCAAATTACCTAGTTGTCGACGGGCCCTTAAACTCCACTCACGCACTCACTCACTCACTCTCACTCAATCACTCTCACTGTCTCTCACCCACTCGCTCGCTTACTCTTTCACTCACTCATTCACTCGCTCACTCACTCAGCCTTTCATTCACTCTGTCACTTTTTCGCTCACTCACTCTTTCACTGATTCTTTCTCTCGTTCACTCTTTCAATCGCTTATTCTTTCACTCACTGACTCTTCCACTCTCACTCTATCACTTTCCCGCTCACTCACTCGCTCACTCCTCTGGCAATAGCCTCTGAAGTCCTCTTCATTCTGGATGACCTTTGCATAACTGTGAAACCGTAACTGATAGACAAAATCTTACTAAACAAAAAATATAGGCCTCGTTAAAGGACACAGGTTATATAAAATACATTGTTTTGTGTGGATAAATATTTTGGAGATGTTCCTTATTTTTGGTTTAAATTTTGTAATAAGCACTCATGATTTTCTCAAATAGGAAATTGTTTTTCGCTTTTTTTTAATGTTATGGCCATGGAGAGGGAATTAAATTTCAAAGCCATCACATAGCGACCAGTTCTTAAGAGATCTGATTACTGCTCAAGTTTACTGTGTTTGATTGCCATTGTCCCTATAAGGAATTATGTAATGAAACAATTTCTACATATCGATTAACATAAATTACATAGAAGCATTAACCTTTTTAGCAATAGGTTTTACAAGAGTGACTAGAGAAGTTTGTATGAGTGCATATATCAGATTATTTTATTAAGTATTACTTCTGCCGATATAAAGGGTTGCTCAGCTCGTTAAACCTAGCATTACCACGCCATATTCCATAACTCAGGTTACAAAGGGGGGGGGGTACTTTGTGACAAGCCTTACCGCCGAGCCGCTGCGTCCCCCACCTTGGCCCACTACAGGCGTCAATGGTGAGGTGCATAACTGGAGGGTGGTACGTGGTCAGCATCCCGATCCCTCCCGGCCAGTTATGCGGTCTTCACGACCTGGGGCCGCTACTTTTCCATCAAGTAGCCCCTCAATTGGTCCCCCCGGGACTAAGGAGACTGAGTGCACCCCGTGCCAGACCTCCCAGACGGGATAAAATCCCCATGCTGGTACCGGGGATCGAACCCGGGTCCTCCGCGCCAGAGGCAAGCGCTACCAACGGAGGTGGTCCATTAAATGTTATTACAAAGCTTATACTACCAATGGAAGTGACCACCGCTGGTAACAAAATATGTCAGCAGTTTTTGAAACAAATTTATTTTGAAATTGGGTATTACATCTTGTCATGTTTGTAAAGGTAATACTTAACATTGTTTAACTATTCCTTTTTTTACTTGTTTACATGAACCACATTATACCTACGAGGCAGTACTTTATGATGTGATTGAGAATAACTATTAAATGCATGCGTTTAATAATAATAAAACAGAGTTTAAAAAGTTACAGGAGGCGGGTTTGAAGTACCCTGCCCCCGCTGGTAATGCGAGGCTTAATATTTTATTACTGAATTATAGTTATGATATAAACAAAAGGAAAGCGAGAGAGTCCATATTAGAATATACTGCGTGTTCATTCCAAAGCATGTCACGAAGACATTGTTTTGGGTCATTTCTTTGAGTCATTTCTTTGAGTGAGTGTCAACTCTAAGGGGAAGCATTAACGTAATTCCCGTGTGACACAGAACTTGCCTAGGCATTTAATTCGAAGAGTAGTAATAAGGTAAGTACGTATAACATAGGTAGAATGAATAATGTACCCCGCAATCTTATATCTTTAAACGAGCAATTCTTGTACATACCAGGTGGCCCACCTTATCCGGCATCGGTGTAAGTAGATAACCCTTCGTACGTTAAAACAGTTGCCGAACTCCAGGGCGCGATTCTAGTCATAGACAGGCCAGTGGTGTGTTCTGTCTCTCAGCAAAGACATGAGGTGAGGGGCATTCGAACTAGCATGTTTAGTCTCACTTTATTTACATGATCTCTATTTTCCAAGTAATAAACTCACTCCTGTATATGGTTCTATAGTCTAACATAACACATTACAGATTGCGAAGTGCCAGCATGAGGGCACGTAATGTTTCGTTGGCATTTGTTCGCTTCTTATTAATGTTATTCTATTTTATTGTTGCTGTTATTATTATTATTATTATTATTATTATTATTATTATTATTATTATTATTATTATTATTATTATTATTATTATTATTATTATTATTATTATTATTATTATTATTATTATTATTATTATTATTATTATTATTATTATTATTATTATTATTATTATTATTATTATTATTATTATTATTATTATTATTATTGTTATTATTATTACTATTATTATTATTATTATTATTATTATTATTATTATTATTATTATTATTATTATTATTATTATTATTATTATTATTATTATTATTATTATTATTGTTATTATTATTATTATTATTATTATTATTATTATTATTATTATTATTATTATTATTATTATTATTATTATTATTATTATTATTATTATTATTATTATTATTATTATTATTATTATTATTATTATTATTATTATTATTATTATTATTATTATTATTATTATTATTATTATTATTATTATTATTATTATTATTATTATTATTATTATTATTATTATTATTTATTATTTATTATTATTACGAGGGCGTATGAAGGGCCGCTTAACCTACGGATCATTAGTGTCTTCAAAATCATTTGTAAGCTCCTCTAAGTATCCTACAGTTAAGATCGAAAACACCGATAGCGACCACAAGAAATGTTATTTGAACCAAAGAGTACAATTTTTATTTTGATCACACTGACCAACGTTATGGTCACAGGTTTTGGTGATCATTAAATTTGAATTTCTTATTAAATTTCTTAATTCTGGTATTTTGCATTGTTTCTTTTTCTACCTAGCAATGCTACCAACTTTACCGGTAATTCTACCATTGACTAAATCGTTTACATACTGTGCCAAAACTATCGAACCGTAGTTTTGGTACAGAGTAACCGTAGGTAGGATATATGCTGTACAGATTGTCAACCTTGGTACGACGCGACGTGGAAAATATCACGTTGAAGCAGAACGCCGTGTTTGTTAGGCAACTTCTCCGACACATTTGTCATACGCCTCTGCGGAAGATCTAGGCGGATCCAATTCTATTCTTAGCTGCTATAAGTGAGTATGTTATGGCTAAGGCCTGGCGGTTTAGCCCAAATAATATCAAGTTAATTGTGCATAAGGTATAGACTGCTATTTGGGTTAGTAAACAACTTGTGCTGCTTGTGGTAGGTCACGCTGCATTGGTTCCGGAGAGCAGAGAGGGAATAAACCTTGAGTGAAAACAAATCATGAGTAGGCGAGAACGTCGAAAACAGATGCACTATTCGCAGATTATGGCGGCGAGTATCTCTCCTCTGGTGGCCGGAATATTAATTGTAAGCTGTGTGCAACCAACAAAAGGGGCTACTACCATAAATGTATTGAGCAACATTTCGCAACTACGAAGTGTTAGATTACGTAAACAAAAAAGAAGGGAGGAAAATATTTTTTCAACGTCTAGCTTTAATTCAGACGGACAAAATGCCCATCGTCCTGTAATGCACAGTATGATGGTGGATTCAAATGTCCCCTTCTGGAAACTGCCAAAATCGCTAATTCACGCTAATTCATTCATATGTCCCCTTCTGGAAACTGCCAAAATCGCTAATTCACGCTAATTCATTCATATGTCCCCTTCTGGAAACTGCCAAAATCGCTAATTCACGCTAATTCATTCATATGTCCCCTTCTGGAAACTGCCAAAATCGCTAATTCAAGCAGTTTCTAAAATATTACAAGTTATTCTTCCCTTTGAACCATTTAAGACGAACGAGAAGGTTCTAGAGAAATGTTACCTCACATTAAAAAAAAAAAAAAAAAAAAAAAAAAAACAACAGCATCACTTCAACTTAATTCAAAGTTGCCCCAAAGATGCGGTGTAGCAAGAAGCCTTTCCCTACACAGATCTTGCAAGCTTAAAATGTATATTGTTACTATTAATTAAAACAAGTATATACACATATATAATGTATTGTATGAGTGAATTATCTTTTCATTTATTGTACGCAATGTTAATATTGATGCTTATTTTATGTATGTTTATATTCATATTACTGGAAATATATTTTGTTTCTATAATTTATGAATAAATGTGTAATATGTTCTATGACGCCGTGTTCATCATTTCACTAGGTTTAGTAGGTCGCCGATGCCCTTGACCTTGGTTTTATATATTGCGACTCAAACCACTCCAATATATTTACTAGACACAGGTAGCATATAACCCCACCATTACTAACCTGTCGGAATATCTTTGTGCCTAGACCTCCGGGTGTTTATCAAAACACTCATTGAAATAAACATCCTTGTAACAATGCTTTTTCAGCGTTTGCGTAAATTATATAAATAATGGCGTCTGTCAAACTATAGACTTTCTTTATACCTTTATGTATCTTCGCCCCTCGGCTCTGGAAATTTCCTCAACACATAGATTTAAATTCGATTCGCTCGCAATTACATCCACGTGTAGAAGACGATAGCTTAGAGGACTTACATGCCGAAAACAGAAGTCACCTTGAAATTTTTCAAATCTGATGCTTAATTTGCAAACGTTTATTCATTATACATTTTACCATAGGCTGAGAAATCAGCTGCGAGCATAACTTGTTAAATAATTTTACCCGTCTTAGGGCTTTTACACCTCCGAATGACAAAATGTTGAGTACACACGAAACCTTTAATCTAATTTACCCCATTCTATTGTATCGATGTTACTATCGATTAGTATCGTATTATACTACTTATATATTAGTATAGTATTGTATCGACTCTACAAGGTATTTTGTTTAGAAAAATCATAGGGATTAAGCTGGAGGTTAAAATACATACAAGTTTTATATTCGTAAGTTCCTCATGCACTTCTTGCACATATGACTCTATTGAGACAGTCTTTTGACACAAAAAGATAGTGCAAAGTAAAGTTTGAATGCCGGTTATAAGTTATAACAATTTTATCCAACTTACCTCGTCTTCTTGAGAAGTTGCAAGTTCAGGTTCGTTTTCCTCTAATTTGGAAAGAAGTTTATCCTGAAACAAAACAACAGTTCCAGATAAGATGCGGATAAATCAAATGGCAATAGCCTGAAAATTTGTTGTAAGATTATGTAACATTTAATTATTAATGTAATGCAGTAGGGATTCGAATAGTGATATTTTCTCGCTTTAAGCTCCTCCTTATAGCAGATCTGATTGTGTATTTCAGAATGAATATGGGAAAACGTGCAAAGACAATTGAGCGTATAAAGTTAGTGGATCTATGTATCGTTTCTCACATTGCTCCTTATATTTCTACAATTACAGTGTATATCTAATACATTATGAATTGGGATTTTTATTGCACCATAAAATTTACAATATAATTTTTAAAAGTATGCTTGAATGAAATTATATTAGCAATGATATTTCACTCAATAGCACCGTAAGAGTTAGCTTTTCTGTCTTAAGTCCTCAAATCTCCTTATCTCCCATGTGTCACCTAAATATCGCTCGGAATTTCACTTGTTCAAACGAGGAACCCAGTTCCCATAACATGCATTTCATGTAGTTTATTTATTGATGGAAGTGAGCTTTCACGTCGGAAGTAGGCCTTTGGTTCAAGAAATTAGTTTTCATAGCCTTTTGTTTGTTATTGTCGATAATGCTTTTTGGATCAACTTCCCCTTCATACTGTCATAATAGGAAATTGAATTTCCTGCATATAGTTGTGGTATTCTATCCTACCTGCCTGTTTTGTCTATCTTACACCATGTATATGCATGAGGTATATTAAATCATCTAATTTTTTATATATTGGTATTGAAGACGTGGAATATAATCACATTTGAGAGTTGAACTTTACCATTTAATTGTTAACTTGGTGTTTGCTTTCTTTTTATTTACTAACATTTACTTACATCTTAATTCATGCCGCAGCAAAGTATGAACTGCAAGTTATTAATTCTTTTAAGGCTAATAACTAAATGTGGATAATCGTTCGCCAGTTCACCCTAATGCTAATGTTGGTGACTCTGCTACTGTTGTAATTTTATGTTCGGGTAAGTACTATTTCTATTATTCACTGTCGTAGGAAATACAATGTGCAATAAACATGCTTTAAGTATACTGGAGATTCCTGGAAGTAGGAAACACTCGATTTCGTCTCAAACTCCTCCTCATTCTCCAATGATGTACTTAATGCTTTTGTATCGCAACACATTATTATGAATACTTTTTTGTAACTCATTGATCTTGTATTTACAAAAATAACGGTAGTGTTTGTGCATAGTGTTTAGATGTTAAGTCGTTAGGTACTGTACTTTTAGATAAACCAGCAATGATTTGATAGCGCCAGTAAAAGTTTGAAACAAAAACCCTACATAATTGTTTGAAATTAAGTTATGAAGTTATTTTGCGCCAAAACGACAAAATCAAATAGATTCTTCTCAATTTATTCTTCTTCTAAACGTTTGCACAACAACTCAGTACTCTTCTACTGACGTTAACAAAGTCTCAGTCTTTCGTGATATAACTTGCAACTGTTTTCTTCTCGTAGCATTGACTAAGTCCTTTCACTGTCTTTCTGCACCTTCTCTATCTCTCATACACTAACTCTGACGATAGTCACTCGACACTCGTTAAAACTTCTTCACTTCGACGCGACGTTTCACGACGACAGTACCACATACAGCTGTCTCGCCCTCACTGACACACTAACCGACCCATGTCTGTACCTGTAACTCTCTGCTGTTTCCTCGGCTCCTTATATAGCGAGGATGACGTAACATGGACCTTTCTCGACTTCCACAAACAAGCTGGCTGCCAGACACTTTTCGAGTCACCTGAAGAAAGCCCATTTTTGTTCTGCCGCTCTGATTGTGTTTGCTCGCGTGATGGTGTGGAGAAGCCTGATGATGAGCGCCTTTGACACGCGCCAAGTCCATTGTTGTTAGTCACATATATACAAGCAGTCACTCTTTTGCTTGCTTGCCGGTATGTGATGTGAAGTAGCTTAGCCCGACCGTCTTTTGTTGTGTGCCATGCCCGGCGTCACAATACTATGTCACAGGCTTTCGGAGACTGTGTGAAGGTGAATTGTGCATTTGTACGAGTTATATGGGACATCTTAAATGGAACAAGTCAATGCTACTAACACAAATTCTAGTAGTAAAACATAATTAGTTTCCTTTTATCCAGAGCGTTTTAAACGCTATTTTAAACCATACCATCACTAAAACTGAGGGTATACAACATAAATTCAATTTTAGATTAGACTGAGAAACTGTTTTTTAGGTGAGTACGTATGGAAGAGGTCAAGTTAAATTACTTTATCTGGATAAGGCCGCTCAGAGTGGGAATGAATAGAAAAAGGCCTTGAACTCTGTTCCTCTTCTATACCATTCTAGCGTTTCCCTTCAGCTTATTTCACCCTAACAGTAACACCAAATGTGAAGTGTTGCCATCAGAGCTTTTGGAGACGAAAATATACTCTGATGAAAACGTTTGCTCTAATGTAGCATATAACCGTTGCAAAACCACGCCAAATAAAACGAGATAACCAAATCGAGAAGAACGGAAATATATTTTGTTGTAATAAATTGATGTTACGGTTCCTCTTCAGTTTATATTTACTGTGAAGGTGTCTCGTATTCGTTAACACGTGACCAAAATTATTTTAAAGCCTTAATTGAACGGAAATGTCTTTTTTCTTATTATTCTATTTTTCTTGGTGTTCCCTTTTCAGTTGGATATATCTGTAAATTATAGAGTGGTATTAGTTCTCATTACGTTACACTAACCTAAGTCTCAGATTTATATGACCAGGAGTAGTTTGCTACCAAATTGATTAAAGCCTTGTTTCAAAAACAAATGTTTATTTTAAAAATAGATATAAATACCTCCCTTTTTACATAGTGCACACGTATACAATGTAATAGATGCGATTCTTTAAGTCTAAACCCGTCCGGTGCATGCGTCTCTATCATTTTAACGGTACACCTTTTGCTTTTGCACGTCATCGCGAGAAACAATTGAACAGTGGTATCACTTTGAAAAAGTGTTGAAAATTGTACAAAAATGACGGATATACCGGAAATTGCTGTGCCACAAACGAGTTATCTGAATAAGCTCTGAATTTTAAAGAGCTCTTAAGTTTTTTTTGTAGTGTTGTCGTCTATCTCTCGTAGTTTACATGTCAGATCAATTCCTTCTGCATAAAAACGACCTTGCAGGCTATTTACAGAAAATTGAAGATATTGGATCAAACGAAAGCACCAGTTGCTGTCAAACACACTTTATTTATCACACGGTTGCTTAACTTAGCGTACAAATTACACTGGAGACACCATTGCACACACTCAGAACAAAACGCAACTGATCGTCAAATCGAATCAACTGAACTGCTAAGTCCCTGTCTACGGCACTAGACTGGACCCTCACAATGAAAAAAAGTTCATTCTCAAGGCACTCAACTCGAATGACAGCGACTCATTGGCGGGCGCTTGTCAGATCCTTATACGAGCCCGGATAGAAAGTCAATGTTCTAGAAAGCGAAGCTACTGAAAATCGGCAAAAGGATTCTTCGGGGGCTAAAAGGGATATACAAATGCCATTGTTCTACTAAAGAAGAGCCATTAGCTTCATCTAAGTCCAAATAGCCAGAAGGAGTTCCAGTTCTAAACATCTACAGAAAGTGATAACACCATGCAAGAGCTCACAATGATTCGTGCTGTTGAGCTTAGGCGAGCGAGTGACATTTCTCTGCCTGTTCGAGAGCAGAAGATCAACATTTCCAGCATCTATAATGAGGCAAGTTTTTAGCGTGCCTCTGACAGCAACATTTTCCCGGCGACTCTTGGTTCTCTGGCGCAGTGAAGAGAGCCGGCGGAACAGGTTAGCATATGTATTAAAGATCCTATATATGGCATTTGAATCAAAACCTTTATAGCCATTTTTATTACATAAAAACATTTAAACAAATTTCCAAGTAAAGTGTAGTTTGGGAAGTGAAGATTTTCGTTAAAATCTTCGTGTTGCATTTAGGGAGACATACTGATCCTAAATGCAAAGTTTGGGATGTATCAGAGTTTTCATTTTCGAGTTGTTCTGTTCTCTCACATACACACGTCTTTCTGTCTGTCCATTACGGTAGGGATTTCGGCACATCAGCTGAGGACTTATTATGCGTCAGACTCCGGGAGGAAGGATGAGATGAAAGTACCCTAAAGGAGGCCAAAACTCATCGCAGGCGTAACTACAACCACGGTGGGTTCTTAATAGGTGCAGGGAAATTCTTGAGCCCGACGGAGTTCCAGGTCGCCAAAGAGAACCAGCCAGGTCCAGCTGATGTATCAGTCCTCCTGGAAGAGTGGTCAGTTAACCACAGAGCCTCCTTCCAGCCGAGCAGCGTATTTTCAGAGCGCAAGCACCACCATAGCGCAGCCCAACAGTGATCTCGCTGACTCATACAATCTGGAAAGACTGGACACAGAGAGAATGAAAAGAAAGAAAGTGAAACCGTGGATGTAAGGTAAATATCCTTCCCAGCATACGCCTGAGTGACCTGGGAAAACCCTCGAAAAAACCCGAGGTCAGGAAGGTCGGCTGCGGGAATCGAATCCGCGACCTCCCGAATGTGGGCCACATACGTTACCGCCTGAGCAATCCCGCTCGGTCTCACACACACGTACACGCAGAGCTTCATCTAAATGCGTCTTTTTATTCAAAGTGTGTCATAGCATTCATTTCCAGTGAGTTTCGACATAGAATACAATAATACAATACTTTCTCTTACCTAGTTCGCAGAAAGTGTAAACCATAACGAAAGAGTGTTGCGATAATAACTACTATGTTTACTGACCTCGTCACATAATTCTCAACTTTCCACAATGTGATTTTCTGCTGCTGGGAGCATTAGTCTCTCTAAACTTGCGAGCTAAATATTCACAGGTGAATTTGGCTTGGGATAATGGTCCACAGATTCGACATTACTAGGGCACACGAAGCTAGAATATCTACGGTACAGAACACCGTTTATGTTCATGAATAGGTTAGGATCCTGCCCGCACACCAAAGGTGATACGTGTCGATATGGTGATGTCACAATCGATATTGCAAGCGGTGATTTGACCGTAATTTAAAGGCGGATATAGCGGAGTATGTAGTCATGACACTAGGATGATAAATGACGGCCATTAGCTAACGGAGACGGCCCAAGTAAATTGGAATGAGAGAACTAGCAAGTGAACGGAAATCCGAGGGATAAGGATAGAGACAACACGGACACTTCCTGGAAATGCAGAATTTTGAGAGAATTATTGGTGTGCTGATGCAGTCACAAAAAATATGTGCTAACTGTTGTGACACTTAAGGAAAATGTGGTAAATCTTCAAATTCTTCGGTGGTTTAAATTTGTAGCAACGCAACTATACTACCTTCAGTGCTTTCTTAGAGCAAGAGTGTTAGTGAGTGTGTGGTTTAAGGGCCCGGCGATGACTAGGTCAAATGGACCCGAAGTGAAAAGATAAAATGGGAAAACTAAGAAGCTAAGACACATTCTAAAAAGCTAAAACATTAGAAGTGTGAATTGCTCGTAAGCTACCAGAGCTTAGGAGTCAAAAGTGAAAGTTGAAACAATTAAAAGATTAAAAGGTGAAATGCAAAAACCGAAAGAGTTAAAAGGCTAAAAAGGTGAAACAAACGAACAACGCCACACCTTAAAAGGCTAAAATGCTCCGAAACATAAAATCCAAGATAAACTTGCTTAGAAAACATAATATTGGCGACAAATCGCAGTGCAACGACTGCGCCATCGCTCAGAATTAAGCGCAGAGTAAAACCCAGGCCAAGGAACTGGCGCTCTTGATCATATCACGAGCAATCAAGCAAAACGTTGTACACAGAGAACTATACGTCGCACGTCGGACGAATAGGTGCCGGGTCAACACGCTTTTAGTGCAAGGGAAGGGGCGTAATTGCCACTTGCTTGGATATGCTGAGGCGCAACAAATGTTTTCTAACTTCATGCCGAAACCTACCTAAAAGTATAGGTTACAGAAGGTGTTTGTTATAGTCGGTCACAGAGAAAAGAAAGAAAGAAAGGTAATTGCTTCCGCCTAACCAGTCTGACCACTCAGTTAAACTACACGGAAGGTATATAGTATCAAATAACTGGCTAGACTGACAGCCCTGGTTGACTGTTGGAATATTGCAGTTAGAGTGAGAGTGGGAAGTGAGTTGTGCAAACTATAGTTTGATACACATACAGCCATCAGTATTGTATACTGTCTTGCTGTTAGAGGCATCTGGCTTAAATTTAGCAATTTTCTAGAGGCGGCGCCGTAGCCCAGTGGTTAGAACGTTCGCCTATCACCAAGCCGACCCGAGTTCTATCCCAGGCACCCTCATGTGGTATTTTAGGTGGACGAAGTGGCGTCTAGGCAGGTTTTCCCGGGTTCTCCGGTTTCCCCAGCCACTCATTCCACCATCTGCTACAATCACCTTTCCATTCACACATTTCGTCTGCGTTTTGTATCATCCATTTCCTCACTCTCATACCTAGTGCTGGGTTGACCACCCGCTTCCAGGTCTTCACTCTGTCCGGTCCATAAGTTCGTCTGCTTCCCGACAGGCATCTAACCCTTGGCACAGGTTTGCAAGTCCTAGGGGGTGTCAGTTCTCCATACGGGAAGGATAATCAGATAAGCAATCTTCTTGTACGACATGGTACCTCCCAAAGGAATTTCAAGGGAAGGCTCAGCTTGAGGAATTCTTTACTCCCCTTATAAGTATATATCGTTTCAAATCTTTGTCTTTCTCCTTCCTTCTCTCCCTCTCTCTCCCTCCCTCTCTGTGACCCTGTACGATTTTCTGTGCGTATGTGTGTACGCGCAATGTGTATAATGTCACTCGCGAAATCGTAAAATATAGCAAACAATTAAACATGTTAATATTTATTGTATAACCCAATCAACATCCTTTCGTTCCACAAATAATACGTTTATTTATATTCGCTAAACAGCGCCATGTGCAACGAGGTGGAACGTTCTCATGTTCAGATTGAACGCCTTACTTGCTAAGCAACCTCTCCGACTAACTAGTCATATGTCTTTGCGGAAGTACTAGGTGGGTGGAATTCTAGGTTCAACGGCTACAGAAGTGAGGACACCCTGAAATGAACACCCGGTACCAGTGATTCTGTTTACCAACCGTTTTACGTTGGCGTGTCGTAGGAGGCTGCGTTGCCAGTACCGCCTTGGGAGGCGCATTTATTTCAGTGTATGCGTAAAACACCTACAGGAAAATGTAGGGAAATTCATATTTTCAAGTTAACTTAGGGACTAAGAAGAAAGAAAGAAGATAGGAAGTGAGGGAAGAAAGACACACAGATAAAAGACAACCTATTCATGACATGGACTATTCCCCACCATTCCTGAGTTTCAGCAAAAGAGCATATCGGATAGGATTGCTCCCTCATCTCAATGTACATATCTCCTTTCACTTTCTGTAAGTAGTATGAAATAACAATTTCAGAATGCATTGTGTCGTAGCTTTTGTAAAATATCTTACATTTAATGCTAATCTGCATAATACACTTACAATGAATTTAATCTTCATAAACTCTTATTTGTTAACAATACTTATATTTTCTACGTTAGATTTCAGTTGTACTCTTTCAATATATTTGAAACTGCGGTCGCCAAACCAGAATTCCAGTTCAGGAAAACGAAAATATCAAAATGTTTAAGGAAGACAGTTGCGTCCTACCAAAACTACGGTTCCTTATTTATGGTACATTACATAAATGACGTAGTAAATGGTAGGGATACCAATAGTATTGGTGGCATTAGTAGTTAAAAGAAACATAATACAAAATAAAACGAATTAAGATGAGAGATTCTAACATATCGCAATGATCACCAAAAGCTGTGATTATAAGTCTGGTCACTGTGTTCAAAATAAGAATTGCACTTTTCGGTTAAAAATAGAATTACTCATGATCACTATCAGTGTCTTCGATCTGAACTATGGTATACTTACAGGGGCTTCTAAATGTGTTTGAAGACACTAATTTTCCGTAGGCTGAGCGGCCCTTTATATACCCTCTCTGCTTCGAGAAGGTTCAAAGTTTCAGAGCAATCCACTAAACATGTACAAAACACGTAAACAACACAATCGATATGAGTTAGCGGCCGATCGTTGTGGAACACACCTAAGGTACAAGTAATGTGAGTAGTCTCATAACTGACCAATTCTACACGGAAAACTATAGTTGTCTACATCTGTTTATGACGGCAGTTTTTCAATTATATTTAGGAATCTTAGGGAAAGTTAAATCCTAATCCTACGACTCAGAATGTGTGTGTGTGTGTGTGTGTGTGTGTGTGTGTGTGTGTGTGTGTGTGTGTGTGTGTGTGTGTGTGTGTGTGTGTGTGAGTGTGTGTGTGTGTGTGTGTGTGTGTGTGTGTGTGTGTGCGCACACGCTTTTTCAATGTTTAAAATGAGGTTACCACCTTTAATTTTATTTCAGTTAATGGGAGTTCTACTTGTGACTGTGTAAATATTAATAACAAACCGGTTTAATTTCCTCTATTTAGCTATTCTTTTACACTGTGAACAAATTGTGTCTTATAAAGGGGTAGAGTGAGCCTGAAAAATTCAGTGGCGGTATTGGAAGATCCGTGAACCTTTACAACCTTGTCCTACACACGGTTAATGTGGAAGAACAATTAAATTAAAATTGAGTCTTATTTTTATTTATTTGTGCACTGTGTGAATACAGCAGGCTTTTCCAATTACAATGTTCACTTAATAAAATAGAATAACCTTTAAACTACTGTCTTATGTTAGGGCTTTGTACTTAAACACATTTACGTTGGTTATACTACATTTTATAGTACTTAAAATGCAAATGTTGTATACACGCAGACAGACACACACACACATGGCTTTAGTTTAAGTAGCTATATTACATTGTTTAGGATTGAATATATTACGGTATAAAATATTTATTTCACTATTTTATTTATTGCCAAATATATATTTGGCGTAATTTATTGTAAGGATGTCCTATTTTGGCAGCCTTTTGGTATCGTTTGCTAGTTTTTAAGAGTGATATTTAAAACTTAATATAGAAACATAAGTACTGTGACTTCGGCTGTTTTTGGACTGTCACTTCACTCAGTTCTCGCTGTCCCTAATGCCCCAGTTCAATTTTGGCCGATAGTTGACTTAGCTCACTCAGGTACTTCAGCAATGTGAAGTAGTTGCTCACCATCACGTCACGTTCTCCCATTACGTAGTGGCGCGGCGTAACGAAATGCGCCCGGCGTAACCCCTTCTTGAGGACGGTTCACTTTCCTGGGAATCTAACACAAGAAGTCTCGAATCCTGTGCAGTAATAGCACTCACCGAACTTCCCCACAGTCGTCACCAGCTCGCTCGGAGAAAAGTGCTTCTCGTCGCACGAGCTCACTCATTCACTCCTCGAGACTCACTTCGCCGGACCTTCTTACCGCCAGAATTCCTCACTCTCGAACACTGCAAGACTGACTTGCTTCGCGAGAGCACTCGCTTATATACCCAGAATGTTCGAGATATCAAAACATCCGGAAGGTTCTAGTTCTCTGACGACAACGCTTATCGGGTTTATGCTGGGTGAGCGCGCACCTTATCTTGTTTACCGTTCAGACTGCCCGGCGCCGAACTTCCGATAACCTTGCGCAATAGCCGTTGCGTCACAGTATCTTGTGCTTTTATGGTGAATGAGCTATCCATTGAACACAATTTATCCTGTTCCATGCCGTATAGGATTAGTAGGTATACAGCTTTCTGGCCCATACCAGTGAAAGTCTGATTTCAAGATGATTCTTAGTTTCTGGTTTTGTGAAATTGAGCTTTGTGTTTTGAGTGTGCAAAGAGGCATAGATAAAGAAATAACATGGAAATTACATTAAATAATGTGTAAGTTTTAAGTTAGAACATGGATGTCACAAGACATGAATAGAAACGAGAAATATACTGTTTAAGATTCACACAAACACGTACTTTAAATACTTCAGAAAAAGAAGAGGATATTCGCTAGCAGATATGTAAATTTCTGTGGCCGTTATGCAGCTGATAATTGAATATCGGAAAAGGTTTATTGGTATTTGATTCTGTCCATAGAAAACTGCACCGCTAGATATCGTCGTTATTTGAAGCTCGCTAGAGAATTGATCGGACTCCTTTGAATTGCTGCCTCTGTACCAATTGTTTTCTCTATAATTGCTAGTTTGCTACACATACACCGCAATAGATATCGTTTCTTCCTTTTATGACAGTAATAATCTGCATTTGAGTTCAGATAGATCATAAAGGGAGCGGAGATATGCACGATTGCGATACACGTAGATAGCAGTGAAGCTGGTGAAGGAATGAAGATGTATAATTAAAATCAGTATCTCCTTAAAATCAGACGATAGGAATGAAAATTTCAGCCGAAGAGGCCAGGAATGTTTCATTGCATATGGACACCGTTTTCAAAACAACTTAAGAAGATTTGTACTCATTACAGTATATGATACTATCATTAATGAATAACTAACTCGAGAGCTTTAGAACGGAAACTCCCCAACGCAATAGACAGTGCGGGCAGCACGCTTACGTGCGATTCCGTGGCTCCGCAATATAACGAACGCACTGTACTGATGCTGTTAAAACGATGTGGTTATTTAATGGCAATGGGACATTGCAACAAAATCGTAGCTGTTGCCGATGACCTGGGGTTCTTGTGTAGCTTTTATATTCCACTAAAACTGACAGAGGCTTGTCGCATTTAAAAGTACACCAGTGATCTGGGTGGGGCTGAGCATTAAAACCAGTTCTCAACCAAATGTACCACGAATATTATCCAGTCAGACGGAGCCTGCTTAGAGCTTGATGGTTATTTATGTATCTGTGAACATTGGCAAAAAGAGGGTACACATTTTCGATGTTCTTGTGTATTGCATTTTTGTTATACATACTTGTGTAACGCATGCATCATACAACTTGTTCTTTTATGCTACACAATTAGTTACCAACATCACAAATTTCGAAGCCCCAAATGGCAGTTTCCTAGATGCTTCTTGGGTCTCAGCTTATTGTTTGTTAGTGGCTTTGTATTTTCAGGATAGCCTCAGGATTTACGGGTTGAACATCGTTGTGTGCTAGTTAAAATTTACAGTTACATAATTCAGTTGAGATTATTTTTATAACACATTGAACAAGTTAAACTTTTCAGTAATGTGTGCACAGGTTTATCTCTTAAACAAATTAACATTAAAGAATCCCTGCACAACAGTTTCTCTACATTTGCATAATAAGCTCGAATTAAGAATTTTGGAGCGATACGATAAAGTACAGGGTTCAAAGAGCAAAATATTGGCATATAAAAAAGTAATTAATCAGGAATAAAAGATCGATACCTTAACAACGATTTGAAATGTGTAAACTAAAATAAGTTTTGTGTCCTGAGTGGCGCGCCATGGCCGAGCGGTTACACCGTTAACCTACCACCTAGGCGACCCGGGTTCGGTCCCAGGGATCCACATGTGGTATTCGCTGTGCACGAAGTGGCGTCTGGGCGGCTTTTCCTCTGGGTTCTCCGGGTTTCCCTGCCACTCACTCCACCAATTGCTCCATCATCACCTTTCCAGTCATTGATTTCGCCTGTGTTTCATATCATCCTCTTCCTCACTATCATATCAGGTGCTGGGCTGATCACCTGCTTCCAGGTCTTCACTCTGTCTGGTCCATAAGTTCCTCTGCTCCCTGACAGGCGTCTGACCCTAAGCATTAGCTTGTAGGTCCTAGGGTGTGTAAGTCCTACATAAGGGGATGGTAATCAGGTAAAGAAGAAGAAATAAGTGTTGTAATTATGTGGCAAAGATGTCAAAGCAATCAGAAGTAAACTGAATTTTTGGATTTTCATATATATACTACCTTAAATGTATCTACCCTTCAGACGAACTTAATTACTAGCAAGATTTCTCCATTGGTAATCGAATATGGCGGCAGTTATAGACAGATTCTTAATCCACTACAACGTCTCGGGGATATAGTGGGATATATAGGCAGTGCAACCTGATTCGAGTACGTATTACATCCTTAAAACAGGGTTAATACTCGAGCCGTAATTTCATAAATGTGGCATGTTCGTGTACTTTGAAATATATCGTAATATACATTTTGCTTTTTCTAGTTGCTTATTTTTATAATTTATTTCTTTTTAATATATAAGAATTGAAATTAAGGCTGATTCATGATCATTGAGAGCAGTAACAAGAACGAGAGCGAAACAGTTTAAATGCATGTATTATAATGTAAGCGCCCAATAATGCAAGGGTCCCGAGAAGGGGAAAGATGACTTGTTCAAACTTTAACTTCCTCGACATAATTTCCAAGAACGGCATATTAAACGTATGTGGTGTATACTAGCCTCTTCATTGTAGAAATTATTCAACGTGGCTGTGACGTGAAAGAGCCAGTAGAGCACTCTGTGGTTGCAAGCTAGCAAAATGAAACTGGAAGAAATTCTAGTAAATGTTCGTCCTGACTAGAAACCCTGACTACTCGAGTACTGGCTCTTGTGAAAGTGCAATATGTACTTTGTTTATATTGAACTCAAAACTGGGTATTTCTTCAAATGCAATAGAAAACACCTGTAACCATTAACAGGGGACATAAGAAAGCTTAATTTGCCTAATAATACAGGAATGAAGCACTAGATGAATTGGGAATAACAATAGCTTTGCATTAATAACATTTTTACCCTATGGAATGTTGACGTTGGTTAAACAGCTCTAAGATGGTTGAATTGGAAGCAGGTGATAGAATATCATTGGCTAGTTACAAACAAATGACATCCCATCGCTCAACGTTGTCTTTCCACTTTAATATCGATATGGTCATCAACGCGTATTCCCATTTTGGTTACTGGGGTATCGTGAACCAAAACGTTGACGATGCTTCGCTTCCCGTTCTCATTTCCGTTTTGGCTTATGTTCTCTGGTTAATATGAACCAGTCGCTTAACTAGCGCTTCTTTTGTCGATTTCTCGAAGCATACGCTCAAGAACCTTCAAAATATTGCTCGCTTTGTCCAAAAGTCATGCGATTTTAGGCCTCTACAATGTCTGTCGGACATCAGTAGAGCTCGGAAGAGCTGCGCTTAGTTGGTAGTGCATGAAACCAGTCTCCACCCAAATCTGAACAGGTTTATGAGAGGGAGATGTGGGATCCATGCCTAGCAGGGTCTGAAAGGAATAATTGGGATTGGTGGGTGAAGAAAGCACCCGGAGGAGTTTGCATTGCTGTGGTTCACACTGTTACGGCCATTTCGCAGGGAACCAAATGGTGCAGTTCGGATCTTGGTGTCAATATCGATAAGATGGGTATCGTTTAGGACAGAGTGTGCATATCTGGAAAGGTTATTTTTATAAATTGCTCCAGCAGCAATTGCACCTGACGGGAGGTCTCAATCTCATGTTAGTTTCGGAAAAGTGCCTAGTCTCCTCACCTCTCTGCAGTAAAATTAGTGGACTGAATGCAGCGAAGCACCACTTGGTCTCCTGCGGAATGGCAGCGTGAACTATAGTAAAGCAACTCCTCCAGATTCTTTCTCCACACACGAGTTCCAATTATTCCTTTCAGACTCTCTCAGACTTGGACACTACATCCGCCTGCCGTAAACCTGTTCATATTTGGCTCGCAGATGGTTTCATACGCTACCAACTAAGCACGACCCACTCGAGCTCTAATGATATCCTGCAGATGCTGTAGAGGACAGCGGATGTAACCAATTACCGGTGGCCGGCTGCAGGGCTGTCAGCAGATACTTGCAGTGTAGTGTGTATTGGCTTGTAGTGCTAAAAGGAATAAATTCATGTGGTTAAACAGCGTCAAGAATAAATAAATAAAATAAGACAACACTGAAGTTCTCAGATCCTTTTACTGTATGTTACATAAAGCACAATGAGCTTATATTCTTTTTGTCCTTCTGTATTTAATATCTGTTTATATGTATTGTGACACCGGGAGTGGCGCACAACAAAGGACGGGCGGGGCTAAGCTACTTCACACCACATACCAGGCCGGTGAGTAAACAAAGGCGCTCAAGATCAGGCTGTTTCGTCCAAATGTTTGTGTATACGTGAACAGCACAACGAGCGCGGCGCTTAGCCAAGGATTACTGGAACCTTCGAGAGGACTCCGGCGGCAGGAGTGTTTGTGGAAGTCGAGAAAAGTTCGTGTTACGCCACCCTCGTTATATAAGGAGGTGAGGAATCAGCAGAGGAGAGAGTTACAGACCTGAGTCGGCCAGTGTGTCAGTGAGTGCGAGACAACTGTGTGTGTGGTATGGTCGTCGTGAAAGTTACGTTGCGTGGTAGTGAAGAAGTTTTAACGAGCGTCCAGTGATTGCATCATCGGAGTTAGTGTATGAAAGACAGAGAAACTGAAGCAAGACAGTGAAAGGACTGTGTCAAGGCTACGAGAGAAAACATTTTGGAGTTGTAATATCGCGAAAGACTGTAAGCTCTGTTAATGTCAGTAGAAGAGAGCTGTTTTGGTGCAAACGTTTGGAAGAAAAATGAAGTGATAGAAAAGTAACCGGAAGTGGATTTTATTATTTTGTTACACTGGGTCTGAAGTGGGATTCGTCAAATTGTTTTGTTACAGTATTTTTTGTTCTTATTCCTGGTGAACTCATTACTGATATAAGAGAAACATCTTAGTATTAATAACAATAAATACATTAAAAATAAGTTCAAATATACTGGAACTGTAGACGAGTATTTACTATATTGAAGGGACTGCTAGGAAAGAGGCAAGGAAACACTCAACAATAGACCAATATGGATACAAAATGATAAAATAACAGGTACCAAGTAGGATGGCTCCGCGGTAACTTGTGCTCGTATTCTGGATTTTCCCCTGATCAGTAGGCAAATTCTGGTGTGCCTTCTAATCTACCTCCTTTCATTCCGTTTCCTTCTCGTCTTTTAGGCATGCGTCTAGCTTTCGTGGTATATGGTGGTGCCGGACAGATGCCGCGGATGCTTGCTCAAAGGAAAGAGTGTTTCCCGTGGATACTAGAAGGCTACTTGATCGAGAAGTTCTTCATTGCCCTCTCTAGGCAAATCCGTATTGGGATGAGACTTCGAGCAAGGAAGTGTTAGGAACTTCCGCGCGTCTCTGTAGCCTGTCCTCTGCTTTACTTCATCCCTTATTTCTGGGAGTGGTAGCAAGTATATGTTGCATGTATACTTGCAAAAGAGCAGATGTAGCAGCTTTAACGTATCTCCGACACCTGTATAACATTGTGTTTTGAGTAGGCACCCTATTTCTAGGACGTCGTCCATTATTAATGCTTCTATTTGTATTTTCCTGAATAATGTTCCAAAAACCGTCAATGAAACCGATTTTTTTGAGGTGTTATGAAAATTATTACACAAGTAAAGGGTATAACAATAGAAAAAAGGTGTATTTTCATTATTCTTGCAATACGATGGCTGGTGTATTATTTCTGGTGGTAACATATATACATAAACGCATTGCGGTAACAAAAAATGTTACACTTTCCTAAGCAATGGCAGATGAAATAAGTAAGAGATCAAAGGGGATGGAGAAGAAGGGAAGAACTAAGCAGGAAAGAAAGAAAGAAGAAAGGAAAGAATGAACGAAAGATGGAAAGGCAGAAGGAAAGAAGGAAGGATGAAAGGAAATAAGGAAGGAAGGAAAGAAGGGGAGGGATGGAGGGAGAGAGGGAGGGAGAGATGGAGAGAAGGAAAGAAGGAGAGAATGAAAGAGTGAAAGATTTCGCCCAAGGTAACAAGGTTAAGAAAATGGTTGAGTAATCCGTAAATGAAGGAGCAGAGGGTTTGTATATGCAGTGAAAATAAGTCTATAGTGAAGTATTGACGTTGGGGTTGTGAAGATTAGTTAAGTGTATAACATGAATCGATTAACAAGAGCTACAAGAGTGGAACTGATACGAAAACCTGAGAAGGAGGGAAACTGAATAAAGATGGGAGATGAAATAAAATCAGGAAATAAAAATTAAAGGAGAGAGTGAGAGCACTATAAGGTTGATGAAAAGGTAGAAAGTGAACGTTCACATAAACATGTGTAATGTGTTTGCAAAATGTAAATATGTATTTTGAAGGGCTGCTCTGATAGTAAACGGGCCTGCGCCCAGCTCAGGCCAAGACCAAGTTGTATAACACTTAGTGCTGAATTAACCATTCGTTCATTCTTTATTCATTCATACGAAGTATATATACCATATCAGAATCACCGCTTCTAAACTTGCTTTTGTTTAATAATCATTAAAAGGAATAATAAGTAGAATATTTCGAAATTTTTATTTTACGCCCGTTAGACCCTTCCTACCCTTAGGAAAAGTAACTAAGATGCCGTATAGCCTGGTTTCTAAGTGGGAAATGGGACCTATGATAATACCCGAAGTTCTATAAGGAATCTTTCAGCCATTTTTGTGCGAAAAAATAATAATGGTGATGATGATGATGATGATAGTAATAATAATAATAATAATAATAATAATAATAATAATAATAATAATAATAATAATAATAATAATAATAATAATAATAATAATAATAATAATAATAATAATAATAATGATAATAGTATAATAATAATAATAATAATAATAATAATAATAATAATAATAATAATAATAATAATAATAATAATAATAATAATAATAATAATAATAATAATAATAATAATAATAATAATAATAATAATAATAATAATAATAATAATAATAATAATAATAATAATAATAATAATAATAATAATAATAATAATAATAATAATAATAATAATAATAATAATAATAATAATAATAATAATAATAATAATAATAATAATAATAATAATAATAATAATAATAATAATAATAATAATAATAATAATAATAATAATAATAATAATAATAATAATAATAAATTATTATTGTTATTATTATTATTATTATTATTATTATTATTATTATTATTATTATTATTATTATTATTATTATTATTATTATTATTATTACTATTATCATTATTATTATTACATTAATAATAAAACAGAGATATAGTTAAACTACAATTTTCTCTTCAATATATCAGAATCTATAGTTTCAAAACCATGTTCATAATCGGTTTCGCTGCAATTGTCTTTGATCCCAGTATAGTGAATAAATGCGTGGAGATGATTGCAGCTATTTTTACGACTTCATCTGGAACTAGAGTCTGGCTTGGTAAAGGATTTCCAATTGTTTCTTTGTTGTAAACAATGACTTAGCCATGCCCAAACACTCATGATAAAGCGAATCTTTCTCTATGCAGCGCTTTGGCATATTGATCCGTCTTTGATGTAATATCTATAAAGACAGAAGATTAAGGGGATAATTTTATCAGTCTTCTTTCCTAAAAGCCACTTTCAAACTTTCCCTTTTCGACAGAACTGAAACAGCTTAAGGAGCTGTATGCAAATTGATCATTGAAGTTGTTAGAAGCAGATTACTTCAAATGTTTTCTAGCTGTCTCTGCTCCCACTTGCTCTTTGTTAGGGAAATGTTAATGCCATGGTTGCTCGTCATCTCTATTACAATTTTAGTTTTGTACATTAATAAACTATGAAAGGACACACAGAGCATGTCTCGTGTACACTACCATTGAGATAGGCAAATCGAATGTTTTACACTATCGATTGGTAAACGATAGTTTCCTGTAACCGCCAAACGTTTTCATTCGATAGTCTTTATTTGATTTGTTATCCATTTGAACGTCTTGAGTCGTAGTAATGATCACGGTTTTCATATGATAGTCGTACATTAGATTACAGGATTCTATTCGATTCTGCTTTGTCTTTTAGTGATATTCGCAGCACAGATTTCAACACGCAGCTCGTATGGTCTGGAAACGGAATTTTGAGCCTAAAGGCTTATTTTTTTTAGGTAATTAATAAAGTTAAAGATGTACAATACACAGGTACATTACTTGTACTCCTTAAAGTAAAAGTCAACTAAGTGTACCTTTTAGCTGAGGTATAAAATTTCACAGGCTTGCCTTAGCCATTGATCAATAAACAACTGCATGGAGATAGCGCTTAAAAATGACACAATTTTGAAAAATACAGACCAATAGCAGCAAATATCTCGGATACGACAGACGCTACAAAACAGTTATTTGAAAAAAGTGAGTTTTAAAAAGATACACATTTACATAAAAAAGGATTTGCTAATGTCAGAAAATTCTAAATATGTATTTTATTAGCCATAAGTAGAGGTTTACGCGCCTGAGGGTATTTAAACATATGATTATGCTGTTCACATTCATACACGAACCTTTTGATATAGTTTTATTTTTCTTCAGGGGATATCATAACTATATTTCTACACTTGGATGGATTTCGATATTCCCCAGTGTACTATAATTAGATTCTAGAGGAAGTAAAATGTAAATTCCTAAATTTTCAATAATGTTTGTTATGAAATGGACATTTTATAAACTATATCTTGAAATTTACTGCGAAATTAAGTCAATCTCTAGGTATGCAAGAACTGCCCGCAGTAGTTAATCATTTTTAAAGGGTTCCATTACTTCGTGTAAGGTTTTAAATCATTCAGATTCGTTGCAGCGATCAATTCTCGTTTTTTATTTCCAGATCCCAAACTCGTTTGCCTGTTAACGCAGTACTTATATTGGTGGGAAAAAATACACGATACTCGAATGTGAAATCAAGCAAATTGTAGGGCGCAATAACATCTCCAGAAACTCTCTCGGGAACAGAAGAGGGGGGGGGGGGCTGATATGCAAAGTCTGAATTTATGAGAATTTCGAGCTGTAGTTGGTTTATCTTACTCTGTATCGACTCCAAGAAAGATAAATACAGATTATAAACGACATCGCTGTCTCATCCATTGATTAATGTTGATTGATGGTCGGTAGGGCTGCATCATGGCTGCCTCGGTCCCGCCCTTCTCGGATTTGGAGCGGTGCCAAAACTTGAGCTCTGTCCGGGCCTGGTCCTGGGTCCTGCCTGGGATGCTGCAGATGCGGCTGTCGCAGAGCAATGCGGATACAATATCCATCATATATATGCGTGGTCTAACTAATCTTATACTAAATGCAGTTCGTATTACTAATATTCTGCACATAGAGCCTCCTCTGGTTGCATAAAAAATAAAACGAAAATCTTACATCGTCTAGACGAAAGCACCCACTATAAGTATATACGGTCATCATGAACGATTGTATTCCATACTGGTAGCTCTAAATATATTCTAAATGACTGTTGGAAGTTCCCATATACTATAACAGCATATGATAGTACGCAATGGTACCCGTGGTGACATCGTGCTTCTCGGCGTAGTGCTTAGTGTTATGGGGTATAGCGGGGTTCGAGTGCTGCTCCAGCATGTTGTTTGCCTCCATGTAAATCTAAAAGAAATTGTCACAGAAAAATAAACACCGAAACATACTAAATAACTTTAAATAAAAATGGGAGAATAAAACCCCTGTAAGAGAAACTCTAGTCACAGATATGTATGTTAGCACATAAAAAGGCAAACAGTTGTCAATTTATTCCCAGTTTTAAAGCTATAGTAGATTCGAATATTGCTCACAACTGGCTGGTGAACATTTCTTCAACACTTAGGAGTTTAGGGAAGAACAAATCCTGGTATTCATTTAATAATACTGATATTTATATTACTGTAGAAATTGCACAATGAGTCTTTCAAAAATAGCTTTTTAAATTGTAAACATATCAGGGGGCAATTATGATACCAACACAGATAAGTCTGCAACTTACGTTGAATAAGCGAAAGGATCTTTTAATTTGATTGTCCATTAACTGTCTTCACTTCCGATATGCAAGGGAAAACTACTACGATTTGTATAATGTTTAGCACTGTCAGTTTAAAAAGGAAACGATTTTTATTACTTTCACAATGAGAAAGAAAAAACATTAATGTTCATTGCACCATCAAAAACTTTGTAAAACCAGTGATAGGAGGTAATTATATTATAATTTTGATCTCCTAGGGTTAAAGGATTTTGCCAGAAGTCTTACTACAGAACCGCTAAAATGGTTTTTCGTTGCCATGTAAGACTATTTTGCCTTCATGTGAAGACAGTTTAACACTTTACCCTTCCAGACACAGAACATAGAATTAATCTCAGAATAGATATAGACTGAAAGTGGTTCTATGTTATATATCTCTATGTTTTGTATATTCGGCTTTCCCTTGTTTCACTGCTTTCAGGTTTTATGCTTGTACTGTTTTTTTTAAAAACGAATAAATTGAATATGGAGAAAACGGGTTTACTTTAATTTCTTTGAAACCAACTAATCCTCTACTAATGACGCAACATTCGTGCCTGGCTAACATTAACAAAATATGTATTAATGTTTTACTGGGAAGTCCCGCCTTCCCATAATGTGTAGTGTCAATGTTTTTCCAAAAGTGAGGGAATGATTATCCTATCTGGAGAATCGGTCTTGTTTCGTGATAGTGTAACTTTATTTTCCTAGTCAGTTATCCTTTGCATACTTTGAGCAATCAGATGTCCTATGGAGGGAATGTTCTTTGAGAATTTGCCCTTTCAAATTATGTGGGAAGAACGGAAAAAGACATCTAAATATCTTCCTTTGGAGAAAGCAGACATCACTGGATTTATCTGAACAGCTTACCTCCTCAATATATTATGGCATCGGAAAGAATATGTTATGAAATGGTTCAGAAGAGTCTGATATGAAAACACACGCATTGTACAGAAATCTTATTCACTTCAATTGGCACATCGTCAGCCGTCATTATCTTTCTTTGAGCATTCAATTATACAAGGTGCGTCTGAAAAGTTCGATGAATGGCCCCATATGTTACAAACCACACTGGTTAGGATGATAGGCTCATACGCATTGAAAAACATGTCAACAAGCGCTCCCTATCGTGAAAACCACCGAAGTGAAAAGTGGTGTACGCTGCGACCAAGCTAATGAAGTTAGTATCATTGTTCACGAACATTGAAGAAAGGGAAGATTGTTGTCCGGTTTGTACCGCACACGCTGGCAGAAGAGCGAAGGCAAATTCAAATGGAAATGTCTGGAGGTATCGACACGTCTGACCCGAATCCGTAGTTTTTGGAAACCATCATTACAGGAGATCAGACCAGATGCTATCGATACGTCGGTGAAGCGTAAGCTTTTCAGCACTAATTTAAGTCGGAGAAACCAAATAAAAAAAAGTTCCGCCAGCAGCAGATCTGGAGTATAAGTAGTGTATTGAAGAACAGTCACCTTGCGTAAAGCAAGAAAGTTGAGCGCGTGGATCACAGTGTGCGGATGAGCGTTATCATGCAGCACATTCTACTGTCCACTCCGATACAGTTGTGGCCGAAACCGCCGGATGCGTTGCAGTAGCCGTTCCAAACTCCCTCACAGACTTCTGCGTTGACAGTTTGACTCTCGAGTAAAAACTCATGATGTATTGGGCCCTTGCTGCCAAAAAGAAGGCGATGCTTCAATCTTGGGTTTGTTCAGATGGTTTTGTTTGGGAGGCGGGGAATAAAATGAACACCGTGCGATGACTCTCAGTTGTTCTCTGGTAACGCCCATTGGGAATACAACACACCTAACGTACAGGTAATGCGGCTAGGTTCTTAACTGACCAATTCTACTAGAAAAAGTACCGTTGTCTACGCATACTTATGATATTCTACGTAACTTTACAACCCTAGGTGTTATGTCATGTCGATCGCGTTGTTTACGCTTCTGATCACGTTCTTCTGCGAACCTTCTCGAAACTGAGATAGGCTACACAAAGGACTGCTTAACCTATGGAACATTAGTGTCTTCAACAACATTTGGAAGCTTCTCTAAGTATACTACAGTTCTGATCGAAGACACTGATAGTGGTCACGAGTAATTCTATTTTGAACCGAAAAGTGCAGTTTTTGTTTTGACCACAGTGGCCAAACTCATGGGCACAGTTTTGAGTGATCATTATGTTTGAATTTCTCATTAAATTCCTTAATTTACCTATCATATAGATAAGCGGACAAAGAAAATTGCAGAACGCAGAGGAGACGTAAACTGCAAAAGCTATGTAGCAAATTATCAGCACTGGATTAAATTATAATACAGGGAACCAGTGCACAAATATGGTAACATTTACTGATATTGTGGTATACTCCATAGCTAGGTCATCGATTAACTTCGGCAACTGCACCAGTATATCGCACTTTACTGCAGGCGTTCTGGCCCACTTGAAGCGAATATCTCCTCCACGCGCAACACGCTAAAAGTGAAAACGAATATCATTCACTAAACCCTATTCCATACAACTTTGTTCCGCATCTCTTAACAGCCATGTGCAATAGTTACCATTCATTGACTGTTGTCGTGGAATAGATTGTTGTGTGATATAAACTAGTTCCTTATTTAATATGAGCATGTATCTTTATATTCGAAGAAAATTGACACATTTACATTTTTATAACCGTATGAATCAAATATACGTACAGTGAAACTTGGGTAATTCGAACGTTTATAATTAGAAATCCTCGTTAATTCTTTGTCCTTTGTATGTTGTATTAAACAACTGTAAAAAACTGACGTTATTCAAATTTAATTTTCCTTAATTCGAAGTTTTTGTTCAGAAATGCCAGTCGAAAATTATTTTAAACGTGCAAATTTAATATGATGTCTTCGTCCATATTTCTGCAAAAGAAACGGGTTATTTGTTTTGTCGAAATTCAATTGGGATGCTGTATGATGGTGGAATAGCTTGCCTAGCTGCCAGCTTTGAGCTGCTATACCTGCTCCCACACCCCCTTGTTTAAAACACGTGAATCTTTAGTTGTCAATTGAGCTTCCTACTATTCAGTGTGTTGCAAATCAATGCTGCGATGTCTCTTAGAACACTACGTGTTAAGTAAGAGACTAACCCTTGTGGAAAAAACGGCTGTCGTTCGAGAAGTTGAAAAGGTTTGAAGTAAAAGAAAATCCGAAATTACGAAAGAATACAGGGTACCACCGAACACTTTGTCAACCTATTTGAAGCATAAGGAGAAAAATTTAAGCAGTGTCTCGAGTGAAAATTGAAAGAGTAGAAAAAGAGTGAGACAACCGGAAAATCCTGGTGGATGGATTCAAAAAGTCGATTTTAGACGTACATTTTGCAATCTGAATTTTTTAATATTTAGAACTTTTTATTGTCCCTTCAGCTTCGAATTATCCAATATCCACGCAACCGAATTAATAACCTAGAATGGATGATAAATTCTTATCAACAATTATTACGTAGTAAGATCCTTTGGTTTAAGCGTGCCTCTCAAGATGGCGAAAACACTTGCATTTATTATGACCGAGCGTTTTTAACTCTTTTATCAGCTGGCCTTGCGTTTCAAAGGACTTGTTTGTCAACATCGCCATTCAAAGTTGTATATTAACCAAACGGAAGAGGTGAAGGAAAGGATGACGGAAGAAAACATGTCAGCGGGTCAAGGCTATAAGAGACATTGTTTACCTGGCTATTCAGCGCTCATTTGTCACTTTTAAATTTTCGAATGGGGACATAATTTAATTTACCACCAATAGGTGCTCTACCATAATTATATGGTTGTATAATAATTATATCTTCAGCAGTGATAATTACCTAAATGGTCGAATAATTAAGCAAAAGGTGTCTTCATGCTAGGACACCGTGGTCGAGGATAACAAAGTTGAATTTGACGATTCGTCTGCGAACGCCAGAAGAAGTTTGATGACCCGGCCATGAAAGTCTGATTCAACTACTTTAAAATAAGTACCTACAGTGAACTAAAGTTTAAAATTATGTATATACATTTTGAGGCCGCATTAGGAAGATACCCAGCTTCCTGATATCAATATCCAAGGTTACGCTCACCAGCACCAAAGCCAAGAACTGAAACCTTGTGGAAATTCTTGAGAGAAACATTTTTCCCATCTTTTATAATTAGGATTGGGGTTAGGGTTTTACATACTATGCTTGTCGGAAATAATAGCGCTTTTTAATGGGAAAGAATAACGAAAATCGTCTACTTTCCTCATGATGATGATGATGATGATGATGATGATGATGATGATGATGATGATGATGAGAAAATAAGTGGCGTGGTTAGAGTCGTGCACGTAGGCTCTTAGAGCACTTTGTACCCCTTGTACTAGAGTTTCTCCAGTCCGACAGTCCAAATAAGACGGACCACGTCCTTGACACCTGTCTTTTTATATCCCCAGGCTTCAAAAAGAAAGAGGCTAAGAATTCCCTCCCATATATACACTCTTTCTTTGAAATACTAGTGTATATTATTCTGGACTTTCATTCGTGTCCAATAGATCTATTCTGGAGCTACTATATTGTGATAAAATGGTGGGAAGCTATTACAACAACTAATGACACCGTTAATATTGCGATTATTTCTTCACCCATGTTTTGAGCGGCCACGATATTGAAACAGCGAATTAGTTGATATGTTAGGATCTGCAGAGGCTCAACATTATGGTAGACAAGCACAATAGCCAAACGACTGAGCTAGTTTCTGTTCTTTTTTTTTGTATCGATTGGAAAGACTCCGACATCATGGCCCGCTGCATGCGCCAAATTGGTCACTAGGTGTGACACAGAGAGACCCTGTGATTGTAAATGTCATAAAAAGCTGTTACTGCAAATCCCTACACTGGCTGCAGAGCTGTTCCACATTTGTGGGACGGATCTTATTTTGAACATCTTCTTTTGAGTTTCCTGTAGATCACTGTAGAAGCTCCCCTTGGCACGTACAGTGAGTAAAACATTTTGGGACAGCTTGAAATTCTAAGCTGTTTTGTCACTAACACCATAATGTATTATCAGATAGCATACAAATTCTTTATAATGAAAACTAAGTTATTTAAAAAAAAATTACAAAATAACATTTGTTTTTCTGATATCTTTAAGGCCAATAAATATAAAAGTATAAAACAACATATTTCTGTGCAAAAATAGATATTGGGACACCTGAAGAAAAATAGTGTGGACAGTTGTGGAGTAGCCATTCCTGTACAACCCCAGAATTATATTTGCGGTCATTGCTAATACCGGGCGGCGCCGTGGCCGAGCGGTTAGCGCGCTCGCCTACCACCTAGGCGGCCCGGATTCGATCCCAGGGACCCGCATGTGGTATTCGAGGTGGACGAAGCGGCGTCAGGGCGGGTTTTCTCCGGGTACTCCGGTTTCCCCCGCCATCTCATTCCACCGGTGCTCCATCTTCATTCCATGTATCATCAGTGTCACCGCCTGCGGTGCCGTAGTAGTAAAAGCGGGCGTTAAACACTACAAACAAACAACATTGCTAATACCAATTTTCTCTGCACTACTGTGTAGGTTCTCCTTCAGAAGGTTCAAGTAATTCATTTTATGCATTTTTCCCTCAATGAAAAGCAATTCGTCTACTCCAGATGCCGCCATTTAACCCTGGACCGTCACAGTCCTAAAACTATGTTTTAGGTAGGTCGAAGATTATTTTATTTTCCATTTCCATATTAGGTTTCCTCCAGACCATTGTTCTTCCGTCCGATCCAAAAACATTAATTTTTTTTTCATCTACAAAAAGAGCGCTCTCCCACCAGTTTTCTACATTATAAATGAACTTGTTTGCACATTTTAGCCTTTTCCTTTTGTTATTTTCATTCGCATAAGGCTTCCTTTTCAGTACATTCCTAATTGTTTGTGGGTTACTTTCTTGCCAGTCGTATAGCCTACCTCGACACACAAAACTTTTACCTTTTTCGTAATGGAAGTTGAGGAGTTGCCTTTGCTCAAAAGTCGTATTGTTACCTCTACGTCCCATTTCCTGTAACTGAACTGTTTGTTTTGATTGCGTAAGTAAGACTGTTTACTGACCTTAGCAGCTGTTGTGCTTCTTCCCAGTGAGCATGTGAAACGTATAATAGGGCGTACAGAAAGAGGTGTCCCAGGATTTATTTTGACTATAATTATGTGAATATTCGAATACCCAGTTATAGTTAATACAATAATACGTATAACAATTATAGGCACACTTTCCGAAATTACTGGGCTTATAGAAAGCAATAGAAGTCCAAATTATGACTTTCAGTTTCATGTTTCTGTTATACAGCTAAAATAGAAGGGCTACTATTGGGTGTCCCAATATTTTTTTATTCATTGTATTTATCTGATCCAATAAGTACATTCAAATTCTTGTGTTCCGAAATCGCATTACACACTGAATTCATAGAAATGTTGTCGGGAATATCAAGTACTTCCATACACATTTCTAACACATCATTACGTTACTACGCTTGCACTTTCGTACAAATGTATAATTAGGAGAGAGAAAACGGGATGCTGCTAGGAATATAACACTTCGCTGGTTATATGAGATTTGGTTTATACATTTGGTGTGTATAAACAGCAGGATCACTTTATGAAACTCTCAAATGTATTGTACTGGAGTTGTGGTTTTATAAATTGCATAGTTGTGTGTCCGTAATTAACCTTTCTGGATACACAATCAGGGTTGTGTACCTTTACTGCAGTACATTGAGCAATTTTGTACACTGAGTATAGAGATTAGATTAACATGGGTGCACCGTAGGGTATTCATAATTACAAAATGTTACACTGAAAATTGTTAGAAAACTAAACTAGAATTAGTTTTGAGAATCTAAAAGATTTTATAGCGTTTCAAAATATTCCCCTATATAACATGAATACATTTTTGCATTCGATGAAATTAATCCTTAAAGCAATGATGCCACTGTTGCTGAGGCTCCTCAGAAGCCAGAGTTTTATAATGTTCCCCTGCTTCATGATGACGAAGGTGTTAGGTTAGGACGGTATCGTGTAGGTACATGGTGCTGACTTTTAGGGCATCCAGGTACTCAGTTGTTACTTTTGCTTTTCGCGACGACGCGTTTGTGGTAGACAGACATTTCTGTACCAATTGGCAGCAACGTCACGTCTATCTTTTAATGCTATAGTAGCAATATTGCCCGTTTTAGGAAGGAAAACAAGTAGAACAGCAACCATCTTCTTACCAACTACAAATTTGTTGGATTTTTGTAGGTTTCGGTTTTGTTTGAAAGAGCCATTGAGCCCATTAACTTTTCTTCTCAGGTTCATAACAATAAATGCATGATTCATCACCAGAAACTATATTCCAAATCAACTTTTAAATGCCATCTTGGCATTATTCCGGAGTTTTTCTGTCGGTTTTGATCGGGATTCCGTTTGTGTGAAATCCATCACGTTTTCTCACTGCTGATGTAAAATGTTTTGTATTTGATCCATACCAATATCAAATGCCCCCAAATAAATTCACAACATGCCCGTGAGCATTGCTCGCAATATTTTCATCCGTAATGGCAGTACTTGAACGTCCTTCGCGAAATTCATCACTAAGAAAAACCTATCCCTTTTGAATTTGCTGTACGAATATTGTAAACTTTTATCTTCTTTGGTGCTTATGCGCCAAATGTATTTCTAAGCCGATCTTCCCATTGTTTAAGTATTAATGACGAATCATATGCTCGATATTTCCTCTAATCAAATTCATGTTTAGGTGAAAACAAAATCTTTAAATGATAATTAACAAACTATTAGAGTAAATGGAACAAACTATACGGCAGTCAACTTGCAAAATATTGGAAAGTATAATATAAACACATTTAATTTGTTTTAAGACGTGAAATTCTAAAAATGTTGATTATCATCCTGGTATTTCCATCGTTTTCATCCTGGACAGCTCTAGAAGACTGATGTTGTGTCCTCAGTTATTTGACCAGCGCAAGGTCAAAACTTAACGCCCTAGGTAGGTATCACGCGACTTGGCGTGAGACTGCCGCCAGTTCCATCAAGAAAAGGAGCACACTGATGTGTTCATTCAACCCTGTGAAAGGCAGTCTCTCAACATGGCACCCTCATCACTATTCCATGACTGCTTTATAACACTCCTAACCCGGAGCTTAATGATCATCTTCCAAAAATCAGCGTGTTCGTTAAACAGGGTATGAGTTGTAGGCTTAGGTTCCTGCAGCATTAGAAATAATCTAATGCTAACATGTGGAATGTCAAATAGATCTTTTGAAAATGGTTTATTCTTCACGGAGTCAAATGTTTATCTTTCTTTAATCCTAAGTCTCAGAGATGAGTAATTTAACCCTGCATCTGTATTATACCAACTCCTAAATGTTTAATACAGTCATGGGGAAGAGAGGTGACAGGAATGAAATCAAGTATTTACACCCTCCACATACCCCATCACCAAATGCAGGCCACTTCACACTTCTGGCCTTGTGTTTACGTATACACATGTATTTACAAACAAAGTACATAAGTTTCAAGGCGAAATCAAGTAGAGACATGATGTATTAGTTTTGTGATTACGTGATTGTAATTACATTACACACTTTTTTTGCCATAGCAAACACAAAGTTTTGTTTTCACTAGAAACGCAGAGTAGTTATATTCTCATTCAACTTTGAAGTATATTTTACCTTGTTATGCGACATGACTTCCACCACTGACACGTTTCGAGGGACTTGTCGGTTCTCTGAGGTAGATAGCTAACAGCAGGGGCGTGGCCTGGTAGCTAACAAGTGTGTATGAAAGTGGACGGGGTTAAAACTACGATGTAGGGGAAATTACACAATGAGTCAGTTCTCCTCGTCCATGGTTTAATAATATGCAAAGCGATATTTTCCACAAATGACTTACGGTATCAGTATTTGGTTCCTTTCTTATGAAAGCGTTGGTTCCTTCTTACCATGGGAGAGGGATTTATTCTTCAATATCAAACAATCGGCAACTTTTTTCAAATGCATCATTATTAGCCTCCATAAAAACATAAACCAGCTTAACTAGAGTTATTTATTCTGACACCCGCCCAAGCATACCCTCAGAAGAAGACTACGCAGCTCACCACTGGAGCAGCTGGCAGCAGATTCTTCAGAAAGCGGGAATGTTGACGGTGTCAAAGTGAGACATACTTTAGTCGTCATCATCATCATCATCATCATCATCATCATCATCATCATCAGCAGCAGTAGTATCAGCATCATCGTCAAATTGTAGTGTTTGTGTTTTAGTGGGATCCAAAGAGTGAACTGTTATTTGGTAGCAGCCATTAACCTTACTGAATGGCACTGTATCAACACAAGGGCACACCTAGAGGTACGCAAGTGACTTATTCAATTTTTGAAGCCGTGACTCGGTGAAGTAATTTGTTTGGAAAGGTTTCAATTAAGGAAACCTATCATTCATTTTAACATTTCCATGGTGCTGGTATTAATTTATATAAAACTCTTTCGTTGTTCTGCTAATTTATAGGTACTTGTGGCGTTGACTCACGCAATATATAATAATGATGGACTATTCCAATAAATAGCTGTTACTTTCAGTTTGATCAATTTATTTAAATAAATTTTGAAAAAGAACATGAATAATGCTGTACCAATACTTTGTTTTTATGTTGACTGGCAAATACTCAGTGTAAAAGCAGAAGAGGGCTAGAAGGTGACTAGAATTAAATGATCTAACCCGGTGACCTTTAAGCTTTTCTATGCGAGACATGCTTTACTAGAAAAACCTGGCTTGTAACACTAGCAGTATTTACTCAACCATGTCTTGGCAATTCTGTAAAATAAGGGAGAAAGAAAGAGACTCGCATAACGCTGATTTTCTCATTAAGTTCTTGTTAAATAGTCTCCAGGGAAATAATTTCACTTAGTAAGACGCACTTTATTATAAGGAGGATAATCAACAATGCAACAGAGTGAAATGGCTCCACGGTAATGTGTAAGGCTTGCATTTGGGAGGTCCTGGTTTCAATTCCGTCAGCCGCCCACACAGGTTTTTTCGTGGTTTTCGCTGGACAGTAGGCGAATGCTCGGGTGGTTTCTCCTCTATTACGATTTCCTTTCCGTTTCATTCAGTTTCTTTTTCATGTTTCAGATCTGCTTTTTGGTTTCGCAGTGCTGGACAGATGGCGCGGATGCTTACTATAAGGAAACGGTTTTCCCCGTAGTACACAAAGGGCTGCTTGGTTGCAAGGATCGACATTGCCCTCTCTGTAGTGGGTTGTGTCTTAAAGCTGGGGACTTCTGAGCGTCTCTGTGACCTATCTGACTGCGGCTTGTAGCCTCCTGTGATTTCTTCACTTCAACCATTCCTTCTTGGAGGTGGTAGTCACAATAGAACTATATAGATCGAGGTGCGCAAGTTGACCCCTCTGTTGTAGGACCTATACCTAACAACTAGTTACACAGGTAGAACTATATGAAAAACAAGAAAGGTGCTTCTGAATATCTACGACTTTAACGCTTCCGTTGTTCGTATTTTGTACAACTAGCCACCGCCTGGCGCTAACTTGACCACAATATGTTACGCCATGGATGTTCTGTTTATCTTCCCTGTAAACACAGAAGGCTAATAGGAGTAATGAGAAAATTCAGCAGAGGAAACACAATAGCCGAAAAGTTAAGTAAGACAAATAATGCCTCTATAAAATGCATATAAACAGAACACTTGACTCTGTATATAACTATTACAAATAGAATTCTTATGGAAAAAGTAAATCGGGCCCCAAATCGGAAGCGCTGGTCATTCCAAATACAGATAGAACAACCCCGAGAACGTAGATGTCTTCGGAAAGGCAAATTAAATTAAATTACAAAAGGGAATATATCGTCAAGTCTATATTTTAATGGTACTTGTGCAAAACTTAGCAACATGTATCAAGGTAATCATTTCCAACCCCATTCCATTATCTCAAAACTATGATATTAACGTCCTTAGAGCAGCAGCAGCAAAGCTATTCTAAGCGAAGTGTTAGATGGAACAGGACAGTTACCTAATAATCAGTCCATTCAAAAGGAGCGCATGTTTAAAGAATTTTCGTTTCTGGGTTGTGTTGTTGGAGACTCATAAATCCGAGCGCACGTGTGTTTTCAGCTATTAGTGTCTCTGTGCATGCCCGTCCACATCTCTGTCCATCCTTCCGTACGCATGAAACGCTTCGCCAGCCGTAGTAACCATGGAGTTCAGATTTTATGCCTGGAGTTTGAAGAAAATTTTTCCACGCTTTTCAACGTTCGTTAAAATTGATACATAATCAAGGATATAGAACTTCCTTCAAAGTTTCAATTCTTAGGTGAAACATTGTGTGCATGGAATTGAAATGTTATACACAAGACTTTGAATGAAATTTGTTTCGAGTACTCAGAATATGGAAAGTTTAAGCCTATAATTTGTACTTTCTCTACTACGTATCGAGATTTCACCAGAAATATATATTTTGAGGCCCCCTGAATTCAGAAAAAGCATTTTTAGAAAAAAGGCCCGTGTATGTATGTCTGAACAACATAACTCAAAAACAAAAGTCGGTTAAAGACCAAAGTTAGTATTTAAGTTTAATGTCTTTCAAGGATGCGACACGAAGATTTTGAAGAAAATTCCTCCACGTAAATTAACCTTTACATGGAAAACTGTTCAAAAATTTTATTTTCTTGAAAATGGTTCTAACGATTTTGATTAAATTGTCATACGTTTGACATATTTTTAAGGCAAGCGAAATGTATATTTTGAATTTTCTGGCTATAGTCTATGTAGTCCTGTTTACTGTGGATGACTTTTGCATAACTGGTAAACCGGAAGAGATAAATCAAATCTTATCATACAAAAAATGTAGATCGTGCTAAAACAATTTATATCCAAATAAATATTTTTTGTAGAGTGAACAATTTCAGAGATATCCCTAGTTATTTATGTGAGTTTTGAAAAACTGAAATTTTCGTCAAACGGAAGATCGTGATATATTTTTCTTTGTTAGCCCATCAAATAGGCTCTAGAAGAGGCTGCCGCGCGCCACTGCATGTGAACACATTACAACAATCAGAGCGGCAACAGAAAGGACTTTCCAGATGATTCAAATAGCTTCCGGCTTCTTTGTAGAAGTTCGAGAATGGTCCATGTTACGTCATCCTCGCTATATAAGGAGGTGGGGCAACGAACAACAGTTAATTGCAGAGTCAGTCAGTTTTTAGTTTCACTGTGTGTATTTCAGCTGCGTGTGTACGACCGCGTCGAAAGGAAGATAGCGAAGCAGTGGAGAAGTGTCGGGTGATTGTATAGTCAAAGTCAGCTGTTTGAGACAGAGAAACTGAGGAAAGACAGAAAGGAGTGAGTCATGAGAAAGCAGAACCGTCGTGGGTGTAATATCACGAAGCACTGTAGACTGTGTTAACACCAGTAGAAGAGAACTGTGTTGTGTATACATTTGGAAGGAAATAATGTAACTGGACTGCACATTTCTCGTCTTTATGATACTGGTGTCAGAAGTGGGATTTGTCGAGGTGGCAAATTGTTACAATATTAAACGTTTCCACAGAATAAATATAACTAAAATGGTTTTAATGCCTGTAGTAGTAAATAATTACTTTAGGGCGAAGTTTGAACGGGTTTCTTTCACTGGCAGTGCACTATTTTTCCATGCACTCATTTGGGTACACGTTTCTCAGAATATATTTTAATGAAATTTATACTGTACATTCTTAATGATAAATTGAGAACTTGTCGCAAAGATTATGAGTCAGTTTAACACTTTCTGAGCATAACATTGCAAACTTTTTTGGTTAAGCAATGTGTGAGATATTGTGCCATTGATAACGGCGCCAACGTTGGAGCTGACGATGTCACGGTGTCTTCACTATTTATCGCATAGCGCAATGGGACCGGAGGCAGCTCAGATTTGGGTTTACCTCTTTCCACTATACGCGGACATTGCCTCTCTCTAACCCCCAGCCGTGCATTGTGTTGCAGTGGCGGTTTGGTAACATGTACGTTGCGTTTTATTTACGAAAGCATTTATGCGATAAACATCTGTTCATTAGTGACTTCTTTGGTACTGCTTATGATTAACAAGTGAATCAATATTTAACCACAAAGTCAAAGTGCATAGCCGTAGAAAATTCACCAAGTGATCGCGTAACCTATTGCGATACAGACTTTTAGTATAGTTCAACTTGGAGAAACTCTGTTCAAAAATATATGTAGAGCTATACCCACTCTTATACAAACTATGCTTTCAAATGTTTACTTCTCTATCTGCTTTTTAATCGACAGAAAGTTTCAGGAATTCATTTATTGCTAATTTTCATGCAGGTGTAAGAGGGCTATGGGAATACAGTAGGCTTTAAGCGATAGCGAAATGTTTTAAGAGCCAGTTGCTATGCGATGCCTTTGAAATCCCGTTCTGTTTGCAAGGCCAAGAGATAAAAACTGAGCAGCGTATTCCTATTTGAAGAAAGTATAAGTATTGGCAAATTCAAGCAACTAAGAAAGAATATCTCGGAAACGGTTCTCTCTAAAGGAAGACAAAGTATTTGACATAAATTGTACGTTTTAACGAGATCCACATTTTGTATTTTGTAAGCCTTTGTCTGTCTCTTACTATTTACCATTTATGCAAAAACCATCCAGAATGAAAAGGTCTTCTGAGGACATTCCCAGAGTTGGGTGGCTCAGTTGGTTAGACGCTGGCCTACTGATTCCAAGGTCACGGGTTCGATTCCGGCCGATAGCTTTTATGTGTACTTAACAACAACAGCGCCATGTCAGTAGATTTACTGGCATGTAAAAGAACTGCGGGACGAAATTCCGACATACTGGCGACGCTAGTGTGATCCTGACAATACACAGCGTCGTTATTAAACAACAAAATAATTTAATTTAATTTGGACATTCCCAGAAAATTCAAGGCATGATCTAGAAACGACCATGGAATCGTCTGTTTGTGTCTGTCACTGGACACTGACTGACTGGCCCTACGACTGGAGGAGTGGAGTGGGGAAGAGCCGCTCATTACAAGGAGATATGGTTGGTCCCTGCGCTAGATAGTTGTGATAATTACCTGTGTGGAGATTCTTTTCCGGGGTCCGAGGATCCATGTTGAGAGGTGTCATGTAATACCAAAGAGACTTTTAAAACATACTGATGCAGGGTCCTGCTAGCGCGTCTTGCATTCCCCGTTAAGACAAAAATCTGGGGTGGGGGGGGGGGGGGGAAAGTTATATACCGTTGCTTTAGCTGAAACAGCAGCTGACTGGGCCTACGTCAGCAACGTCAGCAAGATTCATCTCCGCATGTTTGAGGAATAAAGCACACTCTCCCCAAATATCATACATGTTCCTGCTACATCAGCTTTCTGGAAATGACTTGCACGGATTCTAGAAATAACGGTATGGGTTAAACTCAACAACTTATGCCCCGAATGTCATGATTCTGTAAAATTACAATGTTCTAAAACATAAAAATATAATTGTCACAATACTGATACAATTTGTGATAAATTTTCCAGAAAAAATATTATTTAGAGCAAACGTATAAACATTCGACAGTCATGGGCAAAGTAGTTTATGAGAAGCCTGCATTCCAATGATTGCAATCATTCCAATGATCGTATAGTGACGCCGGCCAAGCTGTGCCGCACCATTCAAGCGAGCAAACACGTGACAACAATCAGAGCGGCAGAACAAAAAAAGGTTTTCTAGATTATTCGAGAAGTGTTCGGCAGCCGGCGTATTTGTGGAAGTTTAAGAAAGGTTCGCGTTACGTCATCCTTGATATATAAGGAGGCGAACGAGTGAGCGGATTGAGTTACAGACAGGAGTCGGTCAGTTCTTAGTTTGTGTTTGTGTGTATGTGTGTGTATGTGTGTGTGTGTGTCACCTGCCTATGTCGTCGTGAAGGAAGATAGCGAATCATTTATGAGTGTTGAGTGATTGTATCGTCAGAGTTAGTGTTTGAGGGACAGAGAAAGTGAAGAAAGTGAAAGGAGTGAGTCAGGGTTACGAGAAGAAAACGGTTGTGAGTTGTAATATCACTGTTAACCTCGAAAAAAGATAACTGTATTTATGCATTCAGTTAGAGGTAAATAAAGTGAAAAGAAAAAATACACTTGACTGGACCGAATTGGCCATTTGTTACACTGGTTTCAGAAATCGGATTCGTCGAATAGTCAAATTGTTGCAACGTTACACTGTTACACAATATCCAGTTGCATTAAATATGGCTAAAAGTGTATTATTGTAAACACATTGACATGTCTTTCGTTTTTTCGTGAATTTAGCTGCACTCAGAATAACAGTGTTAAGGATTTAAGTGGATGTGTTTTAGTGGTTTATGAAGATAATTTTCTTACTTATGGTATGAGTTTTGGCATAATTTGTCTTTAGACATTTCTACAATCACTGCGAATTTTGACAGTGTGCTATATGTATATCGCACAATGCCTTAAATGGGGAATTTGGAATATCTTTCAGTTTAAAACTTCACATGCACGTACCGCATTATATATTGTTTCTAGTCCTAATCACACTTCGTTTATATTATAGTTCTAATTAAGCATTAAAGGTGCAAGCATGTCAGACACTCCCTACTTTAATTAAAGCTACTTTTAAAAAGCTGTAGATACAAACCTTGAAGTAAGTACACATTAATGAATGAAATCACTCAATTGACCTCTCGATTCCCAAAACAAAATTCTATTCATGGATTTTGTTAAGGGAATGACATTTCTCAAAATGAATAAGCGTTGTTAAAGAGCCAGCACGTTATTTCCAAATAACATGTGTTTTATTCAGGGTAAAGGATAACGCAATGTTTCAAATAAACAAAGCGAAGGGAAAACCAGAAAAGTATGTCGCTGACTCAATGAAGTACCGTGACTAATGGTAATATTATTGGCAGTGAACTCATTTGGTGTGCTTGTAGCTCATAAGTTTTTCATAGAAGTTTGGTGCAATGACGGAGTTCACGTGGAATGAGTACATCGACGCATGTACCTTATCAATGGCTACTGAGGTCCGCTAGATAAATAACCGTTGTGCTTTGTGGGACATATTATACAGGGAGTTGCACTCAAGGCTTTCATTTAAAATGTACCCCACACAAACGGCAAGTATTTTATATCCATAATTGTTTAACAAATTATTGAATCTTAATAAAATGCCATTATGTATCCTATGTGTAACTAATACTGATACAAAAATGACCCCAAAAATCTTCTGCAGCGGATTTTACCTTCTCTAATCTACAAGAGTGGCGTTCTGTAAGGAAAATAAGAAGTTATTATTTGATGATTTAAATTATTGCAAAAGCACAAACATTAATAAGCCAGAAAGAAAAAGAAGAACTTTGTCAAGTTACTTATAATCTGCATAAGATATACATTTATTTTTGTTAACGACGCTCTCTACCAGGATCATATCAGCGCTGCCAGTGTCCCGGAAATTTGTCCCTCAGGAGTACTTTTAGGTGGCAGTAAAGTCACATTTAAGCACACGTAGAAGCCATCGAGCTAGACCGAGTTTGAAATTACTAACTTGGGATCCGTAGCCCAGCGCCTAAACAACTGAGCCACCCACGCAGGCAAAATATTCGCGTGTTGTACATTTGTAACATGTATAGAAATAACAATTTTAAAGAGTAGAATTATCTCTGAAGCTTTACTTTTGGAGAACAATTCCATAGTATAATACATATTTTATAAACTTACGTATGATACATAGAACACAAATTTCTTCCTGAACGATTCATATTTTCCATTATCTAAATTCTCGCGTTGAAGTCTGGCTGCTCACGATGCCACCGCTCGGCTAGTCATCGGGTCCTTATTTTTATTATGACGTATCTGAGGGGACGTTGGTGCAGAGGAGTTAATTGAAGAATACTTAAATGAAAACACAATATGTCTAGTTTTACTGCAGAACTATGTGTTTTCTGAATGTTTTTCCTCAAACAATCATTGAAAGCCAAATAATAAAATATCGTGCTTTTAAGCATCTCTTATACAATTTTACAAAACAAACAGCTGTGATATCAGAGTGTTGGGGCGATACAACTCTCTCTATAATTTATGTGCTATCTAGTCGTCGTTCTTCCACTAAATCAATATTCCAAAGTGTTCGTCTACTCTGGAAAATTCTATAACCGTTACTCTTCGTAACTAAGCGTCGCCAAGCGCAGCAGCAAGCGATATGCACATATACACGGTTTTTATAATTTCAGAGAGATAAAGGGCTGTGTTAGCTTACACAAATGCAACGCTTGTACAACACTAAATTGTAAACAGAAACATATGCAAACGAACAAATAGTACAATAACAATCTGTATGCAAACGATGCATGAAAATTACTCATATATATTAATAGATTAACAAATTAAACATGACGAAAATTATCAAATTTGGGGGCTCGACACTCAAATACTGCCACATAAGTTAATATTCATTATGAAGCTAACAGAGGTTTGTTTCAAAATCACTATGGGAAATGTTGCTCTCTGAACTGCTTTGAGAGTTTTCTCCACAAATATAACACCTATTGCTCTAGTAGATACTAAAATGGTTCCGTAAACTCTATTTTTAAAAGAATTTGACATATCCATGATGACAACAACACAACGAAACTGAAGTGACTACAGTTGTAAGGAAACTGCAGTAAATACTCGTACATCTGCAGTTGCGTTCATCACTGTAGTTTTTGAAGCATGAAGGAAAATTCTAGCTAGTCATGCTTTATTCTGTAATACTGCGGAAAACAAAATTATATTTTTAGAATTCATTCACTGATGACGGGTACATCCCTTCTAAAATACGTGTGATTGTAGTTCATCTTTTAAACATGTAGTAATGTGCCAGGCAATTATTTTTTAGTATTCTACATACATATATCCAGTAGTTTCTGTGCGTGGACCCTTCTTAATTCTGATAGAATTCTTGCACTTAACGTTATTTAGTTTTAAATGTTCGTCCCCAGGTCTTTTGGAATATACATTCAATTCAAATTCTTTTCCTTCACAAGAAACTTTCAGTTTTATAAGTTTTTTCTTCTCTTTCCCTACACCGCTTATTTTGATCGCTTGTTTAGCTTTATGACTGCTAGCAAGGCTTAAAGCAATTGCAGAATAAAATAATGTCCGTTATTGTCTTTTGATTTATCCGTCTATCTTTATCCTTTCAATATCTGTACAGCCAATTTCGTTTAATTTAAGTGGAACCACTCTGTCGTTTGCCAAGGAACTGAGAAGTTGCAGTGAGAAATTGATTCGGATACTGCATCTTGCCCAACTGCTTTAGCAAACTGAGCTAAATGCAGAGAGCGATATAATAGCTTTCAGTGGCAAAAACAGTTATAATATGCCGTGTGAGCTTCATTAACAGTTTTGCAAAATAACTAATGAGATTTAAACTAAAATATTTCGTGTTTTTAAAGTTAAATATTGTGACTCCACCGCTATGCCCGAGGTTAAAGGGAGGTGAGCGCCGGGCAGTGGGAAAAGTAAACAAGATAAGCACAACCATCGTAAACATGATCACCAGGGAACTTGAACCTTCTGTATCTTTCGAGATCTCGAACGTTCTGAAAAGCTCCCTAGGCTATATAAGTGAGCGCTCTTTTGAAGCGAGTGAATCTTGTGGTGTTCAAGATTGAATGAGTCTGGCGAGTGAGGAAGTCTCGCGAAGCAAGTCAGAGAGTCCTGCGAAGGAATTCTTGCGGAGCAAATGAGTGAGCTGGTGCGTACGTTTCTGGTGCGACTAGATGCATTGTTCTCCGAGTGAGTTGGAAATGACTGCGGTGAAGTGCAGTGAGTGTTGTTTCCGCACGGCAAGTGAAGGCAGGCTCACACTTGGACGCTCAAAAGCGAAGCGCGGCGCGCCGAAAAATATCTTTTCCATGTTAATAAATGGAACGGCTCTCGCCTAAGCGCGGCGCGACGCGTAGAATTTCAGCTTTCCACTGGCTTCCGCTCGCAGAGAATACTTCCCCTTCTTCCGCGGGTGAGGTTTCACAATCGGTATCAATCGTGTCTCTGTCGGGAGTTTTCGTGCTAATCAAGGTCATCTCTAATGCTGTGTGGCTGTGACATTTGTATTCAGTAGCAGTAAATCATTCATTACGCTTGATATATCTGCAGCAATAGATGAGGAAAGCTTATCACTTTGGTTGAACAATAGATATACCTTTTTGTTCGATAAATGCCACAAATTATACAGTAATAACAATGCCTGGGATAAGCTTGGGAATAAATACCTGCGGAAATTGGAAATATTCTAAGAAAATTAATATAAACACTATAATTTAAGGAAGAGCTGCATGGAATTACTACATATTTGACGTTATATTGCGCGTTCTTATTAAATAGTAATACAAGAAAAACTATAATCATACCAGAACAAGCTTCGTAAGGGCTTATGCAGTGTCTTGGTCATACACACACACACACACACACACACACACACGTGTGAAAATTATTATACTCAAATTCATTTCTTATGGTAAAATGGATGCGAGACCTGAACTTGAAAATAGTTTACAACTCTCTAAGGTAAAATAAAACACTTTCTGTGAGTATGCATCCACATTATTGTCACCAGGTAATTGAAAATAATGTTCCTGAATTCAGAAAGACTCTTTGCAAATGATTGCAAGATATACCAGCATAACTTTCCTCTGAAGCACACTAAACTACGAACAGCCCTTTGAGTTAGAACGCTAGAAGCGAAAAGGGCATTTCGATGGAATTTCGATGTAAGGAGTGTTTCTGATAAACGTGTCGATAAATATTCAAATCTATTGTAAAACCTATCGGTAAGACAGAAATTACCCGCGTTTTGAAAAGAAGCTTTACTACAGGCCAAATAACAACTGAAACTGTGGAAGGAGACCGCACCAAAGAGAAGAATCGTCTGAAGAAAATTAGCATTCGAAGTTTCATAGGCAGATTTAAAGTTCAGGAAAAGCCATTATGGACGTGGGTAAAGTGTTCGTCTCTATTTACTGCCAGAACTTAAAACATCTGCACGCTTCACAGAATGCAGGGTGGAGTGCGTGCCGATATAATGTACAATGGTTTAGATTTGTAGGAAAATACCATAGCGAGTAGAAGTGTGACCATTGAAGTTAAATCATTTGTTCCGCCGCATACATGACATTGCGATTAGTTGTACGACAGTGCTAATAAAACCACCATAGTGTTTAGCAGGAAACACACTGGAGAACGAGAAAAATAGTATCGTTGAACACAGGGCTGAGCAATCTGTGCTCAGAGAGCCCAGTTGCTCACGGCCTTGATTGTTAACTCTTTATGTTTAGCAGGCAAAAATTTAAAGGTCACTCAAGGTATCGCGCGGGTCGCCCAGCCCTGATTTAACAGTAGACTTACTAATGCATCTCATTCTTATGTCATTTACAAATATGTTAGAAGATAATGTTACCTACTAGAATGTAAAGTTACATTAAAGGAACAAGGGAAAATTATACCCTTATATATTCAGTGTGCTATTATCTGTAAATATGCGTAGTTTAAAGAATTTCTCCTGTGAATAAAGCTGCAAGAATTGTTACAATTGTTACAATCCACTTGTATTTTGTTCTATAGATACAAATGTACTCGCCCATTATGAAGTTAGCTGTAAGTAGTGTGACAATTTGACAATTCGACGAATCCCACTCCTGACACCGAGGTAACAAAGACCAGTTACTTTTCTATCGCTTTATTTTGTTTCCAAACTTTTGCACAAATACAAAGTTCTCTTTTACCGACGTTAACACAGTCTACAGTCTTTCATGATATTACAACTCACAATTGCCTTCTTCTTGTAGTATTGACACAATCCTTTCATTGTCTCTCTTTACTTTCTCGATCTCTCAAACACTAACTCCGACGATACAATCACTCGACGCTCGTTAAATCTTCACTTGGATGTGACGTATCACACACACAGCTGTCTCGCGCTGAATGACACACTGATCGACTCATGTCTGTAACTGTCACCCTATCTGCTGTTTCCTCGCCTAGACACTAGTCCGTGGTAATAGACAAGAACAGTATAAACAATCAAAAACTTATAATGTTTTGCACTTTACTTACAGGGACTTTACTTTCCAGGGAATAAACTCACTCCCGTATATTATCTAACATTACGGATTACAGATTGTAAAGCACCGTAACAAAATACAGGCAAACATGAGGGCATATAATGTTTCATTGGCACTTTTTCGTTTCTTATTAATGTTATTGTTTGTATTTTAATATTATTATTAGTTATTGCTATTACTATATTACAATTTTATTATTTTATTATGTATTATTATTATTAATTATTATTATTATTATTATTATTATTATTATTATTATTATTATTATTATTATTATTATTATTATTATTATTATTATTATTATTATTATTATTATTATTATTATTATTATTATTATTATTATTATTATTATTATTATTATTATTATTATTATTATTATTATTATTATTATTATTATTATTATTATTATTATTATTATTATTATTATTATTATTATTATTATTATTATTATTATTATTATTATTATTATTATTATTATTATCATCATCATCATTATCATTATCATTATCATCATCATTATCATTATCATCATCTCTACAAAATTCTTTTCAACCAACAAGTCTATGGCAACGATTTTGCCCGCAGGGTTGATTAGTGCACGAGGGTTCGACAAAATAAATAGTCGACACCTCTGACTTACTTGAAAGTGATCTTCGGAGCGATGAATGCTATTTCAGTAAGGACACCACTATGAATAGACACACATGCACCACTGGGCCCCTCGCAATCCGCACTGGGTACGAAATGCTCAGGTACAAAACCACCGGGACCTAAAACGTTTCGTGTGGTATTTTTGGAGTCAATGTTATTGGACTTGTCTTTCGCCAGGCCAGACTTAGAGGATCACGATATCCCGAATTCCTGCAAGCTGAGCTTCAGGATTCTCTTGGTGAGGTTTCCGTACGACTGGTCCCAACAGGATGGTGCACCACCTTACTATTATGAACCTCTAAAGGTCCATTTCTATTAATTGTACCCTGAACGCTGGCTCGGCCTAGTTGGCCCAATACCTTGGCCACCAGTATCCAACATTTACTTTGAATAGTAAAGCTGTGGTTGACTGTAAACAACGAAATGTTTGTTTTTCGTTTCGTGTTCTGAGTTTGTTTCTTGGATTAAGATTGTGTGTCTTACTAAGGTAAATGCAATACTAATTTGCGTTGCTGCTTTTACCGTAAATACTTAAATTGGGTGGGAGCCATTTACTTGTCTAGCACTTGAATGAAGTACCGCAGCAAAAAAGCTTCCTTGGTAAAAAGTGTTTAAAATAATATTATCTACCAGCTCCCAAAGTTTGTCGGTCTAATTTTGGGACACCTGTATATCCAATCAAGTCATATTCTACTAGACGTTATTTAGTGGCACCTTTCTCGGTCACCCCAGGTACATTGTTTCCCAATCAGACATAACAAACAGATCACTTACAGCTTATCCTCAACTTTGCCTTCTACACTTATTAATTCACAAACTGCGGTAGCTTACAGAGTTCTTTACTAATAACCTCATTAGGTTAAAATGATGTTAAAGGCAGCACTTGCCTATATTCACAATTTCCTGTAGATGATATTGCTAACTTGGTGGGAACATAAATAGACAGTAACGTGTATATTTGGAGTAAATCAATGTAGACGGATAAATAATCGTCGCAACTTATAGGCCGTGCAAATTCAAAGTGTCTTTGGGTCTTGAACCAACTTGGCTGTGATTACGCATTTTACTACATTTACCCACAGATATTCTCCTTCAAAGTACTCTGAATGGTTATCCTTAAGAACTGTAATGTCGTTTCAGACGCGAAAGCATTGTGCTCATCACTAGGAAGTGATTTTCATAAGTACATTGACTTTATTTAAATCTTTGTGGGCCCATTTACATACGTCGATAAATTTAATACACCTACTAGATAAATTAGATCTCTGTTTTTTCACTCCCTTCGAATTCAGCAGTGTGTGTCCCGGAAGAATTGAATGCTATCAGCCGCTGGTAGACTAAATAACCACAAGGAGGCCTCTCGTTCATTATTTGAAATGTATTTGTATTAATATGAGGTTTTGTAGGCTTGCAACATACAGAAAATTCAGAAGACGTGTCTGTGTCTGCTTCATGAAGGCATTTATAGCACAGACATGCATGGTTTCGTTGTAAGAAATTTAGCTTTTTCTTTTGGATTTATTTATATGCAAAAGTCTGAAAAATCTCTAAGTCCTCTGCTTATATCGGTGGAATGGAGTGCAGACATTTTCACAATTTCTTATTAGGCTGGCTACCATTCGATGTAAAAGCAAGTATTGCGGTACCCGACCGTTCTGTTTGAATAACTTGTATGTCATTTGGACCAAAAATACCCCCCCCCCATCCCGGGTGAATGACTTTCCTGCTCGCGTAAGTAGCTACAGGCTGTACCAAACTGTACAATGATCGGACATGCATAAACACCTGGGCGTGGTTGGCAAATTAATTTTTACTCATTTCTGGGGTTAAAATCCCGCAAAACTACGAACTTACCCACTTTCAAAGAACTAGAATCAAATCGAAGTTTTCTTTCAAGTGTACCACGTCAAAAATTAAAATTCCAGATATTATTCTTTAACATTTCAGATACCGAATTTAAAGCATGGATATTAATGGATTAAGGATATTTAAGCTACTTGATTAACTTTCTTGAATGTGATTGTTGGAAAGGAAATATGATCGTGATTTAAACAATGTCTGTATTATATCTGTTTAAAGTATCAGGCATTTACTTTGACGAGGGCCAAAACGAAAATAATAATATTGGAATTATGTTTTAGACTTACTGGAAGTCAAGTTTATTTGCAAAATTACAAAACACTGAATGCTATTCAAACAGCTAAGTGCATATTCGGTTTCCGAGAGAAACAGTGCAGGAACTACTAACTCATAATTAAAGGTTCTGTGGAATCGTTTTTATATGAATATGGCTCTCCGGTTCTAGTTCTTAAGAAGGTATTTGAAGCGACTTACTGCAAAACAAATACTTGAAGGCGAATATCTCAGCTCATTTAAGAGATATACACAATCTTCTTCTAAGACGTGGACTGTGTCAAGAAAATTTCAGGCTTGCCTTCTACAAATCAAAGTCTTCAAAATATGCCCTTAGTTTCGAAAATATACACTAAACATGCACTAAAATGGCGAACTTTATGCTTCCACTTCTGGTTATTTATAATCTTTCCATAAATATTATTCCAGTTGTAATAACTTGATTTGTGGTAGCTATACAGTAATCATTTTATCCAAATGCTCAGGTATATGTTTATACGTTTGTGTGTTAACACATCTTTGTATGCTGAGAAGGAACTTTCAACGTCTATGGATGTTACTGACCAAAGCTTGAAAGCGGTTACTCTGGAGAACGTTTTCACCTTGACGATATTTATCCTCTAAACACAAAACTTTAATGTTTGAATTTCTCTCTTAAACGCTCCACAAATTCCCCGCTTAATTTTCCCACATACCTAAAAGAACGTTCTCAGGTTTACTCTGAACCTCATTCGGAAATGGTATTGGCATCTCCATAGTAAGGAGTGTATTATTTTGACAATGTGTTTAAGTATTTAGTTTTAAATTGAAACTTGAAAATATGTGTATTGTGGCTCGTAGGGTAGACAAAATTAGCAGCTTTTATTTTGTAATTAGTTCACATTATGTTAATCTTGAGCCACATGGCACATCTAACTAATATTTCACTTTCTTTTAATCGTGTACACAATGGTGTATGCATCAAAGCTTATACTATACTAAATAAAATTCACATCCATTATTTGTCTACTGCAACTTAGTGCTACTCTAAAATTAATAGTAACGAAAACACATTAATATGCAATCGCATCAAGCATTCTGAGACCCCACATTAAAAGACTGCGAACATATGTGTTCATAATAATCTACGGTACAATGTCATATCGGTTACATTAGCTTATGTAGGCTAAATGTGAGGCAAACGGACAGGCTAAGGACATTTTTTTCAAAACTAAGCTCATACTAATTATTGTAGAACTAATTTTTTTTAACGGAAGCACTGAACATTCACTTAAATTGAAAATTGATGTCTATGAAATACGATATAAAAACAGGGAAAAAACAATTAGTTGAAGCATGTCACAAGTACGTTTGCTCCATCCGCTGGGACAAACGGGCACCAATATTTTTAGACAGTCATCACTCATACAATTATGACACACAACATATGAACCGTTTTCGTTCTCTACACACTTAACATGGTACCGTTTGCGGAATTGCGGCACTGCATCCAGTTATCCTCTTACTTGTAACTCTATTGGCATTTCTTGCACAAGTTCTCTTTCCCATGGAAAAGTTTCTTCTAATTTTCCGGACTTTCACTGCTGCTGCCTTTTCCTTTTCAGCTCGGGCAACTTTCCTAGCATCTAAATAAATTATAAATTCTGGAGTTGTTATAAAATGACATTTTCTGTACCTCCTTTTGATTTATGGTTTGCTTTTAACACCCAGAGAAGTTGAGTTTAGCTATTCGAAGTTTGTAGAGGGCGTAGAAGCTTGAGTCTAACCTTCTTGTTTCTTGTGTTCACATTATTGTGAATCGCTTCCTAAAGGTTCTCCAAGGGAGTATTCCATTTTCATGTAAAATGGACACGGAACTTAATTTAACTTTAATAAATATCATGTAAATCATTATTTAGATATGATTTATATCTATACATGTTTTAAATGTGGTATTGAATTAATTGCGCTGTACTTTCACTCCACCCGAGCCGTGTCCGTCTGCCCCGCATTGCGGTCAAGCAGAAAATAACTCAGATGACAGAGAGGCTGGAGACATTTACTCTAACAAGCTACGTCTCCGGTAGATGGTTTCCTGATGTTACCTTGCCTGTATCTAGAATATTATTTTACGCCTCGTTTTCCACGAGTATCCCATGTGCGACAGATGGAATCTTACACTTCAAGTAACTACATGACATATATTTCTTACAGAATTCGTTTTGCTGGATTGAACGTTCACTTTGCAATAATGATTTGCACAATATGTCGACACAATTCTAACGTAGGAACGGATTCCCAAAACACAGTTATGCCAACATTAGTAAGAAAATTACTGTAAATTTTCTTAACAGGTGTCCCTCTGGTCCCATCTCCGCTTGTCCCATCCTTACCGAAATATGTTTACACCGAAAGTCATTTAACAACGAAGGTTTAATTTTCTATACTTCCAATTGCTACTCCAGTTTCTGATACTTCGTATAAAGACATTAATTATGTGTTTTAAAAATTCTCAAACAGGCTTTCCCTGAATAATTACATAACGCATAATAGTCGTAGTAAATGGCTACTTGAAGCAAACAGCTCGAGCAAATATACGTCTGAATGTTTCCATTAGAGTTGCATTCACAAATAACTTATGAATATCTATATAGATTTGAAATATTATGCCATCTTCTGCGAATATTTGCAATGTGTGGACTGTAGTTGTAAGGCCCGACCAGTGCGCGAGCAACCCCGTCAGTGATTTTTCTCGATCTATATTGGAAAGAAACCCTGCCGCGTCAACAGCATGTTGAACCTCAATATCTCATTCCTTTCGTTTCTCCATTCTCAGTACCGGCATTCCGGTGCTGGATGTAAGTGTGGAGAAGAATTCTTTCAGCAGAGATCTCTGAGCAGAACATAGTGTGGACAGGAAATATAGAACTAGCTTTGATTCCCTTTGAAATTGCCCCAAGAGGGAATGTTGTACTGCAGCGTTTTATAAGGACGTCATTGTAGATACCTCAATAATTCGATACTCGGTGCTATCGACGTATGTGTGATATATTCGGATAAACCACACATACTCTTAAACAGCGTTGTCCAACGTTTGATAAAGAGGGGAGGATGGATTTACCTCATTCCACATTATGCGGACTGAGCCGCTGACTCGGACGTGCATTGTGTTGCTGTGGCGGTTTAATTATATGTACGTTGCGTTTGATTTACGAAAGCACCTCAAGTCTTATGTGATAAACATGTGTTGATTAGTGACTTCTGTGGTACTGCTTATGTTTATGCAGTCTATCAATATTTGGCGACAAAGTCGAAGTGCATAGCCTTGGAAGATACACCAAGTGATCGTGCAGACCTTTAGTACAGTTCAATTTGCAGAAACTCCGTTCGCAAAGTCGCAGAAGTCCCAAAGAGTTCTAGGCTTCAAAACTTGTCCCTTGCTGGAGCTGCGATGAACAATCGGTCATCCAAGCAGCCCTCTAGTGTCGTCGGAGAGTACTCTTTTCTTTGAGCAAGCATTCAATCCGCCATACGCTATGAAACCTAGAACCATACCTTAAAAGGAAATGTTGAAAAGAAATTGTGGTAGATGAGAAATTCGCCTACCGACTGTGGAAATCAAAGAAAAACGCAAGGTCAGTGAGAGCAGTGACAGGAATGGAACTCAGTAGCTCTCGAGCACCATACGATACCGCATGGGAATCTCGATCAGTTATCAAGTGTAAATAATACATTAAAATTTGATTAATATATTAAAAACTTGACGACGTGGTGAACTTCGTACCACCTAAAATTGATTTGATTGTAACTCTTCATCAGTGATTATCAATCCTAATCAACATTCCAACTCCAATTGATTGAGATCAACAATATTAAACGCATCGTGTATCACTTGAGTGATGTTTGGTTATTAAATGAAACTTCCTCCCCTTGGCATTGTAATGAGCACGGTGAAACGACACGAAATTGTTCTCACAGTCACTCAAATTTGTTGAACTTACCTTCAGAACTTTACAAAACTGAAATTCTCCTACTAATTCTTCGAGTTTCGCTAAAATTCATTTTGTGGTTTTATCTAAGCCCGGCCTAGTTCCTCGGTCTCGCTAAAACAAAATTGAATGGATTTTTGTTTGTTTATTTCGTAGCCCGCAGAGCCAATTTACTCTAATGGAATGGCTGATCGAAATGAATGTTAGGAAAATGTGGTTAAATTCGATTTAACTAAATCTTCTCAAAATTCACTACCTGTTTTATGGAAAACGATTTTAAGTCTAATCGATGCGCTGTCAAATGATAGATCCGCTACAAACACCATAGATTGAAAGTAATCCGAAGTGGTAATTCCCATACAAAATTACCATTTTTTTCGATTTTTCAGCTGTTCCTTTGGGTTTTTTCTGATGTTATTTTTTCTAAACCATCCCAGTATTAAGGCGAACAAAACAAAAAAGAACTTATTCAAATCGCTCGAGCCATTTTCTAGCTTTTGCGAGATTAATGCACGGCGTTCATAATCTCTTTAAGCTCTGCGTCCCCCGAGCTGCTTTGTTCACCATTTCAGCATTTTATATGTGCACCGTCCTATCCAACATATCTGGTTGAAGGTCGTTCAACCCTCTCCCCCACACACAGAAGTGATATATTTTGTAGGCAGTGACACAGATTTTTGATCTTAGAACTATGTTTTGCAGAGTAAAAGCAATGGAAATTAGATACATATAAAACATGGTGGAAAGCGACGATAACTCTAACTTATGAAAACAAGCTTTTGTTGCTTATGTTTAGTGATAATTTTATATTGTAGTGGCAAGTGCTAAAATCTCTTCTATATCTCAAGCGAATCAGTGTAGATTTCGATACGGCTTGTATTTCCATTAGATGTAAAACTCTTGCAGTAACAATCTTACAACTTTTATACAATTTAATATTAGATATTTTAAAACACTTAAAGGTAGGAAACAAATTTCCTAATCATATATCATAATTGTGTTCTGTTTCATATTTTTATAAGCACATTTTTTTAACCTTAAGTTTTCTCATGCGTAGGTCCACATATATCAAAAAGAATCTGAGATGGTAGGTATATTGAATTCTACACGTATTGTCACAACAATTTTATCAAAATTACTTACTACTTCATGAGGCACATAAGCAATAGCTTTCATGGCAGCGCATTGGCTCCAAATTATCTGGGGCCTCTGGCCAGCTGAATAGCTACCAGGTTGAAAGCTTGAGAGAATTTAACATTGACTTTATTTTTAAATACTTAATTGGTTTTAATTAAAAACAACAAGGTTATCATTTCAAACTACCATGCTTATATATTTTAGGTTTATGGGCATTCGCTACAATTTTTTCATCAATATAACAAATGGTTACAAAAATTCGCTACGTATTCATATTTACCACGCTAAATTTGCCACAGAATCACTTTCGCCACAATATTTTTGCTACATTATGAACATGTAATAGATCATTTTAATTACAAAAAAGAGGCCTAATCACCTAGCTGTCGACGCGCCCTTAAACCCTACTTATTCACTCACTCAACTACAGAAAATATAGCATACACTAATTTTCATACAGTTTTAATTTAAACTTCCGGCTGTATTATGCCCAAATACCGGGTGATAACTCAAAATGTTACCATCTTCCTTATATTGCTCGTAGTTTTCGACGGTACTAAATATACATGTATCCGACTTTATATATTTTTTACGTACTGTACCCTGCCAGCAGCTGTTTGATATCTCGCATTTCTGCAGACTCACAGTGCAAATACTGAAGCACACGATACAAAGATGTGTGAGGCCTTCGCATTATTGTCTTTATTTCATTTGAAGGAGATTGCATACGAAACTGACGGAAAGAGAGATCGTTGTCTACTTCTTACGCGATGGCTTACCTCAACATAAATATATTCGACGTAATCAAATGTTAGAATTCCATCTTCGTGGGCTATCTCCTCAATTGGCCCCTCCGGGACCTAACGCGACTGAGTGCACCCCGTGCCAGACCTCCCAGCGGGGGAAAAATTCCCATGCTGGTACCGGGGATCGAACCCAGGTCCTCCGCGCCAGAGGCAAGCGTGCTACCAACTGCGCTACAGAGGCGGTCGAATTTGTCATTAAATATCTTAATTTCTTGTATTTTGTATTATGCTTCTTTCCCTAACAATGCTACCACTACTACCATTTATTACGTTATTTATCTATTGTGCCAAAACTACCAAACCATAGGTTTTGCAGAGCGCAACTCCAGCCCTTCCATATGTGAGAGCTCCATTGTGCAATACTTAGCTTTCCCAACAATAGTGGTTGTCTGTTGGAAGCGTTTTTTCACACTCTCTATTTTTCATACGTTCCATAAAATATAAATGAAATACCGTATATGGCTATCCAATGTTAAAATTCGAAACCGTTTTTGTATTTTAGCGTGAATGATTGAGTTTTGACTTATTCGCATGTTATACAATTGCAGTATTCCCAGTTCTTAATTGTAAATGGGACATTGTACGAGTATGTTTTGCAACATATCAACCACATTTAGTATAGAGGGAAATGAAAATAATAAATAGAACAATTCAATTTGAGGAAGGGTGAAATTCACCTCGTTAATGAATTCGCTGTCTGGATTTAGCATTCTAGTTGCAAGAGAACGCGACGGCAGCTCGCCTTTGTTAACAAATGACATGAAAGGAAATCGGGCAAATGAAGCTTCTGCCACCGAGGACGAAATCAAAAGCATTTCTCTCGTAATAGACGTACTGCGGAGACAAGCTTGTAATTATAATCACAAAAATTGTTTGCACTCTCCCTCAAAAATTACTACAATGATATCAGTGCAGAATTCCATACGCGTTTTATTAATGGTCAGACTCGAGGAGCCTGGAGTTCTCGTTGATATTGTACCTTGGGTATTTTTACCACGACTGCTTTGTTTTTACTCTCCTTTATGTCTGACATTGTCGTGGTTTTTCATAGATTTTGTGATATTTAAATGCAGTTTTTAGATCTTTCCCCATCATTGAGGTTGTATTTCCCGGTATTTTCACTTAGTATTTTTCAGTAATATTGTATTTAGTGTTTATATGTGTGCCAAATTTACCAAATTTATTCCAGTTTTATAAAACTGCTACATTTTGTACCATGATAAACATACTGTTCCCCTTGCACCTACAAGAAAATTACTAATTTCTACAAATGTTTATCTCGACTAACATGAAGAAGATAGAAGGGTAGTTAGTACAAGAGTAAAGAAAGTTGGGTGAGTGCAACACATCAGATTTTTGTAATTATGTTAGTGCTTCGCTAACAGTTTTAGGAGAAATAAAATGACAAAAAGTAAGCTGACTTAGGAAAGGTTTAATATTATACACGTTATATTACATTTTATCATTAAGTCAAAAGGTGAAGAGCATCTATGGGCTACTCGATATATGATATTCGCAATATTTTCACAGTCGGAAGATTAAGAAGCCTTAAAAGCAGGCATTAAGGAATACCGATTACACTTTATACATGGAATAACAGTGTATAAAAACAATGTGCATTTTAGCAATAACGTTAAAAATATCTGTTTAAAGGTGGGAAGAACTCAACATTAACGAATGTCTTGTCTCATAGATGTTTAATTTCGTATAGAAGACAACACAGCTTTTAAGCTTCCGAACTAACAACACTACTCAGTGGGCAAGCCGGATAGCCTCTTTGAACGCTTCTTGTAATTTAGGAGATATCTCGAGGTGACAACTATTCCACGTATGTACACTAAATATTCACTTTAATTATACATGGAAACTTTGGCTACAGTGAACTCAGAATCCTACACTATACTATCTATTTACTTATTACTTCTCTACATTATATTTATTCATTAACCTTTTAATTTTTGCTAACATAAATTTGGCTTCTCTGTGGGAACGCTATAAATGTAAAGTGATATAAACAGGCCATGAAGCTAAAATATGGATAAAACTTGGTAAATGAAACAACAGTAAACCCGAAACTCAGAGTGCATCAATTATTGTGCTTCCTAAGCTTCAAGACTGTCTCGGAAAATATCTCGCTCCCCATCCTCAGCTCATACGTTTAGTTATGTATTCCAATTAAATGTAACTAAATATACCTACAACTAAACCTCAAAAGTAATCTAGCAAAGCAACCGATTTTGACCATTTATTTTGCATGGAAATCGTAGGTACGTATAAGGTTGTCTCATAAGTTCGTTTCCCGTTACGTTTCAATCATTAAGAACACCTGGGAACACACCTCACCCACAGCAAAGCTACGACAGAGTAGTTGCCAAACTTTCTATGTTAGGTAGAAATCCCCAGCTCGAAATCGACTAAACCACTTTTGACACGCTCAATTCGTTATTGCATCTTCCCTGTAGACGCCACAAATTGTCTGCAAGCATTGTGAGCCGGTTTTTCCCATAGAGTAGTAAAACAGGAAATGTTCCTTTTTGCTTCCCATAGTTTGCAAACACAAGTTCATGCTGTTCCATCCAACAGCAGTCACAAACATACACTGACGTATACAATAGCAAGTCTGGTTCTTGTCCTCCAAGTTGTAGGGGCGGTTAGGCAACTATGATGACTTGAGTGTACAGATGGTTCAGGGTTTTTAGGCGTTATAGAGGAACTTGCGAGCAGAACGAAGAACTTATCAGATAACCTTATATACAGGTGTTAATGAACGGCACCGAAATATTTTCAGACCAATTGGAGATGTCTTAAACAAGTAGTTTGAGATAGGAGATTTATGGCCCATTGGTCAAAATGAGGATGTTACGGCTTTAAGTTTGTAAAGTGCCATTACACCACTGGCTAATGATGGCACCATTGAGTACACAACACACGGAAATGAAGGGAGATGTCGGAGCGATCCCTCTGGCACAATGGTTGTGACATTGGCTTTAGTCTCATTCACCTTCTCTTTTTATTGTGTTTTGTATGAGCTTTTAATTGCTATTTAAATGTAAGTATGCATTAAGTTTCAACATAGTGCAATGTATCAGTACAATTAATTACAATTTTTTCTCATAAAGGTTGAATCCCACCTAATACAACTTTCACATGCTGTACTTCAAAATGGGAGATATTTAAAGAGTGGGAGAGCGTAAATAAGATAAAAAATACTAAATAAAAGTGTTTACGTCTGCTTTATAGGAATTGCTCGAAATGGTGATTTGCGTTTTCAATGCAAAGTTGACAGCGGCGAAGAAACCATTGTCGTACTCTATCCAAAATATCTTGTGTATGTCGAATAACCTAACATGCTGCTATTATTCGGGCAGTTAGGTCCTCTTCTGAGGTAACAGGTGTTTCATACACCATAGACATGAAGTGACCCCAGAAAGAGAAATCAGTTGGGTTGAGGTCGGGAGAGCGTGCTGGCCAAGCTGCAGTTGGACTCCCCCTTCCGAGCCATCGGGCAGCATAAATGTGGTCCAAATACTCTCGCACAGCCAGGGAGAAATGGGGCGGAGCTCCGTCATGTTATAGCCACATTCGACGACGAACATGAAGCGGCCTACATCTTCTAAAAATACAGGTGAAATGTTCTGTAACACATGAAGATAAATATGTCCATTTAACCGAGAGGGGCAACAGATATGGGCCAATAACATGGTCTGAAATAATTCCAACCCGTATGTGCACTGAAAAGTCTGCTGCTGACTTTTCTACGACAGCACGTGGAATGACATAGTCCCACACGTGGCTGTTTCTTGAATCGAGAAGTAGACCATACCTGGTGAACACCTCATCAGTAAACAATACTGATGAAAAGAAATGAGGCTGCTGGAGTAAAGCTCAGTTACAAAATTGTAGCCGAAGGCCAAAGTCTTGCGGTTTTAGTGTTTGTACCTTCTGACGGTGAAATGGGTGAAGCAGTTCATGTATGGCTTGCCATTCACTAACATGGTTAGTGTCCGGTGCATGTGCAATAGCACGTGTGCTGGTAGATGGCTCTTCTGCAATGCTTTGCAGAACATTCTCTTCAAATTGCACTGTGCATCGAGTTCGTGTAACACACGTATTGTCCCTGTTGACCTGGAAGGTTCCTATTTCTTGCAAATGTCTAACGATGGACTGCAACGTTGTATGATGCGGTTGATGCCCGTCGGGATACCGTTCCCTGTACAGTGCTGCGGCAACTAAGCCGTTACTTCTTGATTCACTGTAAATAAGGTGCATATATGCAAGTTCAGAAAAGCTGTACACGTTCTCCTTGTTGTCCCACAGGCAATCTTCAGCACACTAACTGCAGTGTCCCGAATCAAGGTAATTATAGTAGTGTTATTGCATTGGCCAATCAGAATCGTATCCTGAGTTACGAATCACGGCAATTCTTCGTATGGAATTTACGCATTACAAAGAATTTAAAAAAAAAAAAAAAAAAAAAAAAAAATTAACTACATGATGGGAACCGAGCACATGACTTTTGAGACATCAGTTTTCGGCGTTACAGACTACGCCACCAGAGCAGTTAACGGTAACGCCTCTAGAGTGGAATCCATAGCGCAAGAAGGCAGTTAATCGTGTTCAGTGTCGCACTGTCAGCTGATTAATTCGAGATTTGGGAAATTTTATCACATTAAATCTTGAGAGCGCTGAAAATCGGTATTTGTATACTCAGACATCAGTTTTGAGGATATTGTACCACAATTTTTCATGCGGAATTGCTTTAACACCGACTTATCGGCATTTGATATCAATACGTTTAACATCATATATCTGTGTTATGTTTTGCCGAGGACCATACATTGCCTGTCTCAAATTACTTATATTAGTTACAATTAAAATCGCTCAAGTTATTTAGGTGTAGTCCATTAACACTCTGTATAATGTTTTCTGATATACTTAGAAAAATGCTGATGCCTCTTAAAAGCACACCGATAGATGTGCCTTAAAGGGCAGAGGGTAAAGGGTACACACAGAGAGGGGCACCTTGCGTACTCCTACCTACACGGATATATTGTGGTTAACACCCCACAGGAGGCAGGGATGAAGTGAGGGAAACGCAGGACTGCAGTCAGACGGGCTATAGGGACGCGCGGAAGTCCCTAACTAGTGCTGAGATCTCACCCGGGTGCCAGGTCTGGCCGAGCAGCCAACAACCTGCGGGTCCGGTGTCGCACAAGCGTCCCCACCCACGGAGGACAACCACCGCTCAAAGCCAGCTAGTGCCGAGAACACAGTTACAATGCGCAATCATCCGCTCCATCTGTCCAGCACCGCCAAACACCACGCGCCTAAAACACCTGAAAGATGATAACGAAATGGAATGGAGGATAGAAAGGAAATCGCGGTGTGAAATTAAGCAACCCAGCATTCACCTATAGCGGTATCCATATTGAAATGAAGAAAACAGAACAATAAATAGTCTAACCTGTTGTTAGTGTGCTTAATTTGAGCAAAGAACATCCAGTCTGGCCAAGTAATATTTGAGTTTCTTCAGTGCTTTACAAGAAAAGCACTTTCAATTAATTAAAGAGGACTTTGTTAATTACAGTACTGCGTGTGCTGAGATTGAGTCCTTGGCTTATGCTTAGTTCTGAAAATAACCAGACTGTGACAAGAGCTGTTAATCATACTAAATAATATGAGGTGTCCTTCAAATAACTAATTGCATTTGTGCTGCCGGTTTTCCCGTGTGCTTCTTTAAAGGGGAAAGTGACAGGCAGACTTCTTACTCAGTTTTGTAGAAGGTAACTGGGTTGCCATACACCTATATTGTTTGTCCCGTTTATTTTTGCCGAGACACTTGCAAGCTTGTATACTGTATTGGCTGTTTGCTTCACCCTGCGTCCACAGAGAGTCAATGCAACTTTGTAAATACTCAGCAGAGCCTGCGGGCACTTCATTCTATGTACAGCCCACGACAAAATAAATGTACGACAGTCAGAGAGGGAGTTCCATCCGAAAACATTGGAAGAACAGTACTACAGGTAGGTGCTCTGATATAGTTATGTTACTCATTGTGATGATTCCATACTTTTAAAAGTTGTATCCATCTTTCAATTTTAAGGGGTGTTTTTTTTTTCAAAATATACAGGCATTAATGAACTACACCGAAATAACTTGAGAGATAGTAGATGTGAGTGATATAAGTAATTTGAGGTAGGCAATGTATGGTCCGCGACTAAACATAACGTAGTTATATAGCATTGAAGATATTAATATCAGGTGCTGATAAATCAGTGCTAAAGCAAAGCCTGATGAAGAATTGTCTTAGAATGTCTTTAAAGCTACTGCCCGAGTATAGAATAATTGATAGCTCGTTGTCAGCGTTCTCAAGATTTAATGCCACAAAAATTTCTCAAATCTCGGACTAATCACCTGACAGTGCGACACTGAACAACGTTAGGCCGCCTTCTTGAGTTGTGAAGCCTACTCCAGAGACGTTTTCGCAGATTGCTCTTGTAGCTTAATTTGTAGCGTTAAATGATGTAGTCACAAAGGTCCTGGGTTCGTTTCCTGTCATGGAGTTACTAATTTTTCTTTCTTTTTTTATTCCATATGAAGAGAGCATTAACATTGCTATCACTTCCTTATTCAGCTCACACCAGAAATGTTGAATAGGATACGACAATCGTTCTTTCGCCTCTGTTAATTTTGTCATAAAAAATCAGGTTACAATTTAGAGCAATTCCTATAAAACTGACGTAAAGTCTTAGATGTTTTTATGCTTTTACCCTGTCTTTGACCCTTTAAATTACTTTTCATACTGAAGCACAACATATGAACGTATTAAGCAGGTTTCAACTTTTGTTTAGCAAGAAATGTAATTAATTGTACCGACATGTTGAAATAAAACTGCATACATTTAAACATAATTTAAAGTCTAGATAAAAAATGGCATTAATATGCTCTACTGAAACTAAAAAGACAAGAAGGAATAAAAAAAGAAAAAAAAAAAAAACAAATAAATAAAAAAAATAAATAAATAAAAATGAAGAAGAAAAGAAAGAGCGAACAAGACTCGAACTCTAAAAGATGACGACCTTATGCTGGAACGCTGAAGTCATAATCATTGCGCCGAAGAGACACGCTCTAAGACGTCCCTTCGTTTTCGTGTGTTGCGCTCTCGAATGGTTGATAATAGTCAGTGGCGTATTGGCAGTTTAGATACTTATTACCAGGGAGCAGGGTTTTAGTGCGAAATCCATCAAGTTAACCGTGCACTTACAACGGGAAGTGGAAGCGTTGGCCGGCGACCTTGCAGAGTGGAAGACAGTACAGCCTTCACGTTACCTGCCGGCTCTATACTCCGTGCTGTTAATCTTATTCCTATGTTTACTTACTAAAACCCCACTCCCTGTTTATAACCATAACCTCGAAATTTGAACGAACAGCACACAAGTCTCCTGTCTCAAATTATTAGTTTAAGACATCTACAATATTTCGGTGTAGTTCAACATCCTGTATTTTTACATGCATGTAAAATGCGGACCACCTCCGTAGCGCAATAGTAGCCCGCCTGCCTCTGGTGCGGAGGACCTGAGTTCGATCCCGGTACGGGCCTGGGGATTTTTTCCCCGCTGGGAGGTCTGGCACGGGGTGCACTCAGCCTCTTTAGTTCCCTTAGACGCCAATTGAGGAACTACTTAATAAAGACCCCAGGTCGCGAAGGCCGCATAACCGGCCGGGAATGGTCGGGGTAATGACCACGTCCCACGCTCCAGTTCTGCACCCCACTCATGACGCCTGTTGGGACAGAAGTAGGGACTGTTGTGCTAGAGGTTATGCAAAATGTGACGAGTAATTTATTCTAATTAGCCAAGTAACATTTACCCATATTCTACCTACCTTGAAATTAACTAACCAAAATTCATTTTTGCAATGTTTTTGAATAGTATGTAGCAGTGTAGGGCTCAATTGCAAACGGAATATTAAACATTCAAGGTCTACAGTTGAGTGCACGGAATCGTATTGATGTAGTACCCAGTGGTTTTCATTGGCAAGGAAAATGTCATGCCCAGTTCCCATCGCTTACCTGGTTCTAGTTCCCATTTAGTATTTGTTCTATTCCCCTTTTCCTTCACTGAAAGTGAACTATGTTCACAGGTTAACGTTGGAGTGCCAGACTTTTGACACAAAACCAATACAAGATGGACTCATCCATGGTCTTGAGTGGGCCGTCTTTGCGAAGCATGCCTTGCAGCACTCAGATGAAATATTTCTCTACTCCTCCCCTTTCGCCGCTCACCTAGGCTTGATTCTGGTTCTTAGGTGAATGACTTGAATTCAAACCAATAATAGATTGGCTTACCTACAGCTTGTATATAACACATGATCGGTTTCCGCCAACACGGAATAAAGAAAAACCATTATATTGGATACTAGAAACCCGGCTGGTTATCGTGCCCTCTTGTGTAGCCCGTGGACCCAAAAAGTAGGCATGTCTGTCATGCGTGTGTGTATGTAAGTCTATATGTATATAGGCACATTTATATGCATGCGTTCCAGACATGACTATATTTTTTTGGTCCACGGGAGTACATGACTTGAAACTGTATAGTAGCAAGGTGTTTGTTTAACTTTGCAGAATGTAAAAGCAACGAAGCTATCTTAGCAGGACAAGGCCACCGGATTTGCGTAGGAAATTTTAGCCACTACTATTCGACAGAATGCATCCGATTTTAATGAATATAATATTGCATTTGCAGATGTTGCTACCAGGAATGTTTAGAGTGGCGTCGTGTTTCACAAATTTAAAGGAGGAACCTTACCTCAATCGTGATATATGTTTAACACGGAATTACATTTATTTAGGACACAGGTATATGGACACCAGGTAATACCAAACTGTGAATTATCCAGCCAGCATTATATCTTGTAGGGAATCGCGTGGCCTTGCATACTTTATACGCTCCCACAAATTTCGCGCCGTAGCATGCTGGATAATTATGGGTCATGTAAGGACCTTAACAGTAGTACGTCTTGATCCCCTTAATCGCTCAAATTGCTGTGTGTTGGTTAAAGGTGAAGAAGGAGCATTAAGGACGTTAATCTGCTGACGCCTCCCTAAGAGGAAGTCACGGTATTACATTAGAGTATCAAGGCCAATACGAACTCCATTATTCTTATAAGCAGGCAATTCGCTTTCAGATCCAAAGCCAAAATATATATTTTAGCACACACTTAGGATATTAAACTCACTTGCATCAAAGCATACAAATATTTCAGGCCTTAAAGGGAAACTACATAGCAAGATTTCCCAACGCATGATTTTAATTTTTGTGTAGAATTCTTAATTGAAATTTGATACACATTTTATCATTACGGGCGCAATACTTATACAGGGTGGAAGGAAAGACATTACATTCCTTCTAATATGTATTTGATAGAAGCGTTGAAAAAAAAAAAAAAAAAAAAAAAAAAAAAAAAAAAAAAGGCATTTTGTTCTTTGATCAGCCGATTTCCAAAAAATAAATGGTTTATGATCCAAATTGGATGCGTAATTTCACAGGAATGTACGAAGATAACAGTTTGTTATCTTTAAGATGCGTAGAGTAACTTATTTCTGACATAGCTTCGGTAGTAATTACGGGGCATCACAAAGGGTTTCGAAATAATTGATCAATTAAAAGACGTGAAGGAATAGTTCAAGCAGCTTTTTCAGACGCGGAGTAAGTTGACAACGTTGTGTTGAGGTTGCTCAGGTAATTAAACTGGTTTGTGGATGTAAACAGCTCGGGCACTTTCGCTTTCGATTTAATGCTTTGGGAGCTAACTCTTGTGATTGGCCTACACTCGCGCAGTAAACACAGAAGGACAAGGCAGAGTATTTGTTTGTGTTCTCAAGAAGCACAGTTACTGTGTTTGTTTATGTACTGAGCTAGGGAAAGTGACACCCACACAATCTGCAGTGTTGCCAGCTTGTTTTCGACAAAACTAAAATATCTCCGTAGAAAATGGTCAGAGGCAAAGACGTAAGATACAAAATGTGTTCCAAATACCGAGATCTATCGCCGGTTTAAATTAATGTAATGAATTCCCTTCCACCCGGTATAATAAACATATGTTTCAAATTGTACTGTATCTGCAATTTTTGCAGTGAAATATCCACCAATTCACAGAAAAAATCATAACTCCTACGCAACTTGGGTTACAGAGGTAAACTTTGGCCCATCGTTTGCGGAAAGGTTTGCTATACACATTAGCACTACTGTTAAATGTAGCAACTAATGTGCGCTCAGCCATGTGGTTTCGTTTTTTGCAAATATGTGCGAGCTTGTACTCTCCATTTTTGCATTGCACTGCTTTCTCTATGAATGGCATTTTCTAATATAAGTGACTCTTTTTCAGTAACTGTTGCTAAATAGCATTTTAAGGTGATACAATTTACGTATAAGTCCTCTTGTAAATCAAATTTGGTAATTGGTGTTTTTAAGAAATCACCGATAAATTTTCATTATAGTTTAATATAATGAAGAACAAAGGAGTATCTTTCTTATCAAATACAAATTGTGTAAAATTAGATCAATGAACTTAGAAGGCATGCATCTATATCCAGTAACAATTTGAGTCTGATATAATGGATTAATAATGCGCCAGATTTAGCATTAGTTGATATGACTTAATGCTCAGCATATAATTCAAGCAGGAAGTAAACTGAATTGTTCCTATTTCTGGAAAGAGCAATATTAGTTCACGTCGTTTAATCCTGTTAAACGTTCTATTGCCAAGGATAAAAGTAACAATCTGCTTTAATTTATGTATTACCTTAGTGCTCCGATATTTAAAATAAATACACAGATCTGATTTCAGCGCAAGGTGTTTCTTAAATTTATCCGAAAACTTAGCAGAGGAGCGTGACATTTAATGCGCTCTTGGAAAGAAATCAAGTCTAAAAGCTGCAATTATCTGCTCATTCTCAAAGCCCTTTAATAAATAAATATTTTATGGTTATACTTGCTTTTATATGCATGGACATAGGATAGGACGAAAAATGTTTACAATTTTTTTTCTCCGTATTTTCATACTTGGGTTTTGTATAAATCCTCCAAATGATGGTGCCCGTTTGCAGAATAGATCAATTGGCAGGAAGGGGAACGCTATGGAGGATGTTGAGACACATCGAAGGTTGGATGCGTTTTTGTAGCTATTATGTGCAATGTTACTGTAACGTTATGTTTTTATGGTCGCGATAAGAATTAATTGCTAAATCGACAAAAAATCTGATGTGCTATTATGTGCAATGTTACTGTAACGTTCTTATGTTTTTATGGTCACGATAAGAATTAATTGCTAAATCGACAAAAAATCTGATGTGTTGCACTCACAATGCTTTCTCTACTCTTGTACTAACCATTCTTACAACCTCTTATTCTTCTATCTTCTTCGCGTTAGTTGAGATAAACATTTTTAGAAATAATCTTATTGTTTATTTCCTTGTAGGTGTAAGGGGAATATTAGAATACAATAGGCTTTGAGCGATAGTCAAATCTTTTAAAGCTCTGAGATCCCGTTCTCTTTGCAGGCTTAACATATAAAAAATGAACAACGATGTTCCATTTTACGAAAGTTTTTAAGTTTTCCGAAACTGACACAAATAACAAGGAATATCTCCGAAATGGGTCTCTCTACAAAAAATTATTGAGGCATAACTTGTGTGTTTTAGCGAGATCTACATTTTTTGCATTGTAAGATTTTGTCTGTCTCTTACGGTTTACGAGTCATTCAAAAGTCACCCAGAGTTGGCAGTACTGCATAGGCTATAGCCAGAAAATTCGAAATATACATTTCATTTGCCATACAAATATCTTAAACGTATGGCATTTTAGTCAAAATCGTTAGAACTCTTTTTCAAGAAAATAAAAATTTTCGATGTAAAGTGTGGTTTAAGGTGGGGCTATTTTCTTCAAATCTTCGTGTCGCATCCTTGAAAGACGTTAAACTTAAATACCAAATTTGGTTTTTAGCCGACTTTTCGTTTTTGAGTTATGCTGTCCGCAGACTGAGACACAGACTGACTCACACACACATACACCCACACACAGGAACCTTTTTCTAAAAATGCTTTTTTGGATTCGGGGAGCCTCAAAACATATTTCCGGTGAAATCACGACATCGAATTTTTGGGTGGAATACAATACTTCCTCTACTTACCAGTAGAGAAAGTAAACATGACTAAATATTGAAAAATTAAAGACTAATTGGCAGATATTTTCAGAAAACTCAATATATACAACTTAACTGCCATTTGAATACCCCACGATATTTTAATTAAATCGACGGAGCCATTTCTGAGGGAATAAGAGATAACGAAAATGCTTCTATATAAAGGGCAGCTTGGAATAGCAAGATTTTGTAAAAAGTCCTCGTTTGGCATATTTAAAAGCTACTGAATTCATAGGTAAAGTTTGTTAACTAGCACATATTTATTTACACTATTAGACTGTTTGTAGTGCTGGGACGCGGGCGTCAACATATACACATTTTAATAAAATGGTTTATTGGATTCGGGGAGCTTCAAAACATGTAATAATGGTGAAATCTCAAAATGGAATTTTAGGATGGAGTGCGATAGACTGCAATACTACCTATACTACTATGGGAAGTAAATACATAAAATGAAACTATGTAACTGAGCTAACATTTGTGGATCAGTTAAACATAGATAAAATAGCAAGAGATAATATCACAGCACACATACAACCCCTATCTGTTTTTCTGTGAAATAGAAGCACCTTGACGGAATACAGAAACTGCGTTCTGCTCTTTCGCCTTACAAGTTAATTCCTGTAATGATCTCCAGGATTTTAATAGTAAGATACAGAGATTGGAACACATTCCTAGAAGTGCTTTTACGGTTTGTTATACGATAAGAAGGGAGAATGCTAGGAGAGATAATTAACGCTAATTGGCTTTCACGGATAACAAGAGGATATTATTAACACTGGAGTTGACAAGACGTTTAGGTTTTTTTATACAAAAAGGAGCATGTAAACATTATCTTCGTTTCTAATAAATTGTGTAAGTATATGCAGTGTGTCAAATTAGCTTCACAACATAGCAATGTCTACAGAATATCTTGTGAGAAACAAACTCTGCTGCGCAACTGCCCAATGTCGGGACCAAGGCCAGCTGCCCGACAGCTGCGTCCTCCACCTCTAGAATAGTGGAAGGTGGGACGTAATCAGCGCACTCCCGGCGGCGAATGTCGTCTTTGCAACTTGGAGCCGCTGCTTGTGCCTCATGTAGCTCCTCAACTGTTCCTACAGGGACCTCACGAGGCTGACGGTACCCCGGACCGGGTCTCCCAGAGGAAGAAAATCCCCACGCCGCTACCGGCAATCCACCGCACTAATGAAACGGCCTTCCTAAAAATATCTGTATGTATATATGCTACACTAGGGCGAAAATAATAGACTTCAACATTTAAAACTACAACGACCAGTTTTAAACTGTGTATGTGGCCATAAATTTCTATGCGTTGGCTGCTGAAAATCGGTACTCCAACTCTTGCTTACAATAGAAGACTTAAAATTTCTACGTTCAGAAGGCTTTAGGCAGGCGAAAACCTTAATTATCTTATTTTCCATATGCTGCAGGATTTGCTCTGTCCAAGTTCATATAATACACCTAGCTACAACATGTGTGTAATACAAGGCAAAGATGAGGAGGAAATCAACAGCTCCCCTTATAGTGCTGGAATAGACAAAACATTGGACATTGTTTTTCTAAGTTCTGTTTTACCCCAAATGCCCATTTTTGTCTGAATTTAATCAATAAAGGTCGGAGGCGTGTGCGTTTTCCAATAGGTATACTGCACATGGACTTTAATGTTATCGCTCCTGCATGAAAACCGCCTCACTGCAGCACAACCTACAAGCATCATATGAACATTACAGAACACTATTACCCCACGTCTGCAGCTCACCGCGAGAAGAAACAAAGCAGTCGGTTATGCTACACCTTGAACTTGCGTCCGCATATACCTGTAAGGAAATTCTTCACTGGTTCGTAGAATACTACGTTACGTCGTTTTTGACCCTTGCTTCTAGTTGCAGTTGTTTGCACATTTGATGGCCGTACTGTTCTTCTGACGTCATTCATACTCTGCGTCCAGCTAACCTGTATCCCATGCGAGCGCACGTCCCTCCGGCCTTATTAATCAACTTCACCAGATTCATTTATTGAGACCTTGCACATGTTTTAACATGAGGGGTTTTGTTTTTTTGAAGGTGTGGAATCTTATGGGTGTGTGTAATAAGTGAGTGTGTGTGTGTGTGTGTGCGCGCGGGCCTGTGTGTTTAAAACTGGCATTCTAACTATCGCTTGAATAAAAGGAAGATTTAAAATGTGAATTTCAACTTTAGTAATATAGGACCTACTTGGAGCTAATTAAAATGCATATTTTGACACCTTCTATCTGCTTATAGTGGAAGTTATAACAATAAATCCAAGAAATTGGAAGGCAATGCTTTTCTACCTTTTAATGTTGGTCGAAAAATTGACACTGCTAGTTTTCCATTTGAAGACGTCTTGACACTATACAAATCAGTGTAAGCAGAAATAATTGGTAAGAGAGAGAGAGAGAGAGAGAGAGAGAGAGAGAGAGAGAGAGAGAGAGAGAGAGAGAGAGAGAGAGAGAGAGAGAGAGAGAGAGAAGAAATTGAAAGCAAGCTGAATTGAATGAGGGGAGAAGTTATTTGTCTCCGCCACTGTAGCAGCAGAAGGGGTGCTGTATCTTGAACCTGCAGTTTCTTTAGAAATATTTATGTCACTAGTGTTTCCTTCTGTCGCATTGGTATGGATTCAATTACATTCATTTGTTCGTTTCATGTTATCTCTAGCCACATTTAAATTTCTCCATGAATAAGTTATCTTTGACTAAGGCAGTTTGGGGAATTACTTGTACCTTAGCAGTAACTGTAGCACAATGTTCTTGTCGTAAGTGACACAAAAATGTTTTGACACCTACATGAAAAACAAGTATCTATGTGACTATTGTGTAGCAAGGATATATACTCTTCGCGTACTGACAGTGTCATATGAAAAAATAAGCACTTTTGTCATAATAGCCAAATTTCCCATATATTTAAAGCGCGAACAACACAACTCTTAAATGTGCCAAACATATTGTGACTTTTTTGGTTGGGTGTGAAGTAAAGACGACAGATGTAGTCGGGATAAAGAAACACTTTTATTTCCGTAAACAGTAACTTTGTACACTCGTTGCAACAGCAAGAAAGTCTTTTCCGATTCTCCAACAGCACGGCTCCGAATTCGTAACACAAAGAACCAACTCTTCTGCGTCGGCACGACTCCTCAACGCTTCACATCGTCTGTCCGTCTCCGTCGGCACGAATACTCAACTCTTCACATACGTCTGACTGCCTGACTTTTCTGTCGCCCTTTACCGCTATTTATATCTCCCAGGCACTATTCTGGAAAGTTCAGTTATTGCGGTGAAATACAAAGCAGAAGATTCCCGAAGTCTCTATCCTTTTCTCTCTTTCGGCAAGCGCCCCAACAATGCGGCCATTCTCTGTCTCTTTCCTTCGGCTCCTTTGCGGTAGTGCCGACAATAATGCGATGGGTGACACTGCTGTTGTCGGCAATTAGATGCGGCGGGCGCGGTGACACTATACATTGCAAGTTGAAGCACGAGGAAACCGTAGTATCTTGTACTCATAAAGACTATATACTATAAAGGTTGACAGCTTCATTAGCCATACAACTTTTTACTTTCTCTACTACGTATAGTAAAGTAGAGGAAGTATTGTATTCCACCAAAAAATTCGATGTCGAGATTTCACCGGAAATATATGTTTTAAGGCCCCCTGAATAAAATAAAAGCATTTTTGGAAAAAAAGGTGTGTGTGTGTGTGTGTGTGTGTGTGTGTGTGTGTGTGTGTGTGTGTGTGTGTGTGTGTGTGTGTCTGTGTCAGGGTGTGGTTAAGTATCAAAGTCAGTATTTAAGGTTCATGTCTTTCAAGGATGCAACACGAAGATTTTGAAGAAAATTGCTTCACTCTACACTACCCTTTAAATGGAAAATTTTTTGAAAATTCTGATTTTCTTAAAAATGGCTCTAACGATTTTGATTAAAATGCAATAAATTTGAGATATTTTATGGCAAATGAAATGTATAATTTGAGTTTTCTGACTATAGCCCATGAAGTCCTATTTACTCTGCATGACTTTTGCATAACTTCTAAACCGTAAGAGATGACCAAATCTTACCATACAGAAATGTAGATCTTGCTAAAATACACATTTATGTCTGAATATATTTTTTTAAGAATGAACCATTTCGGAGATATTGCTTGTTATTTGTGTTTGTTTTGGAGAACTTATACTTCTGTCAAATGGAACATCGTTATTTATTTCTTTTATATGTTAACCATACAAAGAGAACGAAATTTGAAAGCTTTACAAGATTTGACTATCTCTCAAAGTCTACTGTATTCCCATATTCTCCTTGAACCTACAAGGAAATAAACAATAGGATAATTTATGCAAATGTTTATCTCATCTAACACTAAGAAGATATAGGAATAAGGAAAAGCAGTTTGTAAGAATGGTTAGTACAAGGGTAGAGAAAGTAATGTGAGTGCAACACATCAGATTTTTCTCTTCCATACTGCCAAGCATGGGTGCCTTTTTAAATCCACCGGTTTAAATCTACTCCTTCCATTTCCTTTCGTTCTCGTTCGAAATGAATCTGTGGGTTAAATTAAATTTCTTTGTTACCACGTAAGCCGTGGTTTCAGCTGCATATTTTTGATGGAATATTCAGTGTTAGGCATATACTCTTAAGTGTTAAAAGAGAATGCATTTAATAGCGTCACTCAAAACGACAGCGTTCTAACTGGAATCTTACGGATTTGGCAGAACTGTGTTTATATTAAGAGGTAAAATACGAGAGCATAGAGAACGGCAGGTGTAGAGAATACAATACTGATTGTTTTAAGGGATTATGTAGATATTTTGGCCAAAAATTTCTATTTTCTGTTTATTGACAATTTTGATAATGTGAAGCTTGTTTAACAATATATCATTATTATTTTGTGTGAAAACTCCGTAGAATATCATTTAAGTACCATTTAAATGTCCACTACTGCCAACTCTACCTCTATTACCATGCACTTCTGACTAAAATATGTTCACTGAAGATATTGTAATTCAAACTTTGGAATTCGCAAATCTTGGGAAAACTATTTGCTATTTTGGGTACTGAAACAGTATTTGTGGGTACTGAGTCCCTGGCTATAGGTGTTTATGCTACATATTTAGCTTTTAATGAAGGAAATAATTCTAGACTTAAAGTTTTGAAGAAGTTGGGTACAGACCCAGGTGTGAACATGAAGAATACGTGTTGTGAACTGGACAAGATTCTTATGAAAAAGGCAGATATTGACATTAAAATCAGTAGTAAGGGGATCCTAAGAGGCATTTAAAGGACTATGGAGGATGAGGATAAGCCTGATGATCCAAAATATGGATTTGGAGAACGTTAAGGGTATGTTAAACTTTAAATGCAGTTTTCTCTAAACAACATTTTTCAACATAAATGTTCCTTTTTCTCTGAAACTACAGCATGTATCTATTTGAAATTTTCAACATTAATTTAAATGGGTGAGCTACATAAACGTTGGATTTTAAAAGCGTCTATCTTCCAAAACCTCTGGTATACAATAAATTCTGTGAGAAAAAAAGAATTGTTTAACATGGGGCATGGGATTTTTTTTTTCAAAACTAAGGTTTTCAAACCAGTACCCTGAAAAATTCAATAACGAGAAACAATACGTATATCAATTTTTTGTGAAAAATTGTATTCTTGTTGCTCAAATAATTTCAGAGAAAAAGTAACATGCGTTTCGCACTTCCATAAACCAAAGCAAAGAAGCCTTTAGACACTATCGATTACAGAATCCTCAGTTGTTTCCAAACACTTAAGGATACCCATCTGTGAAAAAAGGCTAAAAATTTCCAAAATTGCCAAAAATGGATTTTTGTTTTATCAAATAGTATAAATCGTCTGCTTTATTTTGATATGCTTTCTACAGCCTTACGGCATTTTTATCTATGTCACATGGCCGTCTAACTGATTGCCTGTAAGTGGTCATGTCCATTTAAATCCATACAGTTCCATTATTCTTGCTATGACTTCAAACTTAGTTTTTCCACGTTTTTATTTTTAGCACTGTTTGCGCTTTAAAATGCTCCACACGATGCAATTTTCAGTACTTATGCATGAAATTTGGTGTACCTGCTTAGAAATAGCATTAAAAAGAAATGATGAGATAATTTTTTCATAAAGTGAATAACTGCTGAGTAATTAAATCTTAAAGTTTACATTTCAAAATTTAAATGAAAAAAATAATGAATTTAAACTTTAAAATTTATTTTTATCCAAACTAATAACAAGATTAAGAAATTATCTCATCAATTTGCTAACATGCTATTACAGGACATAACTGAAAATTATTAAGTTTTTCAAATCAAAATTGCATCATGGGGAACCATTTATACAAATATTAAAAAATACACAATAAAATATTAATATTTTTGCAACTAATCTGCCTAAATTTATGAAATTTAGCACAGTTACTCATCACTATACAGTGATTGTTGTGTTAAAATTTCAAATCAATCCAATGAAAACTGTAGATTTTCAAAATTTCACAGATGGGTATCCTTAAATAATAGAGATAAGAGCTAAATGAACATAGGAGTTAGGAGTTGTCAGATGGAGAGACCTCCAGAAACTAGGACATAGTGCCGCATGTACTCCATAGGAGGTCTTCATACTTCCAAAGTGACCTTTGGGAGGAAGGAATGAAGTGGACACCCGAAGGGCGACCAGGTCCAGACGACGATGTGCGCTAGCAAGGACAGGGTCCCTAACAATTCCAACTTGACAACGATCCTGACGCCGACTAGCTATGCCTAATCCACCTGTAACCTGGAGGTCCCAGAAAAAAGCGAGACAGCTCCCAGAAAGAAAGAGAGCCCCGGCACCAGATACAGATCCTTCGAAAGCGTAAATCCCATCGTCCTACCACAACACATCAACTACTGTCGCCTTGTCCCATAACTCTTAAACAAATGGAAGTAAATGATGGACGGGAAATTCGTGGTAGAAAAGGAACCATCCCATTCGTCTAGCAACCCGAAAAAACCACAGGAAATCTTATGATCGGAGCGGTCGGCACAGACGAGAATTGAACTTGGAACCTCCCGAATGGCAGCCTCGCATGTTACTGTGGAGCAGTCTCATTCTGTAATAAACAAAGTTTTACTTATATATTTATAAACAGATACTTTATCATATCAAGTTAGGGATTTCGTGATAACAACAGGAATTCATCATGAAAGAGGAATTGTTACACATTTTTTAACTTTTACTTAATCTACTAAAGGAATCAGAAATAGGATTTGGAGCATATCAAGAATTTTCATGATCTGACTGAAAAGTGTATAACAAAGTTATTATGGATAACCATGACATATCATTAGGTATTCACTAAATTGCTCTTTGTTAGCCTAACGCTTAGCGTGTGGTTGCAACGTTTCACATTTAGACTTCCGACAATCAGAGAAACTTTCATACTGGCTACCCTTAAAGTACGTACGCAATAAGAAGGCACATAAGCTTCTCCAATCCGCAATCAGCTATGGTACCTACGCTGTTATCGGTAAACATCACCGTGCGAAAGACAGAGGAAAAATGCGCGATACACGTACATAACAAAGATACAAAGTGTGCAATTAAAACCAGTCGCTCTTTAAAATAAGGCGATAGAGTCTTTAACCTTGTAATTTGCTTCTCATACAGGGTGGAAGGGAAGTCATTACATACCTTGTCATATGTGTTTTATAGGAGCATTACGAACAAAAAAGTGCATTTTGCTCTTTGATCAGCCGATTTCAAAAAAATAAATGGTTTCTGATCCAACTTGGATGCGCAATTTCACAGGAATGTACGAAGATAACAGTTTGTTACTTGTAAGATGCTTAGAGTAACTCATTTCTGACATGGCTTTGGTAGTAATTATGTGACATCAAACAGGGTTTCGAAATAATTAATCACTTAAAAGACTGTAGGAATACTCCAAGCAGCTTTTTCACTCGTGCAGTAAGTCGACAACGTTGCGTTGAGGTTGTTCAGGGAAATGACCTGGTTTGTGGATGTAAACAGCTCGGGCACTTTCGCTTTCGCTTTAATGTTTTGGGAGCTAACGCTTGTGATTGGCCTATACTCGCGCAGTAAACACAGAAGGACAAGGGCAGGGTATTTGTTTGTGTTCTCAAGAAGCACCGTTACTGTGTTTGTTTACGTACTGAGCTAGGGAAAGTGACACCCACACAATCTGCAGTGTTGCCAGCTTGTTTTCGACAAAACCAAAATATCTCCGTAGGAAATGGTCAGAGACAAAAACGTAAAATACAAAATGTGTTCCAAATATCGAGATCTATCGCCGGTTTAAATTAATGTAATGACTTCCCTTCTGCCCGGTGTAAAATCCCCCTCCAAGCAAACAATTTTCGTTTGCAATCTAATATTTAATGGAATTGTATGTCTTTAAGCGGATCGATTGGTGAAAATAGGGCACAAATGATCAAAAGTTACAATTTAGGTTTTTTAATTTTTATGATATACGATTCTCTAGGAACGTTTACATGTAAATATCTTTGCTATCTGGGTTAAAATGAGAGTTACGAGTAAACCAAAGCGGTGGCGCTGGTTATATATTTGAGGCTTTTTCAAATATGTATCATGTTTTCCCAAACTTTTGAGTGTTTTGCGTAAAATTTGCCGCACATATGCTAATCAATTTCTAAAGTATGTATTTTAAGCAAAAAACTTACGATATTTGACAAAAAATACATCAGCAATATTTTAGGTCTGTTTTTAAGGCTAAATTTTCCAGCGCGGTTTTCTCCGTTGCAATATTTTAGACATTTTAAGCACTTAAAATGCTCTTTACGGTGCAGTTTTGAAATAGCAGAGTGAACATTTGGGAACAGCTTTCATAATATGGGTTAAAGGCAGGTCAAAATGGACAGGCTCAGGAGATTTTGCAAAATAAGGGCCATACTGATTATTGCAGAACCACAAATTGTTTTTAATAGAAGCACTGAGCCTTCATTTAAGCAAATTGTATATTAAATCTTGTGAAATAAGATGCATGAATATTCAGGGCAGTTGTTACAGGACGACTTAGCTGTTCGAAGCTTGTCGAGGGTGTAGAACAAGCAGCCTCAACTTGGGGAAGAACCGGCAGCGGGCACGGTCAGCATATTATGTGCTAGCAAGCGGGCGCGGCGTTGTGTTACAGTTGTTTCTTCGAGTGCAGCAGTGACGGGCGCGAACAACTAGTGCACAATGTCGGCTTGTGAATTATAAGAATGGCAACTTCTCGAAGAGTTGCTACTTCATTTATCCCCAGCCCATTATCCGCATACACTTTTTCTTTCTGTTTGGGAAGAAGGGTATCTGTTTACAGACATAAGTAGTGCAGCGAAATGTTTAGGATGCGGCAAGGTTGTTCAAATAATTAAAAAATGTAACTTTTATTGACACTATAATATTCATAGTGGTGAGTACTATTGTTATAAGGGAGTGGAACGCGATTTGATGACAGAGAAGCTCAAAGAAACCATAACTACCGAAAGTGAGTTTGAATCGGAACTTATTGGCGTGCAATATGTTCAAGAAATGAAGTACTTCTTCATAAAATAAACTTGACTGATGTTTACTCTAAATTTCCTCAGTCTAAATTTTCACAACTACACAAACATACTGCTCACATATTAAATATGTTTAGATCTACTTACCTGTAGTTTTTTATTTAATGAAACCTGTAAACCATGTCACAGAAGCCAATTATCTGATAACCATAATGAAATGTAACTTTTGGCTTTGTACAACAAAGACAATTACTGCAAAGATAGCTATTGGGCTAAATCACGATTGAATACCATTGTAAATATTGAACGTAGTACATGTATACTATCATAAGTGATAGAAGAAGTACGAAATGATGCCCATTTACTCTATTAAGCGCCCAGTAGAATGCAATATGAAATATTATTTCAATGTTACCTTGCTTTCTGATATTACAAATCGTACAACCGCCACTGTATTTCCGTCCACCTGTGTTGACTTTCCATTCTGCCGGGCATCGAACTAAGGGGTATGACGTCACGCATTGAGTTGAGGCTGACTGGTGTAGAAGCTTGAGCTGACCTTGTGCTGCTTCCATTATTTGGGTTGCACCCTGAAGATTCTCGAAGGAGGCTTGATTCTGGGATTCAAGAGTCTCAGGTTCTCCACCTTCATGTGAAAATGTACACGGATCTGAATTTAACTTCATTAAATGGGATGCAAATCGTTACTTTGGGTCCGTTTAAATAATATTATTTATTTGCAATAATATATTATTAGTTTTAAGAGTATACTTAGATATAATTCACATCCATAAATATTTTAAAATTTATACTGAATTAATTGCGAAGCAAAAAATGTGTTGCCTTTTATCCCACCCGAGCCGTGTTCGTCAGCCCCGCTGAGTTGTCAAACAGAAAATAACTCGGAAGACAGACAGGCTTGGGACATATTTCACTCTGGTGCACTTCATGGGGATCCTTGATGCTACTCACGCGTGCTTCTAGAACATTCCTTTACGCCTTCGTTTTCCATGAAAACCTTCTGTGCAACGGATGGAATCTTATAGTTCAGGTAACTAAATGGAAACATTCCCTACATATTTCGTTTCTGTTGCTGGATTGCACGCTTCTGTTGAGAGAATCACATATCTCGACACAACTCTAGAGGACGCAAGGTTCCTCAGTGCACAGTGATACCAACATCGGTAAGAAAACTACACTGCAAGGTCCGTTTCTCCCCATGTCCGTTTGCCCAATCCTTACTCTAATATTTTCCCCAAAACTTACTACGCAGGGGTGTTGTTGAAGGGGAAATAGTCTCGCCTAGACTTCCCCCACCATTATACCTATCCCAGCTACCCTAGCCTCTCTGACATAAAGGCACAACGATTGGGGTCAGTTGGGACATCTGACAGCGTGTAATGTATTTTTTTATTTGTTTATTTAATGTCACTTTAACTTATGTGTCATATTGCGACAGTTTTAGAGTGAAGTTAGTTTGTATCAAATGTGTTTATGGAGTTCCGTAACGTTACAAAAGTACAAAACTGTTTTACAATATACAAGTGCTTCTGTTATGTTATTGGGTACATAGGTTTCTATGTAGCTACTGGTGGTATTTCTTGCATTCTTCTATTATGTGGTTAACAGTGACGATCACGTTGCAAACAGGAGGTGTAGTTCTGCTGTGGGCATGTTTAGTGTGTCCAAAACGGAGACGCCTAAAACGGAGAACTTGCTCTTGGCGCCTAAGCTTTGTTACTGGATAATGTAACGTAATTATTTTGAGAAATCATGTGCTTATTTTTATTGTTTTACTGTAATACAATATGACTACTGCAGCATATCAATCATTTCCCCCCTGATACCATATAAGAATCGTAATAGTTTTGAAAAACCATAAATTTATTTTTACATTTAGCTCTAATGCAATATTTTTTTATCTTTATTGTTCTATTTGTTTATTTATTTACTTTTTCGTGATTTGGAGACATTTATAGCTACGAGCATGTCATAATTCGGCTGTGATTTCCGACAAAAGAATTAATCGTTCGTAGCTGAGCACTGGGCATGTTTACAAAGCGCCACTGAATGTTTATCACTGCAGGTATACCGCTGACCTACCTTGACAAACGCAGGTCCGTGGTAGCCAATCCGCCTCAACTTACGTCACGTTGCTTGGAAGGGGTGAAACTCCCTTATGCAGGGTAGTGTGCTGAGCGGCATGCTTGTAGGAAATAGTTGAACAAAAATGACTGTTTTTAACCAATTATGTTAAAAATGTACACAAATCTGAAATGTTTGAAACTTGTGGACATTGTTTAAGTTTGTGTTTTAGAACACACAAACAAAGAATGGCTTATATATTATATGCACCAAACTTTGGAACCATATTTCTTTACCGCGGTAAACAACTCAATGCACTCAGCAACATATTTCGGGTTTACGGCTCTTGTGCGGTTAGAAATAGCCCTTAAGGGGAGTTAGGGGTGAGATTTGGCCCATTTGGTAAAAAAATGTTGATTTTTAGATTTTTATGTTGAAAAATTGTTCAATGTTTTGTCTATTAAAAAGTGCAATGATTTTGATGCCAGCGCCATTTTAAAGATCTGGCGGCCATTTTTAAATAGTGGTGCATAGTGATTAAATGGCTGGTGGTTAGGCGTACGCACCCACCGAGACTGAATATCGACGGATCAGAAACTCAATCATGTAAATTATCCTCAATCTGCATCCACAAAATCACAAGTTGTCTCCAGAAGTGGTAACTAAAATTCTATTTCCGGATCAGCGACTTGGTTCTGACCAGCTGCTAGAACGCTATGCCAAGGGTACGACACAGAACTCAAATGTATCTCTTCACAATGTTGTGGGAGCTATTTGTCCAAAATAGGTGTGTGTCTAGGAACAAACTTGAACTTACAGTACTGAAAACTGTAATGGAGTTTAATATGGGGTGCGTGAAGTCAATTCAAGTGTTGAATAGTCTTAGGAATGAAAACATTTCAGTTGGAACAATATGCATTTGTCAAAAGTGCAATGCTAGAAGATGTATTCAGAGTAGAAAATGCAGTGCCAGGAAACACACACAAGGAGAGCCCAGAAATTGCAGAAATTGTCAGCACAGTAGAGGATAATGGATCAGAAAGTGAAACCTATGCTGCAACACACCTCTGAAGGTGTTAGAACCTTTTAAAAGTTTAGTGCTGTTTTTCTCAGTTTCTTTTTTCTCAGCATTTTCACGCATCTCAAAAACTCCTTGCGACAGAGTTCTCAAGGGATTCTTTTGAAAATTTCAGGATGTCTTCTTATTGATATAAGGCTCCAAAATTGCTCTGAGTTTTTATATCAGTCAAGTAATATTGAACATATTCACATTCAAATGCCGATGGAAAGTTAAAAAAAACGTGAAATCTGTAAATAGACATATTAAAAAATTTCCAGATACTAAAGTACTGGTGTAAAATAAAAATCCAGAGCAATTATGACTTTCAAGTGCATGAAGCATCAGATCACCAAGTTTCATGCCAAACATATAAAAATTGTTACGCAAGGAGCATTTTTAATCAGGGTATCTTTTTAATCAATTAAAAACTTTTAATTAAAAAACTATTTGACTTATATACTTCAAATTTTGTACAGCAGCATATCTAAACACTATATTAACGTGGTTAAAATTTGGTAATGCTGGCATACAAATTGTAGAATTTCCTAAACTCACCCCTAACTCCCCTTAAAAGCGTCAAAAGCAACAAACTCGCAACGGTTTGGTTTGCCACAGTCATTTGCTAAATGCTAACTTTTGTTAAACGCCTTAACATAGGAGTACGGGGTTGTTAAGTCAACACCGGGTTTAAACAGTATGTTAACGCTAAAATTGTTCGATGTTTGGAATTGTGTTAAAATCTAACATGAGTTGATAAAACTGGTCATTGGAAGATCAAACTGACTCATTTTTCTGGAAGTATCTCTATATCCTCGAGAAGAAAATAATTTTGAGACAGAATAAACAACCCTGGCAGTAGTGTTTATTCAAATGGTCTTATCTTGGCCCACCTAACATGTTGTTTCTTGGACAGCCAATTTCAAAATTTCCAGCTCTCTTCAGTGCAATAATTAATAATAACGACATGTTAGATTTTTGGAACGCATTGAGAGAAGTGAAAAGCATCTATTGCGCTAGACATTGAACTGGTTGCGTCGTCTCTCTAGGATATGCTACTTGTAATTGTCCAACTTTGTCTAGTTCCACCTCGTGTCCTTATTTCGTACACACGTTAGTATGAGGAGGCGGAAAAGAGGAAGTTGCTGCTGAGATTCACGAGAAAGCTTCTTCAGACTTGTGGATGGAACTGGATATCGCGACGGAGCTAGCGGCACACGAAGATGAGGGCAGGGAAAGGGACAACAACAGGTTGACAAGGATATTTAGATGCAGGAAGTGGGTAGAACCTTTGTGACAATTTGAGGAAGGGCTTAAGGCTGAGCAACTAAGAGAAATAATAGCTCTGCTGCGAATACAAAGTGAGTCAAAATTCACGGGAAGGCAAAGCATCTGATGGATGGTGTGGCCAATAATGTAAAGCCGTGACAACAAAGGTAAGAAAGGGAATAGAACATTTATAATCGGGGAAGGAGGGACATATGAGGGATTTTCATATAGAAAATATGGAAATAAAAACAACTTGTGTGGCAAGACAAACTGTAGCAAACAACTGTTTGGCAAAACAAAATGGAGAACTTAGGGACGCTTTAAACAAGTAATAATTCTGATTTGTGGCAAGCGTTACAGACCTTTAAGGAGTAACATTTAGGCACGCAGCGAAATTTATACCATGAAGTGAGCAGTACATTTTAATGCAATATTCGAGGCACAGGCTTGAGCTGGTGAGAGGAGCATAGGTTTTTGGGGTCATCGGAAATTTCAGGGCTTGACATTTTAAAGGAAGTCAAAGCTGTAGAGTTGTGAGGGGTTGACACCAGAAGTTTTTTTTTTCAATCGCAGTTAATGTAATATATAACAGAATGTTCCTCGATAATTATTAAACAACTTGTTACGGCAAGGGAATTATTCAGACAACTTATAAAGGGATGAGAGTTACGGAAAGTCCGACTAACGAGTGAATACGCTGTGCCTGTAAGAGAAAGTATATTACAGGCATTATACAGTAGAACAATGTGTTCGGGATCAAAACTTTTAAATTGGGTTCAGAGAAAGGTAAAGCACCATATGGCCGCGATTATTTGAGATACATAAAGAGTAAGACCCACGGTAACTAAACGAGGACGGCTTCATTTCGCTTTTGTACGTTTTACGAAGGTATTTGACTTTGTCGTTGACTTAAACCATGCACAAAGTGGATATGAAATAAAATATTTCTGTATCTCGAGTTTCACAAGCTCAGGGGAATGAAAAAAGACTATATTCTATCATTATTACCACTTAATCTACTTGTAGAAGTTATTACTCGTGTAATGTAACAGGGACACAAGGATGAGTCATCACTGGAAGATCTGCAGATTCCACCAATTTTATACTCAGCTGACAGTATTATGTTCTACAACAGTTAATACACTACAAACACGTCTAATCAATTACTACTTCGAGTACTACCGGCAGTTCATATAAATAAGACTAAAACAATGGCCTTCAATATTGATTTGTTGTATAACATGAAGGACTCGTGAACATATCAGCACAATAGACGCACAACCTTAAGCAATTCGTGTATTTAAGAATGATGTTTATGATGAACGGAAATTGGAGGAATAATCCTAAAGTTACGAAATGCAAGGCCGGAATAGAAGCAGCAGAGGTTCTCTGGATAGTAATATAACTCCAGATATATCTGTAAGTTTACTGGAGACCGTTTATTTGGCTACAGTTATATCCACAATACCATATGGAGTAGAACACTAACAGGGAATCTAGCTTATCGAGGACTATATTTATAAAAGAATTCTAGTGATCGGGAGGACACGTCCAACTGCGGAATGTTCAAGAAATTCAGGGTCCATAGTAAGATGATGGAGTGCAAAGTCAAAACAGTTACACATAGGATGAGAATTGCCTACGAAAATGCAATATTTCAAAATTACAGCAATATAGATTTAAGGAATAGCTAGGGAGACAAATTAGAGAAAAGGACAGTAAAATTAGGAGGGGAAAGATTAATTGTGCGGTATTGTTGAATGCCTCTGCGTGATTCTGATGTAACTGTTCTGCAGTACAAAAACCAATGGAGTGAGATTTGAATACTATCTGAAAATTTGGACCGTGAGGCCCAACATGACACTTATGAGATTCAGAGCAACGAAGTGGAAGGAACATTATTTTCTGAAGTTACGTATTGTGAATGGCAGCGCGAAGCCTGAGTCAGTTGGTGGATTCAGCTGATGTTATTGCAGTGTCGATGTTTGATACTTGTATTAAGTCCACCGTAGTGGACGTGCTTTTCTATAAAGTTAAAGATGTAGCCACGGGTGCTGTGGATGTTCTGCATCTGTGAGCATGGCTAATCGAGGGCCGATATTCATTGTTTCTGAATGAAGGTCCTGATTGAGCTCCCTCAGAGCCGTGATGGGTAATGTCTCAGCAGATTGGGTCTTCGTGACTGGAAGTAGGGCTGGTGTTGGAGTTTCCTGCCTGATATGTGGATACAGGGCCACTGTTCCTGGTCTGTGAAATAAGAGCTCCCGACACAAGTGGTGCAGTGTCGGCGCTGGCGGCGAAGTTACAACTCCTGCATTTGGCCATGTGTTGTCGCATTAGTGGTACTTCGAGTGCGCTGTAATGGTGTGTGTGTGTGTGTGTCCGAAGGCACAGTACTGACGGCACGGACCTGTCCGATCCGGTCGAGTGGCCTATTTGCCTATGCGCCGTACAAATAAGGGCAGGTTTGACGCCAATGCCGTTTCCAGACAGGTGCAGCGAGCCAGCTCCAGTCAGACAAACGGTGAGTGTTTACGGGTACTGTTGATGCGATGGGGTGCTGTGTGGTGGTTAGCACAAAGCTTGCCGGTAAGTACTATGGCACCCTGCAGATAATCACGCTAAGGTGGCTTTGGTGCTGGAGCTGTGGCGGAGGAGGAGGATAGTTGCCTCCGGCAGATGGGAGGCGCCAGCTGCTTACTGAAGTGCTTCGCTCGATACTGTATTGCTGGAATGCGGTGGGGACTGTTTGCGTTGAGCTGCGTTTTATTCTTCGAGAGAAGCTGTTGCTGTGGCGGAACGCTGCCCCTTAGAGATCTTTCTTCTACTGCAACTCTTCTTCCTGCGTTTATTTCTCGAAGTAAAGTGCGGTCTGCTTCCATGAATAGCTAAAAATGGGGGCTGGGGATTCTGCATGGGCATCAAAATTAAATAAGGGTTGGAATCCATATGGAAGGACCATATTTAAGTAGCGGGTCAGATAATTAGACGGAATGCTTTGAAAAAAAAAAAAGATTAAGAATCGCCTATGAAATATTGACGGGTGGCAAAGTTGCGCCTTGCATAGAGAAGATTTAGTTTTTAGTACAGCCGGGGCTAAAATTTGAGTAAGGTGTAAAACAGGAACCATCTCATTAGACAGAGGCTCCGTGGCTTGACGCGGTACATGGTGATGATAAAATATATTGATACAAATGGCATGAGAGTCTGCTCCATTTACAAGGTGGACATATCTAGATATTGCATTCTGGCAAGCTGTAGCTGACCGGGGGAGTGGAAAAGGGAATATTAACCACGAACTAACATGTGATCCAAAACACTCTGAAACGGCTGCACTGTGTTTCGCCTGTACGCATCCTCGGCGCTCGTCGCCAACTGCCACTGTCGTAGAACAGCGCGGATGAAACTATACTACATTTTTAATACTACTTTTAAAGGCTTTGCTTACCAATGTTATTAAAGGAGATGCTGAAATGGTCACCGTCGTTGTCCACACATTTCAGCACCTCTTTAGGAAACTATTCATCACTCGCCGTAGTTCACGTTGAGAAATGCTGGTAATTTCCTGGCGGATATTTTGTTTTAATACTCCCAGGGTGTGTGGGTTTGTCTTGTACACTTTATGCTTTAAGTTACCCTAGATATAGAAATCGCAGATCACCTGGAAATCTTCCTGCAAATCACACCTTCGCTTGGCGAGCTGACTGAGTGAACACATAGGAATCATAAATAAATACACGCTGTGCAGTAGAAAACAAATAAATGCTGAGCCATAATACACTTTGTGACTAAGTACAGGACAGAATAATAAAGCACACTTGTAATAACTCAACCACACGATAGTGAGTCAGCTCAATAGTGTATTTTCAGAGCAGAGAAAAACAAGTCATCCGCGTGACCTTGTGTACATCAGCTGCTATTATCGTGTTTCAGTCTGCGCAGGGAAAGAACACAGCGTAGCGGTTCTATTCTCTTGGGTCCTTCTGTATTACCGCCTCGAGTAAAGGATTAAGAGCGTATTGAGTGACACTGCCAGGTAGGAAAGATTCGAAGGGACATACAAGTTTGTACATAAGCCTAAGTACGGCAGCTGTGTCTAATAAGGTATATACAGAGTTACATTTATCCTACAGTGTGTTGGTGCTTTATTCTTACAACATTTTAAGTTACTAGGGTATTTTTATTGCGTTGTTTTCAATTAACTTTCTTGAATGTTGAATAGATGATGTACATAATATATTAATTCAGCGCAATAAGGTTTGCCGTTGTTTTGGCTTTGGTCTTATTTAAGTTGCTATGCTTGATTAAGTTGGCCTAAATTTTCATACTTTCTGGTAGTGGTTTCTTTTCCCTGCTTTCTTTATTATTCCGTGTATTATTAAAGCGCGTATAGTCCGAGGTACCCGTGTTCTTTAGATATCAATGCCGATAAACTTGAATTTAAATAAATGCACTAATCAACTTCATCATGAAGGGAATAGCTCAAAAATATGTAGCCCTGTAGCTCCCAATAGACATCACATTTACTGCCACGTAGTTCTATCGCAAATTTTATAATCCCTGATATCTTTATTGTTATTCCATTTCACGCCACTATTGATTCAGTGAGGAACTACACTCCACACTCTAAGCTACCCACGTCTTTCAGTAAAATGTAAATTTTTATTTCAAATGCTAAGTCATAGGCGTGTAATTCAGTAATGTATATTTTGTATTTCTTTCGTGTGGTATATTCATTGTTCAGCAAGGTGCGAGCGTTGTTACATCGTGAGGGATTAATGTATCTGTGAGCATTAAAAATAGCACTACGGAAGTTAGAAAATATGGAATGCAGTTCCAAGTTTTATTTCTGCACAAATATAGGCTCACCTTCATTAAAAACATACACAAGTATACACAAACTCACACAAAGACAAGTATGCACATATAGTCGCACACTTTACATGCGAGTACTTACACTTATATGCATATGATCGCATACACACAAATACACGTACCTTCACATACATGCATGCACACACACATACATGCTTACACAACCATATACATATTTAACATACACTCACATATAGCATATACGTTTGTACGAGTATATACCAGGTGGCCCACTTCACCCGGTATCGCGGTGAGTAGATATCCCTGTGTGGGTTAAAAGAGTTGCAGAACGCCACGGAGCAATTCTAGCCATAGAGAGGCCAGTGGCGTGTTCTGCCTCTCAGCGAAGACGTGAGGTGAGAGGTAGTTGGACCAGAATGTTTAGTCCGTGATAATAGAGAATAACAGTACAAACAGCCGAAAAGGCCTACTTTACATTGCTGTCAATAAAGAACCGTTTCACCCCTCCCCCCCCCCCCCAAAAAAAAAAAACTGTTTAAAGTATTTGGAGCCTCTAGCTTCTTGTATGGATATAAACAGTTTGTTATTTCACTAACTGTCGTGTAAACATTGTGTGAACAATGCTGTAATGCATTTCCACCTTAATTGGAATGAATTTAGTCACAATTTAAAGTGAAAATGTCGTGCAAAGTTTAATTCCCATGTGAGATTTGTAAACCTCACGTTAACATTAAATGCTAACTAAATTCATTTACATTGAAATAAAAAGGGCAGTCCAGCACTGTTCACACAATGTTTGCGGGACAGTTAGTGAAATAATAAACCATTTATGTGTATCCATTCATCAAGAAGGTAGATCGCTCCAAGTATTCCACATATTTGACACAAATTATTTTTCATTCGACGAAACGGTTCTTTAATGACAATAATTGTATTGGACATACATTGGACTCACAATTTAGAGTCCCAGGTTAAAGTATGGCCAAAGCTGTACGTTCGACCTTTTAAGCCAATCAGCTGTAATACGAATTTATATCACGGGTAATAAATTCAATTATTTGACTATTATTCATTTGTTTATAAAGAAAGAAAGGGAAAATAAACCAAGCGTTATGGAGAACCTGTTTGGTGTTTCATGTTACTGATCATAGTGAACTGGAGAAGTCCAGCGCAGTCGATTACTACGCCCCAATTGCAGTGCATAATTTACTTTGAGTCCTTCATATCTCCTAGCAAACGTCGATTTTCTTCTCTCACGCGGTGGAAACAGGTAGCGCCGTTGAAATGTTCCATCTCTGCTGATTTTGGCAGAGGATTGTTTGGATTAGTCCTTCTCAGAGAGCCGATGCATACATAATAATATGCTAATTACTGCATGCTCTCCACTCCTCCTGGCTCCAAAGTAACGCAGTTAAGGAGTTCCCCTAGCAGAACTCCCTGGCCTTACTGTTTGTATATATGAGAGAGCAAGTTACAGTATCTATTGTAGTTCTCAGATTTATTCAGCCTTTCGCGCCAGTCGATTGTATGCACATGACGTTAATAGTTTGAAACGAGTTTATCACCAGTGCCTCTGGCAAAGGACTAGGGAAATATGAGTGGAATGGGTGAATGTCAATAGTGAACTGGTACCTTTCCAGTATTTACATTTGCAACTTCTTTCGCGTGCGTCTCGTAAACTCGCAATCTGAGCAGTATACAAATAAGCGAGACAGCGAAACTTGTACACCGATGGGAGAGTGGCGAATGAGCAAGTAAACTGTGTTTTACAGTACCTATAGTGTGCACAGGTTACGATTTGAGAGTGTGTCCTGCCCCGTTGCAATTCTACATAAACATTGTGGATATGCCAAATTGTGTACAATCAAGGATTTATTGAAGGGAATCAGTCCAACTCAGAATAATAAGACACCCAAATTGCATATGATGTATTTATGTTTTACCCACGTCACATCAAGTGACCTCAAGTGCACCTTTGGCAATACAGTGTTTAAGTGAAAACTGCACGAGAATTACTTCTGAGACTTTTACAAAATACATTATAGTACACTGTAATGGTAATCCTGCAACCCCAAAAGCATATCATGAAGAAGAAACGGAGCACTAACAATTTAGTCAATGAACACTATTCTACAATGAACATCTGGTATTTATCACCTAAATTGGAAGTGCTTTGATTTGAAAATAAACATCGGTTATTTTAAGTGTAAAAAGCGTATATTTATTATTCATCAATTAATTATATTTATAAATTATTTCTCTGGATGGATGAAATCTCCAACCAGGGATAGTGTGCCATGCACATAACCGACTTTATCTTTGAAGCATTTCGAAGCGTGAACAGTGGTGCAGTGCGTTGACTGTAGCGTCGCGTTCATGTCGGTTTGTTTTGATTTACTGCCCGCTCCCTCTGCCTGCTAATCCTGACAGCCTATCCTATAGTTATACCTAAATTGTTTCATCGGTGTCACTGCTTGCTGAACGGTAACTCAAAAAATTGAACGGTTTTTGTGGTGTAAATTATTTCGGGTTTAGTGATAAAACATTACAAACAATTTGTTCATATACTTTAGAGCGGCAAATGGAAACTCACCTACACCGAATAAATTAAGCAACCCACACATAACAGCAAAATAACGGTACTGTAACGAAAACTACAAAATGGTTGGATCATTATAGGAATACATGTAGGTTGAATGTCGGATTACTAATCTTGGGCAATCCATTTTTTTATCATGTTTCGTCTTGGGACCTGATGAAATTCTGGGCAGGAACGGAAAAAATTATTCACACAACGGCCAATATCACAACGGCAAGCTCCCTCTCGTATCCTTCCAGTTCTGAAGCAGCATTGAGCAATGCAAATTGTGTGATCGGTGGTCATTTCCAACTCACATGCAAAACACACACAAGGTGTCCTAGTTAAGAACAATTCTGCATCCCTACAGTACATAAACCTGCTTACGAAGTGGAAAATGCAAGTCGGAAAGGTTGGTCAGAAGAGTTCAAAAGGCGTGATTCCTCTTTTATTTTCAAAAGTTGGAATACAATGTTCGGAATCACTTTTTTGTTATGCTTTAAAGACAGATTTCATTCAATGCAAAAATGTATTGATGTTAAAGGAGAATAGCTCGAAAAATAATAACATTTTTAAAAGTAATCCTATTTGTATTTTCTATGTTTTCGGTATTACACTTCATAGCGCAATCTAATCTAATAGAATTTGTCGCTTTTTTATGTATTTTAAACTACAGTGCTCTTTGTGCATGAAGCAAGAATTTTCGATGTCCTAGAAAAAACCCTACCCCACCTCACTGCCCGTAAACAGTTTGGTCATGGCGTCTTCCTTATTTCCCTAATTGTCATAGACCTATAATTAAACATTCCCGAATTTCCAGTGCAACTGGTAGTCCTCAGAGGCAGCACGTTAGACTAACAATAATTTTGGTTACAGACAAGTGGAGATCTTCCACTTTATACATTTAATTATGTTATCACCTCCAAATGCTCTGTAAATAGAATATAAGTGTTGTTGGTACTTTAATCTTTGTATCTTTGTATTTTATTTTATTTTTTACTTCCTCTACCACATAAATAGTGGGTAGGCAGGTATTGTATCGCACCCAAAAATTCGATACCGAGATTTGACTGGAAATACACGTTTTGAGATCGCCTGAATTAAAAACCAGTACATTTTCAGAAAAAAAATATTCGTATTTGTGTCCGTGTGTCTGTTCGTGTATGTGCCTGTGAACAGCATAACTCAAAAATGAAAAACCTTAAATGCCAAACATGAAGTTTTAGTTCAGCATCTTCAAAGGATGTGATACGGAGATTTCCAAGCAAATTTCCCACTCCCAACTTCCCTTTACATGGAAAAATTGATAAAAAGTTTTGACTTTCTCAAAAATAGCTCTAATGATTTTGAGCAAAATATTATCTGTTTAAATTACTTTAATAACAAATGAGACATCTTGAATTCTCTGAGAGTGTCCTCTGATGCTCTCTTTGTTCTGGATGACCTTTACATGACTCATTGTTTTCGAATTATGTTCACTCACTCTCTCTCTCTCTCTCTCTCTCTCTCCCTCCCTCTCACACACATACACACACCACCCTTTCTAAAATGCCCTATTTTATTCTAAGGGTCTCAAATCGTGTATTTTCAATATATCAAATTTTTGGGTGGAATACAATATCTTCTCTACCTACTGTGCCATGTGGTAGATAAGGTAAAAATGGTGATATACAAAGTTATAATCGGATTCATTGTTATACAATGTAATTATCAATAAAACATGTGTCGCTTTTGTGTCTTATATACACATTTAATGAATTATTTTCAAAAATATTTATTTATAAATATGCGAATTGGATAAAAAAAGACGTCCTAATGATAAATTCCTTCATTAGCTACAATGGTCGTTACTGCTAGAAACATTTCTATAATCTAAGTCTTTAAATATAACAAGGAGGAAAAATGATCTGAGTTGAAAGCTTCCATTGACTATGGTCATTCTTTAGCTGTCCATTGCAACGCTTTTCCAGTTAAGCTACTATTGTGGGATAACTCTATACGCATTTACCTTCTCATCTGATTGAGATAAATTTCATAGTGATATCAAATTCTGGTGATACACCTCAAAGGTGACTTCCAATGTTGTAATGGCTTTTAAGAATTCCCACCTGTAAAATTTCCAAAAATCACCAATTCACTTTAATTAATTTGACTTTTAAATACATAAATTAGTTTTAATGTGTAATATATACATCAATTTTCATGCATGCTTTTAAATTATTTCAGTATAACTCAATCCTTTCCTTTTTGTTTTTCTTTTTGTAAAATCGCTCCACACGATGCAATTATATTTTGCAAACAAATTATTTTGTTATTAAGCCCTTTAATACTAAATTTATAAATACTACATCAAGTTTTTGTTATTCCAAACATTTGGAAGGAAATAAATATGAAATATGAAGCTTCAGTTGGTTTGTTAACATTTTTTAACAATATCTGTGTTGTTGTTTTATATCATGACAGCTAATCATGTTAACAAAACCTCATCTCATCGTTTGTTTATTCTAATATTTATGAGGAGGTATACACCATTAAATAAACAAATGCGCCAATAAATGAAAACGAAGAATAAAGGAATTTAAAATTATAACTAAAATAATATTGTTTCTGACTTTATGCCATTTAGGTCATATATACGCTCTTTTTCATCTTTTTCTGCTCCTCTGAAATTAATTTGGTATTTTATGACTCCTAAGGCCCTCTCTCGATTGGTTTAATCTCTTTAATATTTACAAAGCTTACTGTTCTACCGAAAATTTATGGGAAACTAGGTTCATAGGCAGAAATTTAGATTATACTTAAATATGTCGTACAGCTATTAAAGATACACAGTACTAATGTTAAGGTCTTAGTGATTGATAACTCCAAAATCCGTATTTATGAATTTTTGCCTCTCTTCACAGTTGGATTTGCTTATATTTCGAGCTTTATTGCTAACAAATCTATCTGATACTTACTATTTCACACCTGCTGTTATAGGCATTCGATTGAGAAGTTCAATATGGCCTAAAATTCAATGCTCTTTAGGCGTTGCTCATGAGTTTGCTGAAGATTTTGTTGTAATTGAGATAACAGAATCTTAGGCTATATTATTTAATTTTTAACAAAGAACGTAAAAGTAAATATCAAGAAGTACTGAAGTGCAATCAAAATAGCTTTAGTTTGCATTTTAAATTCAACATAAACTCTTATTTCTTATTTTGGATGCATTTATATTAAATATACATAACTAATTTAACCTATGTTTTAAAGCTACTTTAGCATTCTCCCCAATTCACTTAAATAGTCATAATTATGCATTTGTTTCCATTGGTGCATAATCAACATTGAATTCATGCATCTGATGCTGTATTATGTG